>JBBCBC010000023.1:24270646-24611205 GCA_037126765.1 Stenogyne calaminthoides | reverse complement strand
GATTCATTTTGTCTCAAGACTCTCCTATCCCCATTGTTGGGAGATGAATTTAATAAAGAAGTTTTGATTAGATCCCAAAAACCCCGAGTATGACATGTTCAAATAATCTTGATAGGATCGAGTCGGTTTTAGTATAGATTGTTTAGGAAGTTATTTGCATCATTTATAGTCGCTAGATATAGATCAAAGTTAGATGTCAAGACTCAAGAAATAATCAAGACATCAAGACTCGAGATGTCATCAAGACATCAAGACTCAAGAAGTAACTAAAGACATCAAGACTCAAGATGTCATCAAGACATCAAGACTTCGGAAGTTGTCAAGATATTGAAGACTCGCGAAGTAATCAAGACACCAAGACATCAAGACTCAAGAAGTTGTCAAGACATCAAGACTCAAGTAGAATCAAGACATCAAGACTCGTGATATGTTATCAAGACATCAAGACTCGTAAGATAATCGAAGACGCTAGAAGATACCGAATACTCAAGATAACCCTGAATGTTCGTAGAGGCACCAATAATATCTATCTCAAGACTACAAAAAAAGGAAAGAACGCAAATATTCGTAAAAAAGTAGATATTGCCCAAAACATTCATATATGCAGACAAAAGGAACTAAGTCTAAGTTTTGTTTAAGGTTGTCTCATTCGGAGAGATTGACCAAAAAAAGCCGCTTTTGTTTGTCTACATTCATCAAGACAAGAACCAATCGTAGGAAGACAACATTGTACTTTTTATCGACCTTTGAAAAGCGACGGGACCACGACCTGAATCATGTCAAGATTACTAAGTTCCAGACGCAAAAATTGGTGATTGGCTACATGATTTATATTTTCCTAAAACATGCAAGGGAGTATTCAAACCCTAAATATAGCTGCTCATCAAACACCATAAGAGGAAACTCATAAAGTTATCTCTTCAACGGATAGTTTTTCAAGAGTGACCTTGGTGAAGTTGCCTATAAATACCAAAGACCCTTTTCATTGAGAGGTTACGGAAATTTCAAAAGCGACAAGAGAGCTCATTCAGATATTGCAAATTGAAGCACTTTCGAAAAACCTAGAATTTCCCAAGTGTTTCATATTGAAGAGAGCTCACTATTCTAAGCTTTAGAGTGATAGATATATCCAAATCTTAGAAGAGATATCCTAGCCTTTGCATTAGTTCTTATTGTAAAGGATATCTCACCCTAGTTGAAACCAACCCAAAAACCCAAACCCTTTGTTAAGGTAGTTTGTGTGTGTTTTGTTGGTGAGTTGGAGTTGTAAAGAGTTAGTAAGCTACTGAGTGAGTTAGCCGAAAAACTCTAGAGAAGAAGTTAGTAAGCTACTTGTGGTAGTCCTAACACTTGTGTGTGTTTGAGTTAATAAGTCGCAAAGGAGTCGTCCGAAAAACTCAAGGTAGAAAAGCGAGTAAGCTATGTGAGTTAGCCCGAAAGTCAGAGGGAAGTGGTTAAGGAATTTCTCTCAAGATCGAGAGAGTGGACGTAGGAGCTTGAGTCTCGAACCACTATAATTGTTGTGTTGTTTTGCTTTCCATCTTTGCATTATTATCTGTTGCATGTTTTTCACTGAAAGCATAGTTCACTGATATTTAGTTGGAATCAATCCACTGAACTTGCATCAAATTGATCACAACCTTAATCACTATTTTATTAAAAGGAAGATTTTTAGCAAAGCTAAAACGAGTATAAACTTAGGGCCAACCATTCCGCACACTTGAGTAGCTAGAACAGATAGTTACCAAACTGAACTAACTCCACTGAGGGTTCAGTAAGATAATTATCTGATCCAAGCGTCTCAGGATCTCTGATAAACTCAGGTTCAGTTGGGCTAATCTGAAGCATCCATCTGGCGACTCCGCGATCATTGTCTCAAAGACACTTTGACTTCGAGGCAATCCGCGGCTTCTCGGGGCAAAATCATCGATAACTTTGACCCATCCGACCTCGATGAATGAAAAGTTTTAAAAATCACCTAACACGTGTATTTCCCCCATACACGTGTGAGACTTCGTTAAGACCGGGACCAACAAGTGGTATCAGAGCGGTGGTTCATTTTGACCACTTGCTTTGGTAGCCATAATCTTTTTATTTGAAAGACTTTGGTGGTCTCTTTGAATAGATCTGTTTGGTCGATATCTTACAAGGCTCGACCATCATGCCTTCTAATAAACTTCCTATGTTCTCTATTGAGAGCTATGACCTATGGAGATTGAGAATGCAGGCTCATTTGTATTCAAAACATGAAAGAATGTGGAGAGTGGTTTTTGAAGGACCATTCAAATTTACTGTTGTGAATCCCAGAATCACGATCTTGAGAGGAATGATCCCGAGATGAATTTCCAAAAGTCGATGATCAACTTACTCGATGAGAGAAAGTTAGTCAATCTGGACTACATTCTTAAAAGATACTTTGTATAACACTATTAATGATGATGTTATGGGGATGATTTCTCACTGTGAAACTGCAAAAGAAATATGGGACACACTTGCTGTTATGTGTCAAGGCACAAATCATATTAAGGAAAACAAACTTTCTGTTGCTATTGGAAAGTTTGATAGCTTTGAAATGGAAGATAGTGAATCTATTGACAAACTTGAGGTCAGATTCACTAGCATCATGAATGATCTGAGTGCTCTTAGGAAAAGATACCCACAGAGAGAAGTTGCACTGAAAATTCTTAGAGGATTATCTAAGAAATGGGATATACATGTTGTGGTGATTGAAAACACCAAAAATATTGATTCCATGCCATATCAACAAGTTTTCTCTCGAATCCCAAGCTTATGAGCTTGTGATTGACAAGAAAACTAAGAAATCTGACAGCAAAGATGATTCTTCATCTAGCAAGAATGTGGCTTTCAAAGCCAAAGAGAAATCCTGTAAGTCTAGAGAGTCTGAGAACTCACTTTCCAAAAATCAGATATGGGAAATACTGAAAGACTCAATAGCAGATATGGGAAATATAAGAGATATTACAGGAATCATAGGTACAAGAGAGACTCGTGGTTCGAGGATGATACACCGAGAACGAAAGGACCAGAAAGTCAAGGATCCTCATCCAAGAAGAAGAACTCCAAAACCAAGGAGGAAAGTGATCAGATGATGATACCAACAGATGCTTCAACCTCGAAGAAGAAAGGTCACTTTCAATATGACCGTTTCCGGTGATGAAAAGCAAAGAAAGAAAGGAAAGACAAGCCAAGAGAGACAAGAAGATCTCCAGCAAGAAAGCTATGATTGCAGAAGAGGAAGAACATTCTGAAGAAGGTTCCAGTTCCTCAGATGAAATTTTCTCAGACAGTGACAGTGATGATGTCTGTCTTATGGCTGTGGAGGAGGTAAATTCTTCTATCTTTGTTGTTGCTCCTACACAAGCACATGAGTTCTCAAGTTCAAATCAGAAACAAAACTTTGACCTGATGGATTCGTTTGAGAATCTTATGAAGGACTATTATTCGTGTTACAAGAATCTGTTGGTCCTGGGGAAAACCCATTTTTGCTGTCTTGGAAGCAAAAACTTTTTAAAAGCGATGCATATAAAAAAGGGGTGAGGGTAGAGTGTTTCCAATTTTTGTTTTTTTTAAGCTCAAGTGTTGTGTTTTGCTTATAATCGAATGCATATGACATGATAAGAACTTAAAGCAGTAAACAACACAACAAAGTATAGTGGTTCGGAGACTCAAGCTCCTACATCCACTCTCCCTTGCTCTAGGGAAATTCCTTCCAATTGGACTTATCACCCTCTCGGGTTCGCCTCTAGATATTTAACGAGCTCTCACTCCAACGGATTTATCACCCTCCACGGGATTGCTTACGATGTTTACCACGAGTTCACACTCCAACAGGGACTTATCACCCTCTCGGGATTGCCAACCCTCCCTTTCGGGATTGCTAGATGTTTACCGAGTTCACACTCACCTACAAACTTAACCTGATCGATTTGGGTAAGGTTTGTTTGGTTTCCAACTATGGTGAGATTTTCCTTACATTTGTTTAGCCTCAAAGCTAAGGTTGGGAAAATCTCTCTAAACTAGGATACATCGTGGGTTGCTTAGATTGGGTTCTAGAACACTCTTTGAATATATGTGTATTTTTTGCTCGGTGTTCTATGGTGGGAATGCTTGATGATTTGGCTTGATGGATGTTTCACGCGTTTTCCACACGTAATTATGAAGGAAGAACTTGTATTTATAGTGTGGATTTGAATATTCTGCCGTTGGATGGAGTCACATTCAAATCCATACTATCTTATAACTTCTTTGCACTTTTTCCGGTGGTTGTCTTCCTCTCATTGGTCCACGTCGGTGATTCTAACGGCTATATTCCTCGATTCTTTTGAGTCTCGGGATCTTGATTCTATCTGAGCTGCGGGTCTGTCTGTTCGAGCCTCGGTGTCTGGTGACATCTTGAGTTTCTGAGTTTCTTGATTGATTGACTTCTCTTGGCGGACCTTATCGATCGAGCATCTTGACACTCGGTTGTTGGTTGATTCTTGACTTGGACATCGACCCTCCAGTCATGGCTTTTCGAATGGCCCGATCATCGATGGCGTTACGATTCTCGATGAATATGACTTGAATGACTTCTCTTACGTCACGGTATCACATTTACGGTTTTTCGATGTCGATTTCTCTTCCTTTGATCGACCATCTCCACATGATCGGTCGATTATATCATCAGTCGGCATATCGGTTTATCGCATCAGATTAATTACATCGAGGTTAGCATATTAGGTTAGCATATCGGTTTAACTTTGTCGATCTCAATCACGTCGATCTTGATCATCTGCTCATCTTCATGTCGATCTACGATCCGCGTCGATCTCGATCGGTCTCATACTGCTCCTCTTCGATCTGCCCTTCTCTTGATCTTACGGTGGGTTCTTTTCGTCGGCTTATGCGCTCTTAAGATCACCAGATCGGTGATGCATTCTTCGATCATCGTCGGTATATTCTAGTCATCGATCGGGTCATCCGTCATATAATCTTCCGATCGGTGGCTTAACTTTTCTTTTCTTCGATTTTGCTCATTTCATCGATTAACTCCTGAACTCATCTAACTTTCATCCGATCTCGATCGGTCTAAATCAGTAACCTCGTCGATCTCGATCATCTACGCCCGATTTAAATGAGTTCCCCCTCAATTTGTTCTCTCGTTCCCCCCTCAACTTGTTATCTCAGAATCGGCTTAAACAACCTGAAAGTTGATAATGTTTTTTGGCATAATTCATCAAAACTAAAATATCTCAACAATTTCCCCTTTTTGATAATGACGCCAAAAACATTTTAAAATATATGCATTCTGAGATCGGGTTTTTGTTTAAAATAGATTCGCTCGAGCGATCACTTTGAAGATAGTGATCTGTTGAGTACCATTCGATACCAATTGTTGGTCCCGTGGAAAAACCCATTTTATGGCGTCGGAAGCAAAAACTTTTTAAAAAGCGATGCATATAAAAAAAGCGAGAAAGAGGCGAGTGTTTCCAATTTTTGTTTTTTTTTTAAGCTCATGTGTTGTGTTTTGCTTATAATCGAATGCATATGACAAGATAAGAACTTAAAGCGATAAACAACACAACAAAGTATAGTGGTTCTTGGAGACTCAAGCTCCTACATCCACTCTCCCCTGTTCTAGGGAAATTCCTTCCAATCTGGACTTATCACCCTCTCTGGGTTCGCCTCTAGATATTTAACGAGCTCTCACTCCAACGAGACTTATCACCCTCCACGGGATTGCCTACAGATGTTTACAGAGTTCACACTCCAACAGGATTTATCACCCTCTCGGGATTGCCAACCCTCCCTTTCGGGATTGCTAGATGTTTACCGAGTTCACACTCACCTACAAACTTAACCGACTGATTTGGGTAAGGTTTGTTTGGTTTCCAACTATGGTGAGATTTTCCCTTACATTTGTTTAGCCTCAAAGCTAAGGTTGGGAAAATCTCTCTAAGCTTAGGATACATCGTGGGTTGCTTAGATTGGGTTCTAGAACACTCTTTTAATATATGCGTGTATTTCTTGCTCAGTGTTCTATGGTGGGAATGCTTGATGATTTGGCTTGATGGATGTTTCCGCGATTTTTCCAATACGAATTATGAAGGAAGAACTTGTATTTATAGTGTGGATTTGAATGTTACCGTTGGATGGAGTCACATTCAAATCCATACTATCTTGTAGCTTCTTCTTGACTTTTCGGTGGGTTGTCTTCCTCTCATTGGTCCACGTCAGCTGATTCTAACGACTATATTCCTCAGATTCTTTTGAGTCTCAGGATCTTGATTCTATCTCGAGCCTTGGTTCGCGTCCGCGAGCCTCGGTTAATGCAGTGACATCTTTGAGTTCGGGTTTCTTGATTCAAAGACTTCTCTTGGCGGACCTTATGCGATCGGGCATCATCGACACTTTCGAGTGGTGAGTTCGATTCTTCGACTTGGACATCGACCCCTCAGTCACTAACACTCGAGCTAACCGATCATCCGATAGCGTTCGATTCTCGATTAATATGACTTCAGATGACTTCTCTTCTTCGATCCGGTATCGATTTTTACGGTTTCGATGTCCGATTTCTCTTCGCTTTGATCGACCATCTCCACATGATCGGACGGTATAACATCAGGTCGAAGATATCGGTTTATCTCGTCACTTATTAGTACATCAAAGTTAGCATATTAGGTTAGCATATCGGTTTTAGCACATCGATCTCAATCACGCGTCGATCTTGATCATCCGCTCATCTTCATATCTCGATCTCGATCACGTCGATCTCGATCGATCTCATCCGCTCCTCTTCCTCGATCTGCAACCTTCTCTTCCGATCTTCGCCGGGTTTCTTTCGATCGGCTTATGCCGCTCTTGATCACCGGGATCGGTAGGCTCGTTTCTTCCGATCATCGATCGGTATATTCTGGTCATCCGATCAGTCATCTGGTCATCTAATCTTCACGATCGGTGGCTTAGCTTTTTCTTTTAAATGCGATTTTACTCGGCTCATCGATTAACTCCGAACTCATCTTACTCATCCGATCTCGATCGGTCTAAATCAAACCTCGTCGATCTCGATCATCTACGCTCGATTTCATGAGTTCCCCTCAATTTGTTCTCGTTCCCCCTCAACTTGTTATCTGTAAATCAACTTCAACAACACAAGTTGATAATGTTTTGGCATAATTCATCAAAACTAAAATATCTCAACAATTTCCCCCTTTTTGATAATGACGCCAAAACATTTTAAAATATATGCATTTACAGAGATCGGGTTTTTGTTTAAAATAGATCTGCTCAGGCGATCACTTTGAAGATAGTGATATGTTGAGTACCCGCTCTAATACCAATTGTTGGTCCCGGTGGGAAAACCCATTTTGCGCGTGCGGAAGCAAAACTTTTTAAAAGCTATGCATATAAAACAGGGGTGAGGGCAGAGTGTTTCCAATTTTTGTTTTTTTTAAGCTCATGTGTTGTGTTTTGCTTATAATCGAATGCATATGACAAGATAAGAACTTAAAGCAGTAAACAACACAACAAAGTATAGTGGTTCGGAGACTCAAGCTCCTACATCCACTCTCCCTATTCCTAGGGAAATTCCTTCCAACTGGACTTATCACCCTCTCGGGTTCGCCTCTAGATATTTAACGAGCTCTCACTCCAACGAGACTTATCACCCTCCACGGGATTGCCTACAGATGTTTACCGAGTTCACACTCCAACAGGACTTATCACCCTCTCGGGATTGCCAACCCTCCCTTTCGGGATTGCTAGATGTTTACCGAGTTCACACTCACCTACAAACTTAACCGACTGATTTGGGTAAGGTTTATTTGGTTTCCAACTATGGTGAGATTTTCCCTTACATTTGTTTAGCCTCAAAGCTAAGGTTGGGAAAATCTCTCTAAGCTTAGGATACATCGTGGGTTGCTTAGATTGGGTTCTAGAACACTCTTTGAATATATGCGTGTATTTCTTGCTCAGTGTTCTATGGTGGGAATGCTTGATGATTTGGCTTGATGGATGTTTCACGCATTTTTCCACACATAATTATGAAGGAAGAACTTGTATTTATATTGTGGATTTGAATATTCCGCGGATGGAGTCACATTCAAATCCATACTATTCTATTCTTACGCGACTTTTCTGGCCGGGTTGTCTTCCTCTCATTGGTCCACGTCAGCTGATTCTAACAGCTATATTCCTTAGATTCTTTTGAGTCTCAGGATCTTCAGTTCTATCTGAGCCTTCAGGTCTGTCTGAACCTTGGTGCAATCGAGCCTCGATTAATGCAGTGACATCTTGAGTTTGAGTTTTCTTGATTCAATGAGACTTCTCTTGGCGGACCTTATGCGATCGGGCATATTGACACTCGGCCGACCGAGTTGATTCTTCCCGACTTGGACATCGACCCTCGAGTCACTAGCTTTTCGAGCTAGCGATCATCGATGGCGTTCGATTCTCGGTGAATATGACTTGAATGACTTCTCTTCGATCGGTATCTCTGATTTACGTTTTTCGATGTCGATTTCTCTTCCGCCCTAATCGACCATCTCACATGATCGTCGATTATAGCATCAGGTCGGCATATCGGTTTACTGCGCATTAGTACATCGAGGTTAGCATATTAGGTTAGCATGCTCGGTTTAGCACATTATCGTCTCAATCACGTCGATCTTGATCATCTGCTCATCTTCATCTCTGATCTCGATCCGCGTCGATCTCGTCCGGTCTCATCTGCTCCTCTTCGATCGCAACCTTCTCTTACGATCTTCTAGTCGGTTTCTTTACGATCGGCTTATGCGCTCTTCCGATCACGAGATCGGTTAGTGCAATTCTTGATCATCGATCGGTATGTTAAGTCATCTGATCGGGTCATCATCTCATCTAATCTTGATCGGTAAAGCTTAGCTTTTCTTTTCTTCTGATTTTGCTTTCGGCTCATCGATTAACTCAGGAACTCATCTTACTCATCTGATCTCGTCGGTCTAAATCTCTGACCTAAATCGATCTCGATCATCTAAATCGATTTCGTGAGTTCCCCCTCAATTTGTTCTCTCGTTCCCCTCAACTTGTTATCGTAAATCACCTTCAACAACACAAGTTGATAATGTTTTGGCATAATTCATCAAAACTAAAATATCCCAACAAGAACTACTCATTTGAAACTCAAGAGCGTAACAAGGAACCGATCACGAGAATCAAAGTGGAAAGACTCTAAAAATGCTGAGATCACTTCTCAATTGATGGGAACTACTGATGAACTGGATGTTCTGAAAGTACAACTCTCAGAAAAAGAGAAGGTGATAGAGATCCGGTTGGGATTATACTGAAAAGTATGCTTTTTACTTTGTATAATCGAAACTGAATTTTCAGAATTATTTACTGAAATAAATTGTTTATCACTGATGCTTTAAATATGATTGAATGTTATATATATTTCTTTGCATAAGCTGCTCAATAATTAAATGACGTGTTACAATCAGTAGTTAATTTAGTGATACCGATCACGAAAGATTAAATTAATGTCCCTTGTAACTAAAAAAAGTACGCCATTCACGACCTAGATGGAAATGAACAACCACCGCGAAAGGTTGAGGTGTAAGGCTCAGATTGGTTTGTCTTGACCAAGAGATTACACTAGTGCATGACTGATGCGCTGAATAGGACCTACAAGAGGATAAATTCTTCAGAACTGAACAAGGAAGAATTAGACCTCAGTGGTTCGTTGTTTCTTAACCTTCGTCCCTTAAATAGGATCACGTGGGATTGGTAACTATTGCTTTGACTTATCATGGGTAGCGAATCAAAGAGAGATTCAATACTTTTTATCTTGGGCAATATTATTGGTCACATGTGATTGCTAAGATTTAATCTTAAGAATCGCGGTGCAAATGTCGCTTGCTTGATTTGCCCCCTTGGGAGGTTCATAAGTTTTATCATACCAAATCTTGCAAGTGGAATTAGTTTCCGGTATGGATAATAATGTTGAACCGTTCCTCGACCAAGGACAAAAGATATTAATTAAGGAAAGCTATTTCAGTGGCTTGAATTAATTAATGGGCTAGATAATCTTAAACACGGAAATAATGACCGGAGCCATATTGACCGTAATATGGGTTAAGATGGATAGTGCAATATTAATTATGAAGTGGGATTAATTAATATTTATGGGCTTGAATTATATTGTGGCTCAATATTAGATATATCGAGATCCATTAGAAGGTCCAATCTTAATTCTCCTAAAGGCCCCCCGAGTAGCCTAACATATAGTCCAATAACCGAAAAAAGTGATTAAAATAAAATAAATATTGTTGCTTATATTTCCTCTAAATTTTCGAAAATTATGGATAAAAAGAGGAGAAAGATTTTCTTTGAATTTTGTTATGGAATGAAGATATGTATTCTTGGAATACAAGATTATCTCATTAAATTCAAGAAATCTCACACTTGGTTATTCGAGTGATATTTGAAAATTTTTTGAAAATAGAGGGCAAGAAAGATTTTCTTGATTTTCTTGAAAAGATATTATGGAAGATATGTATTTCTTGAAATACAAGAATATCTCATAAATTCAAGAAGATCCAAATCTTGGATTCTTGCATCATCAAATTTTTGAAAATAATGCCGTAAAATAGAGGAGGTGGAATTTTTGTGGAATATTTTAATTATGGGAAAAAGAATATATGAGATATATTCAAGATTTCTTGGTGATCAAGAAAAGTCTTTTCCCACATTGAAATATCACTAAAATTTCGACCACCCTCCCTCTTATAAATAGGGGATGATTAGTTCATTCCCAAGTACAATTCCATGTCTTTGAAATATTAGCAAATCCACATAAGTGGTGCAACAAAAAGTTTATTTTTTCCTTTTGTTAATTGTTCATGAGTATCCTTCCAACGGATTGTCGAGCAAGGGCTAAGGGAATACTTTGGAAGTCCTTTTGGTTAGTCCGTCGACCGGAAAGTCACCGCCGTCCCGAGAGGTAATGCGTTCCGTAAACCCGTAGATTCTGCGTCGCGTGGGTTTTACGTGGCTTTTTATATGCATGATATGTTGTTGCAATTATTATTTGAATTAATATAGGATTAATTCATGCTAATAATAATTAATGAATTAAATTTGTATTTAAGTATTCACCTTTAATAGATCTGCGTAACTCATTCCCCAACAACCGGTATCGAGCTACTCTTTGTTTTGACTCAATTTTTTTAAATTGTAATTTAATTAAATGGACATTCAATTTGAAATTGGATAGTAGAACTATTAGATCTGTTTTTGAAGGTATCCAATTGTCATGGATTTTAATGTTTTATTTTGCATGCATATAAACCGTGTTTTTTTAATTCGATTCGCTCGGGATTTGTTTTGCCTCCGAGAGAAAATCCACGAGTAGACTAGGATTTGTTTGATTTGATCAATGTAATAGACTAGTCTAGATCTAGGTTTATTTATTTTTTGTAAATAAATTGTAAATCGGATCGGGAAACGAAGAGACGAAAGAATTAAAGGACGAAATCGAGAACTGTGTGTAGGGCGCAGCGGG
Organism: Stenogyne calaminthoides; assembly: GCA_037126765.1. Taxonomy (NCBI): domain Eukaryota; kingdom Viridiplantae; phylum Streptophyta; class Magnoliopsida; order Lamiales; family Lamiaceae; genus Stenogyne; species Stenogyne calaminthoides. Next base: position 24,599,666 of record JBBCBC010000023.1, on the reverse strand, counting down.
CACGCCACGACATCGCTTGGGGCGCAGGGCGAGGCCGGCGCTTAAGGAGAGATGAGGGGCCGCGCTAGACGGTGCAGGCGCGCGCTTCCGTGCCGAAAGGACGGTGGATGCCGCGACGCTGCTGCTGGAGACGCCGAAGGCCGCTGAGGACGCGGGCGAGGCGGAGAGGGCGGGGCGAGCTGCTGGATTCGCGCTGCCGCCGCCGAACCGGGCCAATTTCGAGCTGACATTTACCGAGGCGCAGGAGGCACCGGGCGGGCACGGAGATCCCGCCGGGCGGTGCCGAGGTTTAGGTCCCAGTTACGGCGGGCGCCGATGCGGGCGTATCCCGGCCGCGAGTCAAGGCGCGGGGCGGTTCGAGACGGTATTTTTTTTCGAGATGAACGAGGGAGAAATTCGAGACGGTTTTCTTCAAGACCAAGCCAAGAAAAATCAAACCATGAAAGTTGGATAATTTGTGCCCAATATGTTTATTTTTCTGTTTTGCTTGATTTAATTTGTGCTATCTTATGCTTTATTTAATTTGTTTAAATGTGTTTGCATGAGGGTTGCCAAATGGAAAAATCTCAACTTTAAAATTACTAAGTATGTTTAAATAATTAATTGACAATTTTATTAGGATAATAAAATTGAATTAATTTTGACCTCCATGATTTATTTATTTGTGAATTCTTTTGGAGAAATTCCCCCCACGGGACGGTCAAAAGATAGGTTTCACATGAATGAATTCCAAACAGATGATTGTGGGTTATTACTAGTGGCGATGATGACCCTCCCAACGAGGCTCGATCAAAGCAAAATAGTAATCCTGTATTTAATCATGGTTATTACTTAGGTATAAAATTGATATGCATATACTTCCCCAAGTCCTGTCAATTTTATATTGGTCAAGTCAGAGCCAACTATTAATCTGGATATTAAAGGTTTATAATCGTTCTTGTTTGTAACTTTGTTGAATGTGTTTAAATAATGACCCACCCAACGTGGCTTATTTAAACTGTTTTGAGATGTTGGCTGATGAATTGTTCATATTTTTTTTGAGATTTTAAATATGATGCATGTGATCGAATCTTGTGATATACTTGTGCTTTTGCATATAGTTGTTTATTTCAGTTCAGCATGTCGTTACCTTTTAATCCACTGTTATTATACTTAATGTCAATACAATTTGTATGGAAACTATATTTATTGGAAAATTATAAGTGTCCTAACTGCACAAAAGCACAAGTGGATTTTGACACACAAAAATCAGATGAGCCAACTGACGAGTCAAAACATGCGGGACTCGTCCGGATCACCTTCTTGAGAGATGTCGTCATTTGAAATGGTGGAGGGAAAACCCGTGAGGATTACGTCCTCAAAATAGATGGCCCATCTGAACAAACTTGAGATTCTCGAGTCAGATTATGATCTCGGAGACTCGGATGAATTTGGTACTTCACTCTCTCACCAAAAAGTTGTTGAGCATTTTTGCCTCGCTAATAATTTGTTGCAAGCTTTTGGTCTCGGCAGAAATGATGAAGAGGCACCAAACTCAAGCTTTGACGGCAAGTGGTCCGTCTTCATTTTCTAGGCCAATGGTAGGCAAGATAAAGAAGAGGACCAAAGGCCATAAGCAATAAAACTCAACCATTGCCAAGGGCAATGGTAAGATGAGGAATGCTTGTTGTGTCAAGGAAAATCCAAAGAGGAAGTGCTTAAGCTGCGGTGAGAGAGCACAATGGAGGTCTTGCCTGTTCCAACCCCAAAAGGGACGAAAAAGAAAGGTAATTCTCACACACTAGTTGTTGAAACTTGTTTAGCGGCGATATACTTCTCATTCGTTGGGTGGTTGATACGAGATCCACTAATCATGTTGGCTTCACGGGTTCTAAATGATCCCAAGAACATAGTAGGAGTGAGATCCTCATCACACTTTGGGTAACGTTATTTAAAGTAGAAGACATTGCAATGCTACGTAAGTGGCGAGATATTGCAATGCTTCGGGAGTAACGATTATTTCAATACTACGCAAGTAGCAGACATTGCAATGCTACATGAGTAGCAATTAAAGCAGTGGGAGAAGTGCCCTATCTTGTGAAGATAAAGTTTTTGAGATTATCTTTATGTTCCCGATTTTTAGAAAAGAATTCACTTTCGGTTTCTAAAATTCGATTAAAGGACACTAAGTTTCTTCTAATAAGAATGACATCATTTTTGAAATGATGAGTGTATCTGTTACGGGACATTGATGGAAAATCTCTATACAATTAACTGTGCACACCACTCACGAAATGTATCCTATAACACATCAACTGTTTTACGAGAAAAGAAAACGCTCATCGACGTGAACAGAGACACTTTTTTGGCATCTAAGATTAGGTCATATAAATCCAAAGAGGATCCAAAGGTTGGTGAAAGATGGTTCACTGGAGCGTCTCCAAGTTGAATCGGATCCAACCTGCGAATCATGTTTGGAGGGTAATATGACCAAGATGGCATTTGGTGCCAAGGAATGGGGCTAAAAGAAGTGTTAGAGATCGTTCACATAGATGTACGTAGTTCAATGTTAACCAAAGCAAGAGGAGGTTATGAGTAATTTTATTGATGATTACTCAAGGTACATTTTCCTTATGAAGCATGAATCTGAGACCTTTGAGAAATTCAAAAGAATTTAAGGATCAAGCAGAGAATCATATGGAAAAACGTATCAAGTCTCTACGATCCGATCGTGGGAGGCGAATACCTCAAATGATGAGTTTTGAACTACTTATCCGATGAAGGGATTGTATCCCACTCACAAGCACCCGAACCCCTCAACAAAATGGGGTTTTGCAGAGCGAAGCAACAAGATTCTTTTGGAAATGGTTAGATCAATGATGAGTTATCTGGATCTTCCCGAGTCGCTCGGGTCATACCTTGGAAAACAAATGACTTACATTCGAAATGGTGCTATCCAAATCGGTTCCCAAAACCGCCAAAGAATTGTGGACTGGCGCCAAGCCTAGTATGAGACACATGAGAACTTTGGGGTGTCCGGCCTACATGTTGGACAAGGAAGCCGGGTAAGTTGGATCCTCGATCGTAATTAAGGTTGTTTGTAGGATACCCTTTAGGAACAAAAAGGGTGTATGTTCTATAGTTCAAAGATCAAAAGGTGGTAACAAGCACCCACTTTAGATTTTGGAAGAAGACTATATGAACCAAAGAAAACCCGTAGTGAGATTACCTTAAATGAGCTTAGAGGGCAAACCTCGGTTACTAATCTTACTAGATGATATACCAAACGATACGCTTTCTGGCAACCGACCTCGTTATAGTGGGAGGGTTGTTTTTGACAGCCCGAGATTCATGGGAATAGGAGAGTCCTCGGACTTGATCCCTAATCGAGACCCATGGACATATGACAAGGCACTCCAAGATAAGGATCTGATTCTTGGCAAACAACAATGAAAGCCGAAATGGGTTCTATGTTTCATAATAGAGTGTGGGAGCTAGTCGAACCACTTAATGAGGTCAAACCCATTAGATGCAAGTGGGTATATAAGAGGAAAAGAGGATCGGACGGGAAGGTTGAAATCTTTAAAGCAAGACTAATGGCGAAAAGGTTATACTCGAAAAGAAAGGATCGATTATGAGGAAATTTTTTCACCCGTGAGCCATCTTAAGTCCATCCGTATTCTCTTATCGATTCTTTGCACTTCGACCTTGAAATCGGCAAATAGATGTCAAGACGACTTTCCTTAACTAAGTCTTGATAAAGAGATCTATGTGCAACAACACCAAGGTTTCATTGAAACAGGCTAAGAACACCTAGTTTGAAAGCTCAAGAGGTCCATTTACGGACTCAAACAGACATCCAGAGCTTGGAACTAAAGTTTTGATCATGTAATAAAGTCTTATGGGTTTGATCAAAACGAGTTTGAAAGTTATTATTGTATAAAAAGCGGTGTCGGAATCGCATTGGTATTCTTAGTACTATCGTAGATGACATTGTGATCATCGGGAACGATGTGAAGGTGTGGTCGGGAGCGTAAGGGCATGGCATTTCAAAAGCAGTTTGATATGAAAGACTTAGGGAAAGCCGACACATCCTTGGGATCAAGATTACTCGAGATTGCAAGAAAAAGATGATCGGGTTATCGCAAGTATTCATACATTGACACCGGTTTTAAAACGATTGAAAGATGCAAGATTCCAAGAAAGGATTAGTACCTTCGGACTTGGAATCCATCTATCCAAGAAAATGTCCCCAAGAGGCAAAAGGAGATAGATGACATGAAAGGCATTCCTTGTGCTTCGTTTGTAGGAAACCTTATGTATGCAATGTCTTTGTGTACGCGAGACCGGATATATGCTTTCACGTAGGCATGGTAGCAAGATATCGAGTAACCCGTGGAAAGCGAATTGACCGACGCTTAAAAATATTCTGAAGTATCCGAAAAGAACTCGGGATAGAATGTTGATTTATCGATCGATATACCAATCCCCATCGGCTACATGGACTCGGTTTTCCAATCGATTAAGATTCCAAAATTATCTGCCTCGGTTAGTGTGTTTCCATTTGGGAAGTGTAGCCATCAAATGGGCCGAGTGTGAAGCGTAAATGCATCAACGACTCAACCATGGGACTCGGGTAAGTAAATGCTTGTGAAGCGGTGAAAGAACCAATTGGGCTCTAGATCTTCTTAAGTGGACTTGGATGATGTTACAATTTGTCTAGCAATATATCTGTTAGGGCGGTTGCAAATTCAAGAGAACCAAGAGTCCACGAGTCAAACAAACACATTAAAGGAAAGACATCTTATATGAGAAATCGTTAAGAGAGAAGATATAGATGTGGCAAAGATAGCGTCAGGGGAGCCCTAGCGCATCCATTCTGGCGTCGCCTCTGAATACATTCGAGAGACATGTGAGTGGAATGGGTGTCAAGACCGTTGCTAATCTGCTTTAAGTATAAGTGGGAGAAATTATTAGGTTCGTGTAGGTGACATTAGATGTCACGGACTACTCGAGACATGTTGTAGTATACTTAAAAGGACTTTGAGTATAAGTGGGAGATTGTTGGGATTATACTGAAAAAGTATGCTTTTTACTTTGTATAATCGAAACTGAATTTTCAGACTTATTTACTGAAATAAATTGTTTATCACTGATGCTTTAAATATGATTGAATGTTATATATATTTACTGCATAACTGTTCAATAATTAGACGCAGCGTTACATCAGTAGTTAATTTAGTGATACGGATCACGAAGATTAAATTAATCCGCCTTTTGTAACTAAAAAAGTACGCCATTCACGACCTAGATGGAAATGAACAACCATCGCGAAAAGGTTGAGGTGTAAGGCTCGATTGGTTTGTCTTGACCAAGAGATTACACTAGTGCATGACCTGATCTTGTTGAATAGGACCTACAAGAGGATAAATTCTTCAGAACTGAACAAGGAAGAATTAGACCTCAGTGGTTCGTTGTTTCTTAACCTTCGTCCCTTAAATAGGATCACGTGGGATTGGTAACTATTGCTTTGACTTATCATGGGTAGCGAATCAAAGAGATTCAATATTTTTTATCTTGGGCAATATTATTGGTCACATGTGATTGCTAAGATTTAATACGAAGAATCGTGTGCAAACGCTTGCTTGATTTTGCCCCTTGGGAGGTTCATAAGTTTTATCATACCAAATCTTGCAAGTGGAATTAGTTTCCCATGGATAATAATGTTGAACCGTTCCTCAACCAAGGACAAAAGATATTAATTAACGGAAAGCTATTTCAAATGGCTTGAATTAATTAATGGGCTGATAATCTTAAACACGGAAATAATGACCGGAGCCATATTGACTGTAATATGGGTTAAGATAGATAGTGCAATATTAATTATGTAGTGGGATTAATTAATATTTATGGGCTTGAATTATATTGTGGCTCAATATTAGATATTCAAGATCCATTAGAAGGTCCAATCTTAATTCTCCTAAAGGCCTCCTGAGTAGCCCAACATATAGTCCAATAACTGAAAAGGTGATTAAAATAAAATAAATATTGTTGCTTATATTTCCTCTAAATTTTTGAAAATTATGGATAAAAGAGGGAGAAAGATTTTCTTTGAATTTTGTTATGGAATGAAGATATGTATTATTGGAATACAAGATTATCTCATTAAATTCAAGAAATCTCCCACTTGGTTATTCATAGTGATATTTCGAAATTTTTGAAAATAGAGGGCAAGAAAGATTTTCTTGATTTTCTTGAAAAGATATTATGGACGATATGTATTTCTTGAAATACAAGAATATCTCATAAATTCAAGAAGATCCAAATCTTGGATTCTTGCATCATCAAATTTTCGAAAATAATGCCATAAAATAGAGGAGGTGGAATTTTGTGGAATATTTTAATTATGGGAAAAAGAATATATGAGATATATTCAAGATTTCTTGGTGATCAAGAAAAGTCTTTTCCCACATTGAAATATCACTAAAATTTCGACCACCCTCCCTCTTATAAATAGGGGATGATTAGTTCATTCCCAAGTACAATTCCATGTGCTGGAAATATTAGCAAATCCACATAAGTGGTGCAACAAAGTTTATTTTTTTCCTTTTGTTAATTGTTCGCGAGTATCCTTCCACCGGATTGTCGAGCAAGGGCTAAGGGAATACTTGGGAAGTCCTTTTGGTTAGTCCGTCCGGCCAAAATCAAGTTGCCATCCCGAGAGGTACGTTCACGTAAACCCGTAGATTCCGCATGCGTAGGTTTTACGTGGCTTTTTATATGCATGATATGTTGTTGCAATTATTATTTGAATTAATATAGGATTAATTCATGCTAGTAATAATTAATGAATTAAATTTGTATTTAAATATTCACCCCGAATAGATCTGTGCAACTCATTCCCCAACGAGATCCTGAATGGAAAATTAGAGAAATCCACTAAAGAGATTCAACTTATCGAATCGGTTCAATGACCTCTTTGAGAAGCATGAAACTCTAAAGAAATGTGAGGATAGTCTTGTGAGAGAAAGTTAGCTCTATTGAATTACGCATCTAAAGTGATAGATGAAATTCGAGAGTTATCAAAGACTGCAACTATAAAAAGCCGGATTGAGATACATTCCAGGGGAACCTCACAAGGTCTTCTCGAATCTTTGCTTCTAGTAGCACCAAGACCGCTTTTGTTAAACCAAATGGCATCTAATCTTCTTCTTCAAGAACCGCGAGTTTTTTGACAAGGGGTAAAGGACCTATGGTTTCGAGAAAAATTGAAGGTTCAGGGAAGAAAGCCCAAACCTCAGGAAAAGGCTAGAAAACCTGAACACTCAGTAAGAAATTTTCAGGCCAGTACTTCAAAGCCTCAGGCTAAGAATAACAACCTAAAGAAATCAGATCAACCATCGAGGAATTTTTTGGAAGAGAAACACTTTCAGCCAGAGATATTCTCAATCGAAAAGACCAAGTCCTCGTGACATTGAGAGACCCCAATTTCAATCTGAAGTACCTAAACCCCACTTGCCTAAGGGTAAAGGTTTCCTGAACCCAAGTCAGCAGAGACAGATTCTGTGAGGTCCCGATTAAAACCGATTTTGCGCGTGCGGAAGCAAACATTTCATTCAATGCATATAAAAAAAGCGAGGGGTGAGGCGATTTCAGTTTTTTGAATTTAAGAACGATGTGTGTGTTTTGCTTATAATCAAATGCATATGGCAAGTAAGAACATAAAGTAGTAAAGAACACATGATTTTATAGTGGTTCGGAGTCCAACTCCTACATCCACTCTTCCCTATCAACAGGACTTAGTTTAATGTGTTAGTCCAACACCCAATAGATGTTTACCGAGTTCACACTCAAACGGGACTTATCACCCTCACGTGATCGCCTACCCTCCCTTTCGGGATTGCTAGATGTTTACCGAGTTCACACTCACCTACAAACTTAACCGACTGATTTGGGTAAGGTTTGTTTGGTTTCCAACTAGGTTGAGATTTTCCATTACATTTGTTTAGCCTCAATGCTAAGGATGGGAAAATTTCTCTAAGCTTAGGATATAACATTTGTGCTTAGATCTAGGGTAGAACACTTTTGAATATATGTGTGTATTTCTTGCTCTGTATTCTATGAATGGAGTTGCTTGAATATTTGGCTTTAATTTCACTTTGCAGATCCTCCATTATCTTCTTTTGAAGATAGTGCAATGTATTTATAGTGTGGATTTAAATATTACAGTTTGGAAAGTAATATTCAAATCCATACTAATAACTTCCAGCTTTTCTTTGTCCTTTTGCACTTTTCCTTGCAGCTTTATGTCACATCAATATGTGTGTTGTCTTCTTATTGGCCAGCTGCTTTTGTGTGTCTAACGGATCTGATTTCAGCTCATTTTATTCTTTGTTCAGCTCTTTCCGATTACGGTCGTTTGATGCGGTATCTTGATTTACGTCCGCAGAAATCGGGTCTGTAAAAAACTGTCTGTAGATTTCGGTGCGTAGAAATCTGTCATTGACCTGAGATATCGGATCGGCCTCAACATCGGTCGTGACATCTGATCACGTCATCTGATCGGACATCGATCGTCACCAGATCCGGGTCAAGACATCGGTCGACTACACACTCATCGGTCAAGAATTTCGTCACCACATCTGGTCAAGACATCGGTCAAGAAAAGATCAGTCACCAGATCGGTCACCAGACTGCAACATCGACATTTCTTCTTCAAAAATCAGCATTTTCTTCTTGTTCAGCTCATCAGTTTACTCGAAACTCATCCTACTCATCTGATCTCGATCGATATCATCTATCGATCTCAAATCGATCTCGATTATCTTAAATGCGATTTATTTGAGTTCCCCCTCAATTTGTTCTCTCGTTCCCCTCAACTTGTTATCTGTAGATTAACTTCAAAAATACAAGTTGATAATGTTTTGGCATAATTTATCAAAACTAAAATATCCCAACAGATTCCAGCTGCACAAAAGCTAAGGCACTTGAACAAAAGGCCTGAACCCAAGAAGAACTCTAAGGCTAATGTTCATGCTAAGGCTGACACTCATGCATAGGATACTGCCAAGGCACCTAGGGTGGTGAATGTGTATGTAGATGTTTATGGGAGACAAATCAGCCACTCTAAAGTAATTAGAGTTGTTAGGCGATTTTGGTTCCAAAAGGTACAAATTAACTTTGGTAGGACCCTACACCAAATGGGTACCTAAGAACCCGATTTTTTTTTCGTAAAGGAAAAGGGCACTGAAAATAATGAAAAAAACATAACACCGATGAGTGGAAATGAATTGGCTCTGGCGTATGGTATCTCGACAAATTGGATGTTCAAGACATATGACAGGATATAAGCAACTAATCACTGACTATGTTGAGCAAAAAGGCCCTCAAATCACATTTGGAGACAATTCCAAAGGACAAACTGAAGGATATGGAACCCTTGAAGTTGACTCTGTTCATATCCATGGTGTTTCATATGTGTCTGGTCTAAAGCATAACTTGCTTTCTATCGGTCAATTCGGACAAAGGATTCATGTTGAGTTCTCAAAGACTTATGTTATGTAAAAGACAATACTTCACAGAAAATTTTACTGACTGGTACTAGAAAAGGAAATGTGTATCTTGCTGATTGGAGTTCAACTCCTAAAGATACATGTTTGGTTGCAAAAATTTCCACTAATACCAGTTGGTTGTGGCACAAAAGAATGAATCACTTAAACTTCAAAACTCTGAACAAACTTGCAAGATTAGCACTTGTAAGGGGGTTACCCAATGAAGTGTTCAGTAAAGATCATGTATGTGATGCTTGTCGAAAAGGAAAACAAATCGAGCATCTTTCAAAAGCAAAGTAGATGTTTCTCTTGATAGAATACTACAATTGTTACATATGGATCTCTTTGGTCCAAAGAACACCTGTGAGCACTAATGGCAGAAAATACACACTTGTGGTAGTTGATGACTACTCTAGATACACATGGGTCATATTCTTACTCAGTAAGAAAGAGACTCAGATAAAATCGCTTAAACTATCTTGAAAAGGCTCAAGATTGAAAAGAATCTGAGTGTGGTCACAATCGACGATAAAAGGAACTGAGTTTATCAATCATATCATATCGATTATTAAAAGCGACAAATGGGATAGCTCATGAAACATCACCGCAAGGACCCCACAAATGTAATGGTGTTGCCGAAAGAAGAAATAGGACTCGAAAGAAGTTCGCAGGACAATGATTCTTTGAAGGTGATATTCCTAAGAGATTTTGGGCTTAAAAATATCAACACCGCATGCTACTCTCGGAAATGCATCCATCTTGACCAAGAACCAAGGAAAAAACTCCATATGAGCCGTGGAATGAAAGGAAGCCTCTTGTTTCTTTCTTTTCGTGTGTTTGGTTACAAGTGTTTCATACACAATAATGGTAAAGATCGGTTGAAAACTTTTGATAGCAAAGGCGATGAAGGGATATTCTTAGGATATTCTCAAGTCGAGAAAAGCCTTCCAGAGTTTACAAATGTAGGACTCTTTATTGTGGAAAAAATACCTCATGTTGTTTTTGATGAATCTACTTGTGTTCAGAAGAAATAAGAACATGACTCAGGAGAACTGATCAAGAGAATCACCAGACTAAGCCTGAAAAAGAATGATAAAACATCCTCTCAACACGAAAAGAAGAAGTCACCACTTTCATGAATGGAGTGAATCAAACTCGCACAAAGAAGTTCGGGATGGAAAAACTCGGAGATGGTGAGACTCGGGATGGAAATTCTCCAATCGAAGGAAAGCCAACACAATCGAAGTCGACCAATCTAAACATACACCGATTCGAGACTCGGTATGTAATGCCGATGAAGATGTGGTCACAAAATGAGGCAAACTCCGAATCTATCAACCAGCTGGGGAACAAATGTCTCTAACAATGTTCTGAAGGGAATTTCCCCTGAGGAAGATGATTCTCTTTCTCATTTTCATTTGTTCCTCAATTTAATGAACTACCCGAACCTAACATTTACGATGTTGAGGATACTATTGAAGGGGGGAACATCCAGGAGAAAATGGTTGGATAGTCATCCTACAAGTCAGATTGTGGGTGATCTATCAGATGGTGTCAAAACAAGAAGGTTCCATGGAGAAAGTGCTTTGTTCTGATGCTTCCTATCTGAAAAAGAACCTACTGAGATTGAAGAAGCTCTACAAGATTCATTTTGGATTACTGCTATGCAAGAAGAGCTGAACCATTTCTCAAGGAATGAAGTTTGGGAGCTAGTGGATAGACCTAAGAGGCACAATGTGATTGGAACTAAGTGGGTGTTCAAGAATAAGAGAGATGAAAACAACAACATTGTGAGAAACAAGGCAAGGCTTGTTGCACAAGGTTATTCCCAAGAAGAAGGCTTGGATTATGATGAAACCTTTACTTTTTGTTGCAAGACTATAAACCATCGATTATTTCTTGCATATCTTTGCCCACATGAAATTCACAGTCTATCAGATGGATGTGAAAAGTGCATTTCTGAATGGTGTGCTTAAGGAAGAGGTTTATGTGGAACAACCTCCTGGTTTCAGACAGAATGACCAAGTTTACAGGCTCAGGAAAGCCTTGTATAGTCTTAAGCAAGCACCCCGAGCATGGTATGATACCCTTTCTCAGTTTCTTACTGACCATGGTTTTATCAAAGGAACTGTTGATAGGACTCTGTTCAGGATAGAAGATGGGAAAGACATCTTACTTGTTCAGATTTATGTAGATGACATCATATTTGGATCTCCAAATCATAAACTGTGTGAAAAGTTTTCTACCCTGATGAAAGGCAAGTTTGAGATGTCAATGATGGGGGAGATGAATTTCTTTCTTGGACTTCAGGTGAAACAAACTAAGGAAGGAATTTTCATCAATCAAGCAAAATACACCAGAGATCCGATTGCAAAGTATGGTGTACAAAATTGCAATGTAGTTAGAATTCCTATGAATACTAACTACAAGATGGATCATGTTGGGAGATGAATTTATAAATCATATATCTTTTATTAAATTCATCTCCCAACAATTTCCCCCTTTTTGATGATGCCAACTATCTTGTTACAAACATATAACCTATACTCAGGTTTCAGTTTATCCTATTACAAGATTGGTTATGTCTCCCAATAATTTCCTGAAACAGAGAATCTCCCAACAATTTCAGAGAGTCTCCCAACAATTAATAATTTCTTCAGTAATGAATCTTCTTAAATAGTTCATCACCAAATACTTAAACAATTTCCCCCTTATCAACATACAAACAGTTCAGAGACATTCATTCAGCATATCAAATATAAAAGACATGTAAATAAGATAATGAGATATTATCTTTTGAGCATAAATGATAAGTTTTCATTGATGATTGGTTTGAGTTACAAATTATAATGAGTTTATCAACAAAATCAAAAAGACAAAAATTTAAAGATTACAGAATCTTCTGAGTCTTCATTCTTCAGATTTGGCTCTTCAGTTTGCTTCTACTTCAACTTCATCAGCGGGCACCTCCAGGTTGAACATTCCGAAATACCTCTTCTTCAGCTCATTTCTCTCTTTGATGATATCCGGACTGTTTCCTGTCAAACCCAACTGACCAGCATACTGAGCAATTTCTTGAGTAATGACCTTCTCATTCACCAAGCCATTACCAAGTCTTGGAGGAGGGTAGGAGTATGGACCAGGGGAAACTATCTGCACCTCTCCTTCATCCGCAAGGTTAATCCAGCTTTGGGGATATTTTGGATAGAAGGTTAGGAGATATTCAATGAATGCTTCATTCTGATCTGAGCTTTCCCCTCTCCACTCCCTGAGCACATCATAATAGAACCAGAAGGTTCTCTTGACCTCTTCCCACATATCGTTGAGTTTGATAGGTATCCATTTATCAACGTGGGGCCACTTCAGTGTTTTTGATGTCTCTCTCCTTTTGCTCGCAAACTTCTTGAATCCACTCCTTCGCTTCAGCTCCTCTTCAGTCTTCTTTCTTATCATAGGCACGCCTGAGACTGAAGCGGCAACTTTCTTAGCTTGTTCTACCTGGAGTGTCTTTAGAGCATTCCTCGTGTTGAAGACTTTCTTCTGAGGTTGAGACTCAGATTCTTCCGTTTCTTCATCATCCAGAATCAGCTTTCTCTGGATTGGCTTAGAAGCCTTCGCACGCTTGCTTTCAGGTTGAACAACGCCCAAGGCTTTCCTCTTCATAGGCAATTCAGCAGCAGCCTGGCTTGTTCCAACCTTAGTTCTAGTACTCAGTTTCTCTCTTGCAATATCAAGCATGGTTTGCTCAGAAACTCGAGTGTAGATAGGCTTCTCCACCTGAGCGAACTTCATCTTGTCAGTAGCTTCGACTTCATTTAAGGCTTTGGATAAATTATACATTTCAGCATCTTTCTGAGCCTTTTTCTTCAAAGTACGTGCCAATAATTTCCTGAAGACTTCACCTTCCTTTTCCCCCTTCTTGGCACCGTAATTTGGAAGAAGATGGCTCAGAAAGATGCTGAAATGTATAATCTATCCAAAGCCCCTGAAGGAAAAATAAATGATTTTGATTAAGATCCCAAAACCCCTGAGTATGACATGTTCGTAATGATCTTGATAGTTGAGTCGATTCGGCTTTTAGAGTATATACAAGATGTTATCTTAAAATGTATAGTCGCCAGATATAGATCAGATAGGTTCTCAAGACTCAAGAACTCAAGATAGCTCAAGAAAACTGAAGTTTCAAGATGAAACTTAAGTTTCAAGACTCGAGAGGAAATCGAAAATCAAGACTCAAATGAGAAACCGAGTATCTCAAGACTCGAAGCAGAAACCGAGATATCAAGACTCAAAGATGATACCGAGGAATTTAAGACTCAAAGATGAAGACTCAAGATATCACCAAGATATCTCAGAAGACTCGAAGACTTCGGAAGACTCAATACTCGTAAGACGCCAAGACTCAAGACCCTAAAGACTCAAGACTCAAGACGCAAGATCAAGACCGAAGATCAAGAATAATGAAGGCACGACGAATTATCAAGACTCGAGAATGTCTTGAATGCTTCAATATAAACCTCGAATGTTCCAAGGCAATCAATATATCTCTATCCGAAGGATGCAATCTTGAGAAGATCGCGATTCCTTAGAAAATAGATATTTGCCAAGACATTCAAATGCGGACAAAAGGAACTAAGTCAGAAGTGTTGTTAAGGTTATATCAAACTCAGAGTTTGTAACCAAAAGAGCCGTTGAAGGTGTCTACCTTTAACTGGAGACAAAAAGTCAAAAAGAGGAAGACAAAGATCATGCCATCTTACGACCTCGACAAAGGACAATTCGCTAAAAAGATGTCGATGTACAAAAGTTCCAGATCGCAAAAAGTGAAGACCGGCTACATGAAAGGTTATTGCCTAAAACGTGTTAGGGATTTTCAAACCCTAAATATAGCCGCTCTCACACACCATAAGAGGAAACTCACGGGCTATCTCTCCAACGGATAGTTTTCAAGAGTGACCTTGGTGTATGCCTATAAATCTTGGTGACCCTCTACATTGTAAGGTTACGAGAAATTTATACGCAACTCAAGAGCTCAAACTTATTATCGCAAAAGTTAAAGCACTCGAAAAACTTAGAATTTCCCAAGTGCTTCTATATTGAAGAGAGCTCACTAAACTAAGCCTAGTTTGATAAGACATATCCGAAGCTTAGTCGAGATATCCTAACCCTTTGCATTGTACTTCATTGTAAAGGATATCTCATCCTAGTTGAAACCAACCGAGAAACCCCCAAACCCTTGAGAAGGTAGTTGGAGTGTGTTTGTTGGTGAGAAGAGTTGTAAAGAGTTAGTAAACTACGCGGAGTAGTCAGAAAACTCTAGAGGAGAAGTTAGTAAGCTACAAAGGTAGTCTGAAAGCTTATTTGTGTTTGAGTAAGTAAACTACGGAGGTAGTCAGAAAGCTCAAGGTCGGGTTGAGTAAGTAAACTACGTGGAGTAGTCAGAAAGCTCAGGGCCGAGTTGAGTAAAGTAAACTACGCGAGGTAATCGAAAGCTCGAAGTGATTAGTGAATTTCTCGAGGATCGAGAGAGTGGACGTGGAGCTTGAGTCTCCGAACCACTATAATTCTTTGTGTTGTTTATTGCTTTCATTATCTCGTGCTTAACTGCCAGATTGACTCGAATTTGAAAGCATACTTTTCACTGATATTCAGTTGGAATCAATCCACTGAAGTTGCATAACTGAATCACAGCCTAATCACTATTCCATAAAAGGAAGGTTTTCAACAAAGCTTAAAACGAGTATAAACTAAGGGCCAACCATTCCGAACATCTGAGTAGCTAGAACGGATAATTACCAAACCAACTTACTCTTACGAGGGTTCATGAAGTTAGTTATCCGATCCAAGCAACAAAGGATCTCGACACTCGGGACTCGGTTGGGATTATCGAGGTATCCTGGCGGCTCGGGATCATCGTGTCGATGAGACTTTGACTCGGAGCGTCTGTCTTCTCGAGAACCTAATCTTGAGTTATCGACCCAAGTGACCTCGAAGAAAAAAGTTTTAAAAACATCGAACACGTGTATTCCCCCATACACGTGTTAGACTGCTTTTACCGGACCAACAGATCCTCGATCCCGAAGGCAAATCAAGAAATCACACCGATTATAGAGGATCATTGGATCATCTGCTATATCTCACGACAAGTAGGCCTCGATATAACATTTGCTGTTGGGATATGTGCAAGATACCAATTTAATCCTAAGGCTAGTCACATGGAGGCTGTCAAAAAGATTCCGAAATATCTTGAAGGCACTATGAATATAGGATTATGGTATCCAGCTGATGATAACCTTGAATTAACTTGTTATTCGGATCTTTGATTATGGAGGATGTAGAATTGACGGAAAGACTACCATAGGAACTTGTCAATTTCTTGGAAGTAAACCGATATCATGGTTTTCAAAGAAACAAACCTCAAGAGCAACCAAAGACTACTTTGAATTTGAATACATGGTTGCAGGAAACTGTTGTGCACATATTCTTTGGCTCAAACAACAATTGAGGGATTATAAGATTATAGCCAATGAAGTACCTATATTTTGTGATAATAATAGTGCAATTGTTATTACACAAAATCTCA
Source organism: Stenogyne calaminthoides (assembly GCA_037126765.1). Lineage (NCBI taxonomy): Eukaryota > Viridiplantae > Streptophyta > Magnoliopsida > Lamiales > Lamiaceae > Stenogyne > Stenogyne calaminthoides. The sequence goes on along the minus strand of JBBCBC010000023.1, from coordinate 24,583,553 downwards.
GATTGCACACCGGATGTAAGCATGTTGATATCGACATCACTTCATCGGAGATCATGTTGAGAAGAAAGACATCGAATGGAGAAAATTCATCTTGATAAATGAGAGAGTTGATATCTTGACTAAACCTTTGGTTGAATCAAGATTTCGTGAACTATCGATTGAATTAGGTATGTTGGATCCAGTGAATAAAGCAAATCAAAAAATTGAAGGTTTTCAGATGCATGAAGTTTTCTCAGGTTTTTACTGAAAAACTCAGGATAAAATTGAAAGTACTGAACACCGAGTCTTGGGAAACTCAGTTATCCTGAAGATTAGTACTCAGTATTATACTGACACTTTATCAAGGTCAAAACTTCGATAGAGATCGATGGAGAAAATTAGTCTAAAGAAGTATTGACTCATGCAACACATTTATTGTCTAACTGAATCTCAGTAATCATTGACAATAAATGACAAAACACCTGAAGAGAATATTTGGGCCGGACCTTTGAAATACACGAGGAAAGTCAATGGTCTGCAGGAAGAGTAATTAAATGCACTGTTCATTAATCACCAATAGGGATAAATTGGCGGTTTAGTATTTGCGAAATCGTCCTTTCATATACCCATTTTAGTCATTTTTTAATCTCAACCGTCGATTTCTTCTTCTACGGGATTTTCCATAAATCAAAATCATATATCCATTGGAAAAATTTCCTTCAAAGCCCCATTCCAAAAAGCCTTCATCTTCACAAACACTCTGCTTCGAAACCCTCGATTGCCCAGAAATTTTTAACCTATCTCAAAACTCTTCACCAGAAATTTTCCAACAATGACATTTTCTGTATACGACAAACTCGCCATTTCCAATAAACCTTGGTACGAATATGTCGTTTCTCTAGAAAGCTCATCCAATGCAACTCACGGGGAGGAGGCGTTGCATATGATTCGTTTGGCAAAGCTTACATGCCTGGTCACGAATCAACCAGAGGCGGAATATGCGAAAGAGGTAATTGAGTTTATCTCTAATATGCAGTTAGATGATGAGAAGTGCATAGAATCTCATATTACAGTCTCCCATTTGGAGCATGGTTTAAAATATGTGGATTTTGTTAGGGAATTATATATTATTCCTAAGAATCTAAGTGTCATATATGAGTTAAGTGATAGAGGTGAAGACCCTACGGTATACATGATGGGTAGGGAACAAGAATTTTTAGATAAAATTATTGAGCATCCAGTAAAGTTTGAAGCTACTCTGAATAAGAGGCATTTGAAGCCTAAAAATCGAGTATTGTTGGATATTGTAAGCAAATGCATCATGAGTAGGTCTGGTAGCTTCGAACAGATAAGCACGCCTAAGTTAAGGCTAATGGCGGCTATTGAAGATTCACCTTCCACGACATTCAACTGGCTACACTATTTGATCAAGGTGGTGAGCGATCAAGCCAAACAAATTCAGAAGGTGAATGGCTCTGTAGTTGTCAAAGGAAAGATTCTACATGCAACCAAGATTGCATTTATCTTAGAAATGTGCAGAGAAGAGGAGGACATCTTTGCCAATTCCACTTCCTTTCCAAAGTCAAAAATCATGTTCAAACCACCAACAAAGAAGACTTTGAGAGGAAAGAAAGAGAAAAACTCTGAGTCTCAGGAGGAGACTGCTGAAGAAGCCAGACAAGCCAGGGGGAAAGCCCTGATGCAAGTTAAAAGAGAGAAAGGAGAAAATCTGAAAAAGAAAACACTGGCTCCTCAGAAGCACAGAAGGCTTCAATCTATTACTGAAGAGGAGGTCAGTGAAACTGAAGAAACTCAACCTGAAGGCCAGCAAAGGTTGAAATCTCCACTTCAGGTTCTTGCTCAGGTAGTAACAATTGCGCAGGAGCAAGAAACTAAAGAACATGTTTTCTCTGAGGTACTCGAAACCTCTCTGAGCTCAGATAAAATTTCTCAGGAAATCTTCAAGGGACCTCAGATTCCTACTGAAGAGAGACCTGTTCAGACATCAGATCAGTCTGAACCCCAGGAATTGCTAAAATTGGATGCGCTCCTGAATGAACCATTTCTCGATCCATCAGCACCAGAACTCATACAATCCGATCCTAGTGCTCCTGAAAGCCCAAAGTTGAAGAAGGGAGAGGCAGAAGAAACTGAATGGCGAAGCAAGGGGGAACGGTTCATCCTGGACAGATACCCTGAGCTTAATGCATATCCTGACCTTCAGGATCTCTTCTTCAGACTCAGAACCACGGTCTACATCCTGAATCAGACTCTTCCGGAGATGCTGAATATAGCCACCTTCAGAGGAGAAGATTGGTGGAATGCCGAGACTGCTGTTTTGACAGAGTTCTCTGGGTTCAGGAAGACCAAGCTAAGAATGAAAATTGCTGACTTTGATGAGCTAGTAAAGAAAAAGGTGGCTGAGAAAAGGAAAGTTGATGTTGATGCCTCCAGTTCTATGAATCTAGAAGGAGATGAGGATCAAGATAAAGAGGGTGACAAACAAGATGATGCTGAAAAACAATCTGAGGGGGAGAAGGAACCTCAGACCGATGCTGAGAAAGAAAAAGAGACTGAAAGTCAGATGGAGAAGGACACTGATGCTGCACAGACTGATATCACACATCCTCAGACTGAAGTTAACACTCTTCAGGTATCTTTTGGCACTATTATACATTATGCTAAAGCTACTGAAGTTCATATCTTTAAATCTGTTATGTATGATATGCAGACTGAGGCTCAGTTGGAGCAACCAGCTCAGTTGGAGACAATTGTTTTGCCTCCAGAAATTGATTTCAGTCTTATCCTGGATAAATTGGAGAAGGTGGTGCCAATGGTGGAGAAAGTGACTCAAATTGAAGAAACCTTGGCAAGACAATCTCAAAAGCTGGAAAATATGAGTTCAACTACAGACATGCTGCAACTACAAACAACTCTTGCAGATAAAATGACTACTTTGGAAGGAAAGATTGATGTAGTCAAAACTGAGCTCAATGCAGAGATGGAGCAAAGGTATCAAACCAGAACTACCTATCTTGAAGCCAAGCTGATTGAGAAGAATGATCTGATGATCAAAACAACTGTTGAGGAAATGGGCTCTATGCTCATGGTCAAGATGACAGAGATGATGCATGATGTCTTCTCAAATCAGTTTGCACCTCTTTCAGAAGAGTTCTCAATGGCTAAGAATTACATGAGAAGGCTAGAGGATGAGCATGATCAGTTGGCAGGGGAAGTGCGAAGTATAAGCAAAGAGCAATACCATATGGATACTGCACCGACTCAACTACTCCCAAGGTATGGTGCCAAAAAAGGGGGAAAGGCCTGATGGCAAATTAAGTGAGTTGTTGGCACAAACCTTGGAGAGAAAGGCTTAGAAAGAAGCTGAAAGAAAGAAAATTGTTGATGCCTTAAAAGAAGTTGAAGCCACTGAGAAGCTAAAATTCAAAGAAGCTGAGAAACCTACCTTCACTCAGACAAATGATCAAACCGTTCAGGAAGTAATTTATGAGAAACTGAGTGATAGAAGGATGATTGAGACCAACAAAGCCGGTGAAGATCAAGTCAGACCTGAAAAGAGAAAGGTTGTTGCATTTGTGGAGCAAGAAAAGAAGAAAAGAGCTAAAGCTTCTAAGCCTACTCAGAGGAAGATGATAATGGATTTTGAAGAATCTGAGGAAGGAACTGAAATTCAGAAAGAAGTCTTCAATACCATGAAAACTCTGAAAACCCTTCAAATCGAAAAAGAGAAGAAGATTTTTATACAGGTCGTGTTCCTTTGATCAGGAAAAAGAAAGAAGAAGAGCAGAAAAGAAGAAGTGGTTTTAAAAAAAATTTGAGCAAAAGAAGGGGTACAGAAAAGACTCAGAAATGGCCGCACATTGACAAGTGGATGCCTATTCAGTTCAATGATGCATGAGAGGAGATCAAGAGAACCTTTCCGGTTCTATTATGAGATTCGAGAGAATTCTGGAGGGGGAGCAAAATGATATGATATGAATGAAGCCTTTATTGAGTACTTCATCGACATTCTATCCTAAGTACACGCAAAAGTTGGCTCAACTTGGCGGATGAAGGAAATACTCTTTCGAGATAGTAGTCCATACATACTTACCCATCTCCTAGATTTGAGAATGGCTATGTGAATGAAACATCCATTTCTCAGGAAATAGCCCAGTATGCCATCCAGCTAGGCCTAATAGGAAACAACCCTGATATCATCAAGGCAAGAGATGAACTGAAGAAGAGATACTACGGGATGTTCAACCTGGAAGTGCCAGAGGATGAAGTGGAAGAAGACTGAAGACTTTGTTCTTCTGTTTTTTGTTTTTGATTTTTCATTGTAATCTGTAACTCTTATCTTACATCAATGAAATTTTTTATCTTTATGCTCAAAGATAATATCTCATTATCTTTTTACATGTCTTTTATGTTTGATATGCCTTATGTTTTGAAATTGTTGGGAGAAATACCATTTTGGTTGTAATAGATAAACTGAAACCTGAGGATAGGTTAGGTTTTCTTAAATGTAACAAGATGGTTTTGGCATCATCAAAAAGGGGGAAATTGTTGGGAGATGAATTTAATAAAGAAGTTTTGATTAGATCCCAAAAACCCCTCGAGTATGACATGTTCAGATAATCTTGATAGATCGAAATCGTTTCAAAGATAAATTGTTCGTGAAGTTATCTCACATCATGTATAGTCGCCAGATATAGATCGAAGGTTAGATCTCAAGACTCAAGAAGGCGAAGACATCAAGACTCAGATGATGTCCAAGACATCAAGACTTCGAAAGAAGTTCTTTGAAGACATCAAGACTCGATGAAATCAAGACATCAAGACTCGTCCCTGTCACTAAAGACATCAAGACTCAAACATGAAGTTGCGAAAGACAATCAAGACTCAAGAAAATAATCAAGACATCAAGACTCGAGATGTATTCATCAAGACTCTTCGAGAAAGAAGACATCAAGACACGAAGATACTAAATATTCAAAGATACCTGAATGTTCGTAGGCACCAATAATATCTATCTGAAGACTACAAAAACTGAGAATAACACAAATATTCAGAAAAGTAGATATTGCCCAAAACATTCATATGCAGACAAAAGGAACTAAGTTTAAGTGTTGTTTAAGGTTGTCTCATTCAGAGAGATTGACCAAAAAGAGCCGTTTTGTTTGTCTACATTCACTGAAGACAAGAACCAATCGAGAGGAAGACAACATTTGTACTTTCATCGACAATCGAAAAGCGACAGGACCAAAATCTAATCATGTCAGTAGTACTAAGTTCCAGACTGCAAAAATTGGTGATTGGCTACATGACTGCATATTTCCTAAAACATGCAAAGGAGTATTCAAACCCTAAATATAGTCATTCATCAAACACCATAAGAGGAAACTCATGAAGCTATCTCTTCCAATGGATAGTTTTTCAAGAGTGACCTTGGTGAAGTTGCCTATAAATACCAGTGACCCTTTTAATTGAGAGGTTACAGGAAATTTCAAAGCAACTCAAGAGCTCATTCGTATTATTGCAAATTGAAGCACTCGAAAAACCTAGAATTTCCCAAGTGTTTCATATTGAAGAGAGCTCACTATTCTAAGTCTAAAGTGATAGATATATCCAAAGCTTAGAAGAGATATCCTAGCCTTTGCAATAGTTCTTATTGTAAAGGATATCTCACCCTAGTTGGAAACCAACCCAAAACCCAAACCCTTTGTTAAGGTAGTTTGTGTGTGTTTTGTTAGTGAGTTGGAGTTGTAAAGAGTTAGTAAGCTACAGTGAGTTAGCTAGAAAACTCTAGAGAAGAAGTTAGTAAGCTACTTGTGGTAGTCTCGAACACTTGTGTGTGTTTGAGTTAGTAAGTCGCAAAGTGAGTCACCAGAAAACTCAAGGTAGAAAAAAGGCGAGTAAGCTACGGTGAGTTAACCAGAAAGCTTTAGGAAGTGGTTAAGGAATTTCTCTGAAGATCAGAGAGAGTGGACGTAGGAGCTTGAGTCTCTGAACCACTATAATTGTTGTGTTGTTTTGCTTTCTGTACTGCATTATTAAATGTTGCATGTTTTTCACTGAAAGCATAGTTCACTGATATTCAGTTGGAATCAATCCACTGAACTTGCATCAAATTGATCACAACCTTAATCACTGTTTTATTAAAAGGAAGATTTTCAAAGCTAAAAACGAGTATAAACTTAGGGCCAACCATTCCGCGACACTTGAGTAGCTAGAATGATAGTTACCAAACTGAACTAACTCTACTGAGGGTTCAATAAGATAATTATCTGATCCAAGCGTCTCAGGATCTCTAATAAACTTCGGTTCGGTTATTAATCTGAAGCATCTGAAAGCAGCTCAGGATCATTGTCTCGATGAGACTTTGACTTATGGCAATCCGTGCTTCTCGTAAGGCAAAAATCATCGAGATATCTGACCCATCGACCTCGGTGAAAGAAAAGTTTTAAAAATCACTGAACACGTGTATTCCCCCCATACACGTGTGAGAATCGTTAACACCGGGACCAACACCCATGAATCTCTCGGGCTGTCGGATAACCCTCCCACTGAGATGAGGTTCCGGTTGTGTAAGTGTGTCGTTTGGTATATCAACTTGTACAGTTGACATTGAGGTAAGCCCTTTAGCTCATTCAAGGTAATCTCACTTCGGGTTTCTTGTCGCTCATATAGTCTTCTTCCAAAAATCTAAAGTGTGTACCGATTACCACCTTTTTGATCTTGGGACCATAGAATATGCACCTTTTCGTTCCCTCGGGGTATCCTATAAACAACCTTAATTCTGATCTTGGATCCAATTTACCGGCTTCCTTATCCAGCACGTATGCTGGACACCCCCAAATTCTCATGTGTCCTAGACTTGGGAATCGATTTGGATGGCACCAAGTTTAGAATGTAAGCCGTCATTTTCAAGGCGTGACCCCAAAACGATTGGGTAGATCCGCATAACTCATCATTGACCTAACCATTTCTAAAAGAGCCATGTTTCTTCGTTCTGCAACCCCGTTTTGTTGAGGGGTCCCGGGTGCAATTAACTGGGATATAATCACTTCATCCGATAAGTAGTTCAAGAATTCATCACTGAGGTATTCGCCTCCACGATCAGATCGTAGAGACTTGATACGTTTTCCCTATGATTCTCTGCTTGAGCCTTAAATTCTTTGAATTTTTCAAAGGTCTCAGATTTATGCTTCATAAGGTAAATGTATCCGTATTTCGAGTAATCATCGATAAAAGTAACGAAATACTCATAGCCTCCTCTTGCTTTGATTGACATTGGACCACATACATCGGTGTGAACGATCTCTAACACTTCTTTAGCTCTATTCCCCTTGGCTCCAAATGCCCTCTTGGTCATTTTACCCTCCAAACACGATTCGCAGGTTGGAAATGGTTCAACCTGGAGAGACTCCAACGAACCATCTTGGACCAACCTTTGGATCCTCTTTGGATTGATATGACCTAGTCTTAGATGTCATAGAAGTGTCTCGTTCACGTTTGATGAACGTTTTCTTTTAGCTGAAATAGTCGATGTGTTATAGGATGCATTTCGTGAGTGGTGTGTACAGTAAATTGTGTAGAGGTTATTCGACAACGTTCCATGACAGATAAACTCATTATTTAGAGAAATGGTAATAAATTTATTAAAAGTAACTGAATATCCATCAAGAAAAAGTTTAGAAACTGAAATTAAATTCTTTCTAAAACTGGGAACGTAAAGAACATTTCTCAAAATTAAAACTTTGTCTTCAAAAGATAACTGCACTTCACCCACCGCTCCAGCTTCCATCTCTCTCGTAGCATCGCCCAGTGTGATGAGGATCTCACTCCCACTAAGTTGTCGGGTCCGCTTGAACCCCTGTAAAGTGAAATAAACATGATCAGTGAATCCCGTATCAACTACCCACAAATGGGAAGCATACGTCGCCAAACAAGTTTCAACAACTAGTGCGTGAGAATTTACCTTTATTTCCATTCCTTTTGGGTTTGGAACAGACCCACGTCCAATGACCTCTCTCGCCGCACTCCAAACAGATCTTCGTACTTAGTCCTTCATCTTTGAAGTTTGAATAGAACTGGTTTATCCTTATAGTCTCTTCATTATTCTTATCACCACTTGGCCTAGAATTAGAAGTAAACCCCTTTTTAACCTTGTTCGTTTTCTTGCGCTCATTTTCCTCTTCGACCAAAGTGAGAGCTCTTATAAAATCATCTACAGTGAAGTCCATATCTTCCATTAGATATTCCTCATTGGGTTGATCATAGCTCTTTGGCAGAGAATTGAGAATGAAATCAATTTTGCATTTGAAATCACATTTTTTGCCAAGATACGCAAGTTCTTCAAAGAGAACCATAACCCTAAGAATGTGCTCTTTTGCAGTCATCCCTTCTTCCAATTTTAGCTTGACCATGTCATGTTTGATGCTTTGGATTGCTATATGGGCCTGATGTGCGAAACCTTGATGAAGGTGTTTTAACAAATCCGACATTTATGTCAAGATTATATCCTTTATCAATTCGTTTGCCAGCTCCCATTCATTATATTCTATCTCTTCCCATATGCTAGCATTCTCAGCTGGTTTTTCGGGTTTTGGTGCACTAAGTACCCATTTGGATTCATGTGAAGCAAGGCCACTCATAAATTTTTGTTTCCAAACAAAATAGTTTTCACCAGTAAGCAAATTGTCTTTCAGTATATTGAATAGTGGATTAAAAGGTTGCAACATGCTGAACTGAAATAAATAACGATTTGCATAAGCACAAAATCACAAAATTCGATCACATGTATCATATTAAAATCTCAAAAAAATATGAACATGCATCAGCCAACATCTCAAAAAAGTTTAAATAAGCCACGTGGGGTGGGTCATTATTTAAACACATTCAAGCAGGTTACAAACAAGAACAGTTACAAACCTTTAATAACCAGATTAATAGTTGGCTCCCACTTGACCAATATAAAATTGACAGGGACTTCGGGGAAGTATATACATATCAATTTTATACCTAAGTAATAACCATGATTTAATACAGAATTATTATTTCGCTTTGAACGAGCCTCGTGGGGAGGGTCATCGCCGCCACTAATAATAATCCACAATCATCCGTTTGGAATTTATTCATGTGAAAGCTATCTTTTGGTCGTCCCGTTGGGGGAATTTCTCCAAAAGAATTCACAAATAAATAAATCATGGAGGCCAAAATTAATTCAATTTTATTATCCAGAATAAAATTGTTAATTAATTATTTAAAACATACTTAGTAATTTTTGAAAGTGAGATTTTTCCAAAACAATTTCCCATGCACCGCATATTCAAAACACAATTAAATACTCATAAAAAAAAAGCAAACATCAAAATAAAAATTAAACATATTGGGCACATATATCCAATTGTCACGGTTAATTTTGTCATGTCTTGATCTTGAGAAATCGTTCCTTTTGCTTTCTTCATTCGTCTCGAAAAAAGCTCCTACTCGATCGTCTCGAAAAAACCGCCACGTCAAGCCACGTCATCGACCAGCTCGCGGGTGGGAGTGCACGCCTTGACACTCCGACCGTGTCAATCCGCACCCAGCGCACGTTGCCTCATGGCGCTCGGCACTCCTCGGCAGGCGCGCCACGTTCAGTAACCCATACCGCCGAATCCCCTCTCGCCGAAATGCGCCCCATCACCGCCCGCAATAATAACGCGCCAGCGCCCGATCCGCGTGGGCGCTTGGCGGCGGCCTCGCCCCATGCGTCGCCCAGCGTCATCCACATCGCTTTTATGCCTCTCTTGGCACGTTCGTTCGATGCCATACCGCACTCATACTGTTAGGATCCATCTTTTAATTCTTCGTCTCCGCCTCCTTCCTGCGATCCGGTTGCAATTTATTTACAAAATAAATAAACCTATATCTAGACTAGTCTATTACATTGAACGAATCAAACAAATCCTAATCTACTCGTGGATTTTCTCACGAGGCAAAGCGAATTTGAACGAATCGAATTAAAATCACAATTCATATGCATGCATAAATAAACATTCATCAAATACCATGACAATTGGATACCTGCAAAAAGGATCTAGCAATTCTACTATCCAATTCCAAATTCAATGAACAACGAATTAAATTAAAATTTAAAATTCAGAGCCCGAAACCATGGCTCTGATATCAGTTGTTGGGGAATAGTGTGCCCGGATCTATTCGGGGTGAATATTAAATTCAAATTTAATTATAACAATTATTACTAGCATGAATTAATCCTATATTAATTCAAATAATAACTCAACAACAAATCATGCATACAAGTTCGTCATATAAATCCTACGCATGCGGAATAACTAGGAATTTACGTAAACTAACCTCTTGAAGTGGCAATCGTCTAGAAGGTGGATCCCATTTGCACGAACACACCAAAAAAAAAACCTTTCCAAGTATTCCCAAGTCCTTGCTCGTCAATCCGGTGGTAGGACACTCGCGAACAATTAACAAAAGGAAAAAATAAAAATTATGTTGCACCACCTTTGTGGATTTCTAATTTTTCCAACACATGGAATTGCCTTGGGGATGAAAAATTCATCCCTTATTTATAATGCAAGGGGGGACGAAAATATTAGGGTTTAGGGGAGATTGGGAAATTTCCTTGCTTCTTCTCCAAGAAGCAATCTTGAATATATCCAATATATTCTATTTCCCGATATATCTCCCAAATAAAATCTTCCCTCCTTATGTTATGGAATTTTCGAAAATTCCTTTATGAATAACCAAGTGGGAGATTTCTTGAATTTAATGAGATAATTTTGTATTCCAAGAATACTTATCTTCATTCCATAACAAAATTCAAAGAAAATCTTTCTCCCTCTTTTATCCATAATTTTCGAAAAAAATGGAAAAATAGGCAACAATAATTTATTTTATTTTAAACACCTTTTTCAGTTATTGGACTTTATGTTTGGGCTACTTGGGGGGCCTTTAGGAGAATTAAGATTGGACATTCCAATGGACTTTGAATTTTCAATATTGAGCCACAATATTATTCAACCCCATAAATATTAATTAATCCCACTACATAATTAATATTGCACTATCCATCTTAACCCATATTACTGTTAATATGACTCCCGGTTATTATTTCCCGTGTTTAAGATTATCCAGTCCATTAATTAATTTAAGCCACTGAAATAACTCTATATTAATTAACATCTTTTTCCTTGGTTAAGGAACGACTCAACATTTATTATCCATAACGAAAATTAATTCCACTTGCAAGATTTGGTATGATAAATCTTATGAGCCTCTCAAGGGGACAAATCAAACAAGACGTACTTGCACACGCTTCACCGTATTAAATCTCAGCAATCGTAGTGTAACCAATATCATTGCCCAAGATACAAGGTATTGAATCTCAATGATCCTCTTCCCATCATAAGTCAAAGCGGCTATTGATTGCACACGATCCTATTTAAGGGACGGATATTAAGAAATAATGAACCACTGAGGTCTAATTCTTCTATTTTCAGTGCTGAAGAATTTATCCTCCTGTAGGTCCTGTTCAGTGCATCATGATGCACTGGTGCAATCTCTTGGTCAAGACAAGCCAATCTCAGCATTACACCTCAACCTTTCGTGATGATTTGTTCATTTCCATTTAGGTCGTGAATGTGTACTTTTAGTTACAAGGGACTGTTAATTTAATCTTTTGTGATCTGGTATCACTAAATTAACTACAATGTAACACGTACTTTTTATTGAACAGTTATGCAGTAAATATATGTAACATTCGATGATATTTAAAGCATCAGTGATAAATAATTTATTTAAGTAAATAAGACAGAAACTCAGTGTGATTATACAAAGTAAAAGCATATTTTCCAGTATAATCCCAACAATAGTTAATACAGTCCGATAATTATTGGGCGTCGCCTACCCAAACAGTTATAATGCAGACTTTAAAGTGTGTTAACGAATTAATTAAATAAGTTAACCAAGTGAGATTTAATAATTTATTAATTTATCAAATTTAAAATTTTAAAGTCCAGTTTTAAAATGAAACTTGATAATCATTAATACAATTATTAAAATTTAATAATTAATCCTATTAATTATTAATTTGGTCCAACCGTCAATCAAATTTAAAAACAACATTTAATTAACTTTCAAAAATAGATTATTATTATTATTGTTAAGGGCTCAGGTGCAAATACCATTATTGCACGGGAGGACCTGCCCAAATCAAATTTACAAAGCAGCCCTACCCACATCATTGCCCAAATTCCACAAGTCCAATCCGAAATTTGGGACATCCGATTCCAAATCCAAAATTTTCAAACCTAAAAATCGTAATTGTTGTCTCAACCAATCATCATTCAACCTCCACAGAAGAACAACGAAGAAGAAGAACACAATTCAGAAACCAGGTCATAGAAAGGCATCATCGAAACCAAGCGAAGGGTCAAAGCGGGGCGGAGCAATGCGAATCACCGCCGCGTTAAAAGTGATGCAAAGCGAGTCGCCGCTTGTTTCGAAGACTCGTGTAAGACACGCGCAACGCATTGACCCAATCAACTCAGCATAGCGGCGCCTGAGGTGAACCATCATCACCATGTACCAGCACAGGTGATCTCGACCACTCTAAGCGGCTTGGCAAATCGCCGCCGATGCTCGGTCCAGGCGGAGAATCGCTCTAAGCGATTTATCAGTGGTCAAGGATGTCGTCGTCACTGCACTCATCCGACGCAAATCGGCTCGCCAAGGATGAGGACGAGGATCGCTGTCGCTTCGCAAACTAGAGCACGCCGATGCCACTACAGATGAACCATCGATCGAAAAGGGGCTCACTATCGTAGTAAGTAAGATCTTACTACACTCTCTAAGAGTATGATCAGATCGCACACCAATCTCAACTGCATCATCAATATCCCATTCTCGATGATCATTGATCGGGGCTCTTTGAGAATCATGCTTAAGTCATCTGAGTTCTCACAATCTCAATGACAACAATGACTCATGGGAACACTAATAAGAATAAATGCAAACAACCAAACACAATATTCTAATAAGTGTAATGCCATACATTTAATATTAAATAAATAATAATATTAAATCAAAACTGAATATTATCTTAGCATTATGTCCTTACAATAGGATTGTCTCTAGGACACTAACACCAACATGGCTTGACCCAAAGGTGTCGGGACTTAACCCACTCACATTAACTGCTCCCCCGTGACACAACACAGAAGCATAAGAGGTGATTAATTCCGATTTACAATCAACACCACTTAAAAGCAGTTTAGGTCATGATTGATATAACTGAAAATAATTATTGCTGAATGAAATGAGTTCATGAATGTAATGAAGATCTAAATGGAATGAAGATCTAAAAGGAATGACATAGAAATTATCATTCTTATGAATGATATAAGGTAGAAATGAAATGTAATATTGGGTAAATCTATTTTATGTTATTATTATTAATGGGTGTTGGAATTATTATTTAATGATATATTATTATTTATTGTTGTTATTATCTTTTTTATTAAAAATATTATTATTAATGTTGATATTATTAACATAAAAGTTATTGATAACAAATATATATTATTAATTTTATTATATATAATATAAATGTATATTTTAAATAAGAAAACTCTCTTTATTTTTAAATAGGAATAATAAAATTATATTTTTAGTATTAAACGGAAATATATTTTTGAATAATACTATTTTTATTTATATATTTATTAATATATTGTCAAGAATTGTTATATGATTATTTATATTGTTAAAAAATAATATTATTTATTATTTTATAAATATTAATATTGTTGAACAAAATTATATTTGTAATTTTTTAAATTTATTATACTATTATTTATTTATATTTATATTTTTATTATTAAATAATAGTAATAATATTTATTATTATTAAAAAAAATTGATTCTAGAAATAATGGAATAGCTAAACCAACAGAGTTAGAAGGAATAACTAAATCCTTAATTTTGGAAATTATAATCCATGTGGAATCATAATTTCAAATAATAAATTATACTACCATTTATAGGATTAAAAATAGATTCATGAATGATGATTTCATTTCAATGTTATTCCACCATACCAAGTGGGCCCTTAGTGTTTCACCTTATTTTTCATTACATTGAATACATGATATGTGACAATCATGATAAATTATGATTTTATTTATTCCAAATGTTATGTACTAAAAAAAGTAAAACACAATATGAAACACCTAATGCAAAGAATAGAGGACCGTTCCAGTTTTACAATCATGAACAACTATTCTACTTTAGTGTTTTAACATTTAATACATGATAAATGAAATTAATGAAAAATTACGAGGTCATTTATTACACATGTAATATATTAAAAATAGTGAATCACATGTTGAAACATCATACTGGGATAAGGGATCTGTGCCGATATTACAATCAAGATCACATATTCAACTTTATTGTTTTATCTTTTTTTTTTTAATTACATTTAACACATGATATGTGTTATTAATGATATCATTTAATACATTTGTCATATATTCACTCCGTTCAATTTTATTATTTTCACTTCCATTTTTAGGCCGACTGATCTTATTATTCTCATTTTCTCTCTTAAAAATAATATACCTCACACTTTTTTTATCTTCGATTTACTTTATTTACTTTACACTATATTTAATTTACTTTACATATAAACTACTAATATTCCTTAAAATTGTGCCTAAACAAATGAGAATAATGAAATTAGATGGATAAAATATTAGAATAAGTGAAATACGAGATGAAACCTTGAAACCGAATAAAGGACGCTTTCTGATTTGACAATCATGATCACATATTTCACTTTAGAGTTTTATCTTGTATTTTTTAACCTTTAATACATAATTTGTGATATTAATGATAAATTATGATTTCATTTATTAGGCGTGTCTTGTAATAAAAACAATGAAAAACAATATGGAACACCGAAGTGGATTAGAAGTACATTATGATTTTACAATCACGATCAACTATTCACTCTAGTGTTTCATCTTGTATTTTATTATTATAAGTACTCCCTCCATCCCAAATCAATTTTCACAGTTGACTTTTACACGTATTCTTGCGAGTTAATATTCATTCTCAAAAGTTACTTTATCATTTCAATTAATGATACAAAATTCACTTGCAAAAATGCATATAAAAGTCAATTGTAAAAACTGATCTGGGACGAAGGTAGTATATTTCATGTGACAATAATGATAAATTATAATATCATTTGTTGAAACGCTGAAGTGGAATAGGGGATCCCGTTGTACCCAATTTGGTATTATGTAATTTCATATCTTTGTAATTTTGACCAATAATTTCTTATGTAATCTCATATTTTTTAAGTAATTTTGACCAACCATTTATTTGTACTCTCATAATCTTTAATAATTTTGACCAACCATTAACTTATTTTTATTTCATTTGTTGCCTTAATTCATCTATATAATCTGCTCTTAAACTTTGAAATAAGAAGTAATTTGTGAATCATTTCACTCAACTGCGTTTAGGCTATAAGGATCACAGTTTGTATGTGAAACTCAACTGGATTCGACATCTTCTGTTGTAAGAGGTTGGTCATTCTAAATTAAACCTATATTTTTAAAATTGGTATCAACTCCAATGTGTTGGATTCTTGTATGTAAATAATTCATGATATAGAAAATGTTTGTTTTCACATTGAAAAACATGCAATTGTATTTTTTCTTTAAAAAGATATATTATTTTTTATAGATAATTCATGATACAGAATGCTTTTTCACATTGAAAAACATGCAATTATGTTTTTTTCTTAAAAAAAATAAATTATTTGAAACGGTTGAATTAGGCCTTGAAAAATTTATTATACAAGTCTTGTATAATGTTAGGTGTTATCTGAAAATTTTAACAATTTTTGGCTTAGCCTTTCGAGAAAAAAAAATTCAATTTTTGAAAATATATAGAAATTTTGACTTGAAATTACGAGTGATGTGGAATGAATCATGTTTTGTTCTTGTTTGATCAATATTCATCGAATGAGGATTCAAGTGCGTGTTATGCAATATTTTACACAACACACGCTCCCTGTATTAGAGATTAATTATAGTAGTTTACTATAATTATATTGTTAACCCATTATTTTTCTGATAGTATTTGCGAACAAATCACTCCGTCGTTAATTAAATTTTACTTTTTGTAGTTAATTTAATCAAATAGTACCGAATGACTAATAAAAGAGACTATACATGAACACAAAAACAATCAAGTGGAATTTCGCATTCATTGCATTTCAACATTGACACATTATTAATGGAGTAATTACTAACAGGTACAAAATTTTGAGAAAATTTACTAGCAGGTACAAATGAGATTGTATATACAGTCAAAATTGAACTTGAAAGTGCAATTGTACTTATATATATGCAACCATTTTGTACCTGCTAGTAAGTTTTTAAAAAAAATTATACCTATCAGTAATTTTCCCATTATTATATTGACTATTCTTTCATTCTATGATAATACATTTATTGTGGATGATTTTGCTAAAATAATTTCATTCACTTACAATTATAATAACATATGCATAATTCTGGTTCTCCAAAAATGGGTGTGACACAAACAACAAATGGATCTAAATTTCTATATGATCTGTTGCACCATAGCTCACACTCACTTTCACTGATCACATAGACCATTATAATTTGTGCAAACACCAATCTTAATCTGAGTTGGGCTAATGCTACCAATCTCCCTTGCTTCCATCATTTCTCCCATCACTGCATTAATATAATAAACTTATTATCAAATATATATCCCATCAACTTAATGTACAAATGAATTGTTAGATTTTAAGACAAACATACACATTCATATATATATATATATATATTAAATCATGTATAAATTGAGCATTTAGAAATGAATCTAAAATAGAAACAATATACCAAATCATATAATAAATTGTGGTCATCTTGATATATATATATATATAGTTTTGATAGGGGAGATAATTGGCTCTCACCTTATCTTGATATATATATAGTTTTGATATGATTTTTTGGATTTTGATGATTTGACTTTACTCCTCGACATTATCAAATTAAATAATTTAAATTAATTTTGAAAAAAAATTCTAAACCCTAAAATCTAAATCATGAACCCTAAACCATGACCTATTCGGGCCGGGTGAACCATGAATCACTTTTCAGAGTGAACCATGAACCACTTTGCCCAAGTTCGGGGTTCCGATCTGTAATTTAATTTACTTAATTAAATAATTTAAATTAAATTTTGGAAAAAATATCGCTTTGCACTAATTAAATAATTTAAATTAAATTACGGATCCAAACCCAACCCGAGTTGTTCATGGTTCACTCTGCCCGAGTGGTTCATTGTTCACCTGGCCCGAATGGGTCATGGTTTAGGGTTCATGATTTAGGTTTTAGGGTGTAGGGTTTTTTTTTTAATTAATTTAAATTATTTAATTTTGTAATAAGCTAAGGTGAAAAACCAAATTATTAATTGGGCTCCATAAGGTGACCACTCGTGGTTTTCCATATCAAAACTATATATATATATATATATAAAAGTATATTTGAATTTATTGCTGGAATAGTTTTTTAGTTTTTAACTACTATATATGGTGTGTAAGGGAATGGCATAAACGAATCAATTACATATCTTTCTATTAGTTCAAACTTTTAAATGAGATTGAATTTTTTATGGTATTAGAGTCAAAAGGCTCGCACCCACGTCCTGAGTTTAATTTCCGCTAAAAACAACTCTACCCATATTAAATTACCTACTCGCTCGATCTCCTCCCTATAATGAAGTAAGAAGAAGTCAATCCATGAGTGATGGGGAGTATAGGGTAAATAATATAAACAAATTAATTCCACACCCTTCTACAAGTTAAAACTTTTAGATGAAATTCTTTTAGGGCAATATATTTTTTTTTTACATTTTGAAGTTTCATTGTTTTTAATACATGACACATTATAACTAAAATTATAATATCATTAATATCAAATGTAATATATTATAGGTAATAATTGACATAATATCTTATCAATATTGTCATATGTCATGTATTAGTAGCACGGGATGGAACACCAAAGTGAAATAGATGACCCATTTTGATTTTACAATCATGACCATCTATTTAACTTTAGTGTTAAATCATGTGTTTTATTACTTTAAATACATAACATGTGATGTGAATGATAAATTATGATTTCATTTATAACATGTATATCGTATTAGAAGTAGTGAAACATAAGATGAAATACCAAAGTATACTAGGGAATGTGTAACCCATTTACAATTAAGATGACATATTCCACTTTAATGTCTTCTTATGTTTCATTACCATTAATATATGATAAGTGGAACTAATGATAAATTATGACCTTTTTAATTACACGTGTAGTGTATTAAAAGAAGTCAAACATAAGATAAAATAACGAAGGTATACGGGACCCATTCCACTTCATTATTCAATTCAGTTTAATGTTTCATCTTGTGTTTCATTATCTTTAATGCATGACATGAGACATTGATGATAAATTACTACATCATTTATTATATGTCATGTTTTAATAATAGTGAAACACGAGATAAAACACAAAAGTGGAATAGGGGGATTAGTTTCGATTTTCAATAATTATCACCTATTCCATTTTGGTGTTTCATCTTGTGTTTCTTTACCTTTAATACATGACATGTGATATTAATTTTAGATTATGGTGTCATTTATTAGGCGTATCATGTATTAAAAGTAGTGAAATATGAGATAAAACACAAAAGTGGAATAATGGGATTAGGTCCGATTTTCAAGCATGATCACCTATTCCGATTTAGTGTTTCATCTTGTGTTTCTTTACCTGTAATACATGACATGTGATATTAATTTTAAATTATAATGTCATTTATTAGGCGTGTCATGTATTAAAAGTAGTTAAACATGAGACGTAAACACAAAAGTGAAATAGGGGGATTAGTTTTGATTTTTCAACCATGATCATCTATTCCATTTTAGTTTTTCATCTTGTATTTCTTTACCTTTAACACACGACATGCATGTGATATTAATTTTAGATTATGATGTCATTTATTATGCTTGTCATGTATTAAAAGTAGTGATGAAACACCAAAGTAGAATAGGGGATTAGTTCCGATTTTTAATCATGATCACCTATTCTATTTTAGGTTTCATCTTGCGTTTCTTTATCTTTAATACATGACATGTGATATTAATTATAAATTATGATGTCATCTTGTGTTTCTTTATTTTTAATACATGACAAATGAAAAGAACGATAAATTACGATTTCATTTATAACATGTATATTGTATTAGAAACAATGAAACATAAGATGAAACACCAAAGTGTACTAGGGAATGTGTAACCCATTTACAATTAAGATGACATATTCCACTTTAATGTCTTCTTTTGTTTCATTATCTTTAATATATGATAAGTGAAATTAATGATAAATAATGGCGTTTCTTATTACACATGTCATGTGTTAAAAGAAGTGAAACATAAGATAAAATAATGAAGGTATAGGGGACTCGTTTCACATCATTATTCAATCTATTCCAGTTTAATGTTTCATCTTGTGTTTCATTACCTTTAATGCATGACATGGGACATTAATGATAAATTTCTACATCGTTTATTATATGTCATGTTTTAATAATATTGAAACACGAGATGAAAAACAAAAGTGGAATAGGGGAAATAGTTCAGATTTTCATCATGATCACCTATTCCATTTTAGTGTTTCATCTTGTGTTTCTTTATCTTTAATACACGACATATGAAATTAATTTAAATTATGATGTCATTTATTAGGCTTTATTAAAAATAGTGAAACACGAGGTGAAACATCAAAGTCGAATAGGGGATTAGTTTTGATTTTCAATCATGATCATCTATATTATTGTGTTTCATTTTGTATTTCTTTATCTTTAATATATGATATATGATATTAATTATAAATTATGATGATTAGGCGTGTCATGTATTAAAAATAATAAAACACGAGATGAAATAAGGGGTTTAGGTCCGATTTTCAATCATGATCACCTATTCCATTTTAGTATTTTATCATGTGTTTTTTCTTTTACCTTTAATACATGACATGTGACATTAATTTATTAATTATAAATTATGATGTCATTGATTAGGTGTGTCATGTATTAAAAGTGGTGAAACACGAGATTAAACACAAAAGTGGAATAGGGAGATTAGGTCCGATTTTCAATCACGATCACCTATCCCAATTTTAGTGTTTCATCTTGCATTTCTTTACTTTTAATTTAGATTATGATGCCATTTATTAGGCGTGTCTTGTTTTAAAAGTAGTGAAACACGAGATGATACACAAAAGTGGAATATGGGGATTAGTTAGATTTTCAATCATGATCACATATTCCATTTAATTGTTTCATCTTGTGTTTCTTTATCTTTAATACATGACATGTGATATTAATTTTAGATTATGGTGTCATTTATTAGGCTTGGCATTTATTAAAAGTAGTGAAACATGAGGTGAAACAACAAAGTCCAATAGGGATTTTGTTTCGATTTTCAATCATTATAACCTATTCCATTCAAGTGTTTTATCTTGTATTTCTTTATCTTTAATACATGACATGTGATATTAATTATAAATAATGATGTCATTGATTAGGCCTGTCATGTATTAAAAGTAGTGAAACACGAGATGAAACACAAAAGTGGAATAGGGGGATTAGGTCCGATTTTCAATCATGATCACCTATTTCATTTTAGTGTTTCATCTTGTGTTTCTTTATCTTTAATACATGACATGTGATATTAATTTTAGATTATGATGTCATTTATTAGATTTGTCATTTATTAAAAGTAGTGAAACACGAGGTGAAATAACAAAGTCCAATAGGGATTTTAGTTTCGATTTTCAATCATGATCACCTATTCCATTCAAGTGTTTCATCTTATGTTTCTTTATCTTTAATACATGACATGTGATATTAATTATAAATAATTATGTCATTGATTAGGCGATTCATGTATTAAAAGTAGTGAAACATGAGATGAAACACAAAAGTGGAATATGGGGATTAGGTCCGATTTCCAATCATGTTCACCTATTCCATTTTAGTATTTCATCATGTGTTTCTTTACCTTTAATAAATGACACGTGATATTAATTTTAGATTATGATGTCATTTATTAGGTGTGTCATGTGTTAGTAGTGAAACACGAGATGAAATATAAAAGTGGAATAGGGGGATTAGTTTTGATTTTCAATCATGATCACCTATTCCATTTTAGTGTTTCATCTTGTGTTTCTTTATATATCTTTAATACATGACACATGATATTAATTTATATTATAAAGTCATTTATTAGGCGTGTCATGTATTAAAAGTAATGAAACACGAGATGAAACACTAAAGTAGAATAGGGGATTGGTTCCGATTTTCAATCATGATCACCTATTCAATTTTAGTGTTTCATATTTTGCTTTTTTATCTTTAATACATGACATGTGATATTAATTATAAATTATGATGTAATCTTTTTTTTTTTATCTTTAATACATGACATGTGACATGAATGATAAATTATGATTTCATTTATAACACATTTATTGTATTAGAAACAATGAAACATAAGATGAAACATCAAGGTGTACTAGGGAATGTGTAACCCATTTACAATTAAGATGACATATTTCACTTTAATGTATTCTTGTGTTTCATTACCTTTAATATATGATAACTGGAATTAATGATAAATTATGACATTTTTTTATTACACTTGTCATGTATTAAAAGAAATGAAACATAAAATAAAACAACGAAGGTATAGGGGACCCATTCCACTTCATTATTCAATCTATTCTATTTTAATGTTTCATCTTGTTTCATTACCTTTAATGCATTACATGGGACATTTATGATAAATTACTACACCGTTTATTATATGTTATATTTTAATAATAGTTAAACACAATATGATACACAAAAGTGAAATAGGAGGATTAGTTCTGATTTTTAATCATATCATCTATTCCATTTTAGAGTTTCATCTTGTTTTCTTTACCTTTAATACATGCTACGTGATATTAATTTTAGATTATGATGTCATTTATTAGGCGTTTCATGTATTAAAAGTAGTGAAACACGAGGTGAAACATCAAAGTGGAATAGTGGATTAGTTCATATTTTCAATCATGATCACCTATCTCATTTTAGTGTTTCTTTATCTTTAATACATGACATGTGATATTAACTATAAATTATGATGTCATTGATTAGGCGTGTCATTTATTAAAAGTAGTGAATCACGAGATAAAACACAAAATTGAAATAGGGGGATTAGGTCCGATTTTTAATCATGATCACTTATTCCATTGTAGTATTTCATCTTGTGTTTCTTTACTTTTAATACATGACATGTGATATTAATTTTAGATTATGATGTCGCTTATTAGGCGTGCCATGCATTAAAAGTAGTAAAACACGAGATTAAACACAAAAGTGGAATAGGGGGACTAGTTCCGATTTTAAATCATGATCTCCTATTCCATTTTAATGTTTCATCTTGTGCTTTTTTATCTTTAAAACATGACATATGATATTAATTTTAGATTATGATATCATTTATTAGGTGTGTCATGTATTAAAAGTAGTGAAACACGAGATGAAACACCAAAGTGGAATAGGGGATTAGTTTCGATTTTCAATCATGATCACCTATTCTATTTTAGTGTTTCATCTTGTGTTACTTTATCTTTAATACATGACATTTGATATTAATTGTAAATGATGTCACTGATTAGGCTTGTCATATATTAAAAGTAGAGTCTTTGAATCGATTCAAGATCGATCTTTGATCGATCAAAGATCTTGATATGATGAATCGATCTTTGAATCGATGCAAAGGTCTTGATCTTTGAATCGATGCAAAGATTAATCTTTGAATCGATCAAGATCTTGATATCTTTGGCCGATGCAGAACCGGACCCGGACCGGACCAAAATCTGCAGACCAAAAATATGCATACCAGATCTGAATAGCTGATCAGATCCGTTAGACACACAAAAGCAGCTGGACAATAAGAAGATAACAACACATATATGAATGTGACATAAAGCTGCAAACAACAGTGCAATAGGACAAAGAAAAGCTGGAAGACTATTAGTATGGATTTGAATATTACCGTATTCAAATCCACACTATAAATACATTGCACTATCTTCAAAAGAAGATGATGGAGTTTGGTTGCAAAAGTGAAGATTAAAGCCAAATATTCAAGCATCTCCATTCAAGAACACGAGCATTACATATCCAAATTTACCCAAGAGTGTTCTTCAATAGATCTAAGCACAAATGCAATATCCTAAGCTTAGAGAGATTTTCCCATCCTTAGCATTGAGGCTAAACAAATGTAAGGGAAAATCTCAACCTAGTTGGAAACCAAACAAACCTTACCCAAATCAGTTTGATAGGATAAGTTTGTAGGTGAGTGTGAACTCGGTAAACATCTAGCAATCCCGAAAGGGAGGGTAGGCAATCCCGTGAGGGAGATAAGTCCCGTTTGAATGTGAACTCGGTAAACATCAAGCAATCCCGAAAAGGAGGGTAGCGATCCCGTGAGGGTGATAAGTCCCGTTTGAGTGAGAACTTCGGTAAACATCTGTTGGTTAAGTTGGTGCCCCCATGAAGGGAAGAGTGGATGTAGGGCTAGTTATCCGAACCACTATAAAATCGTGTGTTCTTATTTGCTTTCATATTAACCTGTCATACATACTTTAGTAAATCTGCATATCACATTCGAAAAAAAAAAATTTAAGTCACCTCCCATTGAAATTTTACGAAGTTTTTAAATCGGGTTTTTCGGACCAACAATTGGTATCAGAAATAGGGTTCAAAAGTTCACTAGATTTTAATGTGAACACCGAATCGATCTTTTTTTTTAAAACCCATTTATTTTAAAATGCTTATCTTTTATAAAATTCATGGAGGTTGATAATCATCTTCTCATTTTTTTAAATGCATCAAATGTTTTCATTATTTCACTTATTTAACTAACACCGCTTTTTTCGTAGATATATTTTTTTTGTTGTTAGTTAGTTTTTGGATCATGATCAAAAAAAAATTGTTGGGATAAATTTAGTTTTGATTATTATGCCAAAACATCTTGTAATAGGACAAGCTATCTTGTATAGAAAACTTGTGTTTCTAGACTTAGTTTTATTCTTACAGGTAACAAGTTGAGGGGGAACTCATCAAGAAAGTGAGGCTGATCAGAACGAAACGAGACTGATGAGTTCCATATAAACTGATGAGCTGAACAAGAAGAACCATGCTAATTTGTGAAGAGAAAGTGGCGATGCGAAATTGGCGCAAAGGCAAAATTACATAAAGCCGACCGGGCTGCGAATCGACCGGCAAATTCGTAACTGACCGGCTTGTGCTGAACTGATCTGCTGTGCTGAACTGGATCCGCAGTTCAGAAAACCAATTCATTGGCCTGAACTGATTCTGCAAGCTTCGAATCGATCTGCTGTGCTGAACTGATCTGCAGCTTCGAATCGATTCATTGTGCTGAACTGATTCGCAGCTTCGAACTGACTGCTGTGCTGAATCGATTCGTGCAGTCCAGAACCGATTCTGCTGTACTGAATCGATTGCAGTTCAGAATCGATTCTTCTGTGCTGAACTGATTCGCAGTTCGAATCGATTCATTGTGCTGAACTGATCTGCAGTTCTGAACTGATGCTGAACTGATTCAGTACTGATGCTGAACTGATGCAGTACTGATGTTGAACTGATGCAGTACTGATATGCTGAACTGATTCAGTACTGAGTTAACCGAATCAGTAAAGATATGCTGAACCGATGCAAGATACTGATGAATCGATGCAAGATCGATGCTGAACTGATGCAGTACTAATGCTGAACTGATGCAGTACTGATATGCTGAACTGATGCAGACCAGACCAGACCCGAAATCTGCAGACCAAATTTCAGCAGACCAGAAATATGCATACCAGATCTGAATAGCTGATCAGATCTGGACTGCAGATCAGTTCAGCACAACTAGATCAGTTCAGAACTGCAGATCAGTTCAATACAGCAGATCAGTTCAGAATCGATCAGTTCAAAGACAAAATAGATCAGTCAGAATCACAGATCGGGCCAAGCAGAAGCGATTAGTTCTGAATCTGCAGATCGATTCCAGCAGAGCAGATCGGTTCAAAGACAGCAGATCGTTCTGATCGCAGATCGATTCAAAGACAAAGATATCACTGATCAGATTACCAGATCTGCATCATTTCTTTGATCAAGACTTTCTCTTCACAAATTAGCATGGTTCTTCTTGTTCAAATTTCATCAGTTTATATGGAACTCATCGGCCTCGCTTAGCTTTTCGATCACCTTCATCTTCTCTTGATGAGTTCCCCCTCAACTTGTTACCTGTAAGAATAATACTAAGTCTAGAAACACAAGCTTTCTATACAAGATAGCTTGTCCTATTACAAGATGTTTTGGCATAATAATCAAAACTAAATTTATCCCAACAGTAGAGAAACATGAGATGAAACATCATAGTTGATTAGTGTCCATTTCTAATTTTACAATCACGATAAACTATTTTACTTTAGTATTTCATCTTGTATTACTTTAACTTTAGTAGATTTCATGTGATATTATTGGTAAATTATAATGTCATTTATTATATGTGTCATGTATTAAAAGAAGTGAAACACGAGATGGAACATTAAAGTGGAACAAATAATCTGTTCCGCCCATTTTGGTATCATGCAATATCTCATCTTTGTAATTTTGAGCAATAACTTATTATGCAATATCACATTTTTTTTTTTACTTTTTGACCATTCATTTATTTGTAATCTCATAGTCTATAATAATTTTGACTAATCATTTAATTAATTTTTTATTTATTTCAATTGTTACCTTAATTTCATCTAATGATATTGATTATAATAATATTTGATCAAACAAGGTTCAACTATGATGAAGGTAGGCAAAATTTTAGATGTAATTTTTGAATTAATTAAGGGTTCAATTAAATACATCCCCCAATTTTCTATACACGTCCCAAAATTGGGACTATATATTTTTATTTGAGATAATCTGAGATTTGAGAATAGTTTCTTTGATATTAATTCCCGCTCCAAACACTCATCTTGTACAAAAACACGAGAAAGAAGAAACAAAGTTTGATATGTGAAATTCAATCGGGTTTGATATATTCTGCTGCATTATGAGGTTGGCCATTCTAACCCTCTATTTTCTAACATTGTTATGGATTCTTGTACATTAATAATGTTTGATATAGTATGTTTCTTTTCACGTTGAAAAGTATGCAATTATTCAGAATAATGCTTGATATGAATAGAAAATTTGACTAGAAATTATGAATGATGTGAAAAGAATCGTGATTTATTCTTGTTTCACAATGAATCTACGTAAATGAGGATTTTATTTATATAAAATTTGTTAATTTTGGTAAAGAAACGAGTGACGTATGATCTTTTTGAAAATTCTCACATTCTGGTGCAATTTCTACATAGTTTTAGAGAGTCTTGGGTC
Organism: Stenogyne calaminthoides; assembly: GCA_037126765.1. NCBI lineage: Eukaryota > Viridiplantae > Streptophyta > Magnoliopsida > Lamiales > Lamiaceae > Stenogyne > Stenogyne calaminthoides. The sequence continues at coordinate 24,556,931 of JBBCBC010000023.1, read as the reverse complement.
ATTTTTTGAGAATTCGATATTCAATGAAGACCTAATTGCAAACTCTTAAAATGTTAATTTGAAATGGTCAATTTTGGGCCAACCAAGTCGAACCGGTTCCCAAACTGGTGAATCATTTAGCGACCCTGTCGTATAGGTTGTAATTAATGTTTTTTCAATAGTGATGGACTAGATGTGGACCAGAAGGATGTTGCCGCCAAGATAAGCCAGATAAGCATGGTAAGTTTCTTCTTTATTTCAATTTGTTTGATTTGAGGCAGCAGTAGGTGGTAAGTAAAGTTTTCATCGTTTTTCATCGTTTTTCATTGTTTTTCAATTTGTTGAAATTTATACAGATTTTTTACTTTTCTTGATTTGTGAAAATCAAGTCTTTAAGTCTTGAGATTCTGAAATATGTTAATCCGATTTTCTTTATTCTGATAGGTAAGTAAATGTGAGATGATTCATTTAATTTTCTGTTTATTTCAATATATTTGAGGTAATTGAGCAAAAATTAGGGAAGCCTTTACCACTGTGAGAAACGACGTTTGTGGTTTCGTGTATCCACTAATTGTTGATGGAAATGATGTGTCACATGATGTTGATGGTAGGAATTCTAAACGTAGGATTCCGTTCTGGTAATACAACTAACCTTGATCTTTTTATTGCTTTTGTAGCGTAATATTGTTTTGGTTTGGTGTGCTGTAGAATTTATAGGACATCTTCATGCATGCATCTTGTTATTTTATGGATTATTGTTATTTTGCGTTTAATTTATTTGTGCTTATATTATGTTGCTTTCGTTATTTATCTCTGTGTGGTTGTTATTTTTATTGTTACTACGTGATCTCTCGTTATGCATGAGTTGATGAGTACTAGTGGGGATGTGGGGGAATGGTTGCATGAATTATACTTGTGGGGGTTCTGTGGGAATTACGGATATATGATTATTTATATGTGTGATTTCATGTTTTTCCCTATCCCATTTTATTTGTTTGCATGTGAATATGTTGAGTATTTGTGTGGCTTTTTGTTTTAAGTTTTAGAACCTTTTGTCTCTATCTTTTTGTGGCATGCCATGTGTATCAACGATTATGCTTTGTGAAATTATTTGTTCTTTATGGCTTTGTGATGTTTAGTGATTTAAGGTTTAATGTCCTTCTTTGTAGCCTTGTGATTATAATACTTTGTGCTTTGTGGTTGACTTTGTGAATGCTTATGTTCTTTGTGGTTTTTTGATATTACATCTTTGTGACTTTGTGAATTTATTCTTTGTGCTTTTTGTGGATGCTCCAAGTAAGGTAGAATTTTCATCTTTGTGGTTGAGTTGTTACGTACATGAACTAACTTTTTGTATTTTTTGCAAGTACGGGAAACTAACTTTGTGTGTTTTCTGTGCAGGTACGTGGGAGCGGGTTGGGTGATGATGAACTCCTAGGATTTCCCAAATATGGGGCAGTTTACTATTGTTGGACCAAAAAGGCGAAGTTGTTGGGCTTATATGAGGGTTTGGGTTTGGCCCAAAAAATTAAGTCCATAAAAGCCCATGATTCTCTTCCTCTCTTTAAAACGTTTCCCTTTGATTTTTTGCCTCAATTTTTGACCTCATTCCATTATCTTCTCCCTAATTGACGTCCTGATTGAGAATTATTTGACTTATAAAATCTGGAGGAGTGTCCTTGTTGAAGTGTGATTAAAAAAAAAACCTTCTTTGTGAATGAATCCCGAGAACCTTTTGAGCGTTGTCGTGTTAAGAGACAATAAAAATTGACCCATTGCTGGCACTGCCGACGAAATAGGAGCCTGAGCTTGTGTTATAACCGTGAGTCTCCCGTGGCGACGGCATCGAAACCCAACAACTAGTTTATTGTTTGTTTTCAAACTTAAATAAGATTGTAAATATTATTGTTAACTCTCCTAAGCGTCATACTGAATTACGACCCACTCAAGTCATTGTAATTGTGAAAAGGTAGCTACAGGACAACGTGAGGCTTGCAGAGAATCTAATCAAATGGGTAGCCTTCATCGTTCGGGAGAAACTCATTAGAGGTCTTATTTTGATTCCACATGTAGTTTGATTGATATGTATAACGCAGTCAAAATCGTACTTCGGTATATGTCAGATAAGGGTTCTTCTTACAATACATGTAGTGAAGCTTACGATTATCGATGTAATGAAGTCTTTTGATTTTCTATTCATCTTACACTTGATGAATAAAATCTTGGGGCTTTCAGATATACTTGACGCGGTAAAAACTGTGCTTATGTATGTATCAGATGAGGGTTCTTCTTACGATACATATGGTGAAGCTTACTGTTGTTGAAGTAATGAAGTCTTTTAATTTTGTATTCTTCTTAAACTTGATGAATAAAATGTTGGGACTTTCAAATATGTTATGTTGATCTTTACAACAAAAGTCTCTTAATATCTTGAATGCAATGGATCTTGTCTCATATACTAAAGTTTTTCTTAAACGGTTGAGAGATGATGGTTTTGATTATCTTCTGGCATATTTGGAGTCAATTTGTAGAGAACATCACATTGAATACAAAATATGAATGATTACTATGAAATGGGTACAAGTCGTTCGTGTCAACAAGTGTATTCTATCACGTTTGGGAACCATTATCAATTTGATGTCTTTATCAATGCGATAGATACTTAGGTGAGTGAAATTGATAATAAATTCAAAGATGAGAGGGTGCAACTTCTTAAGATCAGCACTGCCTTGGATCCCAAAGACTACTTCATGTTGTTTTGTGTAGATCATATTTATGATCTCGCAAATTTTTTTTATCTGGATGACTTTACTGATCAAGTATGCACTATCTGAGATTTCAATTGACACACTACAAATATGATATTCATCTCATGCAAGTTTTTAGAATTTGTCAATTGTTGTTGAATTATCCCAAAAGTTAGTAGAGACAAAAAAGGCTCAAGAATATACTATAATTGCGAGATTGATTCACTTTGTTTTGACACTTCCTATTACCATTGCGACGACTGCCAAATGAGCATTTTAAGCTATGAAGCACGTTAAAATGTTCTTTGGAACAAAATGAATATTGATCATCTATCAAATTTTATGGTTGTTTATATTGAAAGAGAATTATTTGAAGACATTGATCTTGATTCCATTATCAATGAATTTTATCAAATAAATGACTGTAAGCCACAACTTATGCAAATCAAAAAAAAAATATTTGGTCGGTGCTATTTTGGGTTGTTTGCTGCTGATTTTGTGATAGGCTATTGTTGGGTTTACATAATGCTGCAAATTTGAAGATGCGTGTTGGTTTTTCTTGTTGGTATGTTATTTTTATTTGTAGTATCTTGTTTATTTGGGTCGAATTGTTGTTTTTCTTTGTTTGTTTGGTACATTTTGATGATGTTGATGATTTTCTGTTTGAAATTGTGTCGGATGCGGCTGGTTGATACTGCTTACGGATGCCTGCAAATTGAAACTAGTGTGTTTATTCGTATACTTATATATTTCACTTTGTACTGCTGATTTTTTATATTGTAGTAGGTTGGTTGCCTATATATTTTGACTTTTTTTAAGAATATATTAGGTGATTTTTGGATGTATGAAAGAGTGACTATTTAGGGATGAACCGATTTAAATAACCTCGTGCTTGTGTATTTCACCCTTGTACCTCGTCAACTCTTACCTTGTCAGCTCTTTTGAGTCGAGCGTTTTTTATCGTAAACCTTTTATTGAAAAAAAAATTGGGCTTTTGTTTTTTGTACTGCATTTATTCTAGCATGCCTTATTTTTTAATCCTGGCTCCGCCATTGCTCTGGGCTGTCAACTCCATCATGAGGAGGATTAAGTGTTGGGAAATTAGGGGTGCCCGGATCTATTCGAGATGATTTTAAATACATATTTAAATTAATTAATTAATTACTAACATGAATTAATCCTAAATCAATTCAACATAATAATTAATAAGCGAATAAACAACATGCGTACACATAATCCACTTAAATCCTAAGCATGCGGAATCTAGGAGTTACGAGATTACTAACCTCTTATAGAGACGACTGATGAGACGATGGATCAACCCAAAGAGCCTTCCCAAATATGTCCCAAGTCCACGAACGCAATCCGGTGGGAGGATTCACACGAACGATTTTAATAAGAGGGAAAACCAAAAATATTTTGCCACCACCTTTGTGGATTTCTAATATTTCCAACACATGGAATTGCAGTTGGAATGAAAAATTCATCCCCTATTTATAGGGAGGAGGGGGGCCGATTTTTAGGTCAAGAAATTGAGGGAGAAAATCTTTTCTTGGTCTCCAAGAAATCTTGAATATATCTCCTATATTCTTTTCTCCTTAATTGAATTTTCCATAAAAATCTCTTCCCCTATTTATCCCTAATTTTCTAAAATAACAAGGCAAAAAGAATCAAGATTTGACTTCTTGAATTTATGGGATAATTATGTATTCCTACAACACTTATCTCTTTCCATAAAATATCTACAAGAAAATCAAGACAATCTTTTCTTCCTTTTTCCTACATATTTTTCAAAAATATTCATAGAAATATTAGGCAAATTATTTTCTTCTCTCTTTCATTAATTGGACTTTATTTTGGGCTATTTGAGGGGCCTTTAGGATAATTAAGATTGGACCTCCAATGGACTATGAAGCTATAATATTGGGTCAAATATTATTCAAAGTCAATTAATATTAATTTATTCCACTATAAAATTAATATTGAATTATCCATCTTAACCAATATTACGACTTTACTATAAAATGGCTCCCGGTCATTATTTCCCGTGTCTAAGATTATTTTAGTCCATTAATTAATTAAGCCACTGAACAAGCTTTATACTACCTCCGTCCCAGAAGACTTAACACATTTACTTTTTGCTCGTGTTTTTGCGTGCGAGTTGTTTATTAGTATTTGAAATAATAAAGTGACTTTTAAGGTGGAGTATGATAGTTTTTACCCTCCTCTGTCATACGCATTTTTAAAAATTACTTTATCATTTCAAATTGTAATAAAAAACTCGCTCGCTAAAACACGAGCGGAACAGTAACTGTGCAAAGTGTTTCGGGATGGACGGAGTATTAATTAATATCTTTATCCTTGGAGTAAAGACAGCTCAACATTATTATCCATTTCGGAAATAAATTTCCACTTGCAAGATTTGGTATGATAAAGGTTCTGAGCCCACCAATGGGACAAATCAAATAAGACGTACTTGCACACGATTCTCCATATTAACTGTCAGCAATCATCATGTAATTAATAATATTGCCCAAGATATAAGGTATCGAATTGCAATGACTCTCTTCCTATCATAAGTCAAAGCAATAGTTATTAATTTCACACGATCCTATTTAAGGGACGGAGATTAAGAAACAACACACCATTGAGGTCTAATTCTTGTTGTTGGGAAATTTATAGTTTTGATGAAAGTTCCAAAAACACATGTAATAGGACCGGTCGGACACATTAGGTACCGATGTTTATATTACCCGCTATAGGAGACCGATTGATAATGATTGTATAGAACAACCGATGAAATAGATAGGTCACATATTGAGGGGAAACTCAATATGTATAGGTCGATCTCAAGACTCAAAGGACAAATTGATATCCGAGCGGGCCGTAATGCAATACAAGAATAGAAGATCGGATCGCTCGATCCGTCGATATCTCAAACGGGTCATAAAGCTCAAACTCGAATACTTGAAGATCGATGACTTCGTAAGATCGGACGAAGACCTACATCGGTAAGTTTGCTAGTTGAAGCTAAGTCAACCGCACCGAAGACTCCATCAGTAGACTAACCGATTCCGATTGATCGGTCACCACCACGGTGAAAAATCGATGTTTCACCTAATCATACGTCTATGATCTGAACAAGAAGAATGTCAACCTTAGTTGGAAGAACAAACACTGAAAAGTGAGTCTGCTATCCAATAAGAACAAGACACGTATGATCGGAGCCGGCAATTGCGGGATTTGATGCTACCTCTCAGAATAACTTGCCTACAAAATATAAATTCACGCTTTTTGGCCATGCCGCCTCGCGCTCGTCACATCAAGCCTGCAAACCTACCTAATATAGCCTGAAATTCAAATTGCTCTCCAACGGCTCTTTGATTTCAAGGTCTATAAATATGGGATCACACTTCAGAGTGAAACAACGGAAACGCTGAACAATCAAGAAGCTCAAGCTAATATCAGATTTCCGCACAAGAACACGAACAAGAAGATTAATTTTTATTAAGTGTTCATCCCATAAGTTCTTAGCATAGAAATCTTTTCATCTAGCTGTTAGGCTGCTTATACGCAAGAAAAGATTTCATAGTTGGAACCAAAAACAATCTTACCCAAACCCCCAAGTTAGGTTAAGTTGTTTAGCAAGATTTCAGACTAGGGTTTCTAGTTCTGATCTCTGGGATCGGTTGAGTGTGAACTCCTTAAACATCTAGTTGGTGTACTGTGTTGGACTTACACATAAAACAAAGTCCAGTTGGTTAAGTAGGTGCCCTGATAGGGAAGAGTGGGCGTAGGATGGTTTGTCCGAACCACTATAAATCTTGTGTGCCTTTACCACTTTGATTAACTGTTTACACAATCGCACACAACCTTTAAAACGCATACATATTCCAAGTTGAGATCAATTAGCACCAAGCTTCTGATCTGATCAAACTTGACACTTCAGTCAACTGATTAAAAGATTAACTTTGGAATCTGATTTATCAAAACTGGTTTTTCACACGGGTAAAACTTAAGCTTCCGCACACATCAGTTAAACTGATAGTTACCGAACTGATCTGCCTTCAGGCGATCAGTAAGTTGGTTATCAGCCCAAACTGATTCACTCACACTCGATCAAGTTAACGCCTCACACCTTTGATTTAATAAAAGTTTTTATAAGTCTATTCACCCTCCCCTCTAGACTTCGCCTCACAAACCCGTTCGGGACCTCTGGTAAGTGGTATCAGAGCGCTTGGTTCTCTTGACCAATCGACTTTGTGTATCATCGATTCTTGAGGAAGAATCTTTGTGGTCGATCGAACGATCTTGAAAAACCTTCTTAAAACTCATTCATTTTCCAAAAATCACTTCAAAGATGGATAACACCTCGGTATGTATCATGATCTGCCGAAGTTCTCAATCGATGAGTATGCAGATTGGGCCATATATATGTCCAACCATCTAGGTTCGATCAGTGGCAGAATGATGGAAGTCATCGAAAGAGGACCCATCATCATATATTACGACAACCCTGCAGTTGGAGGAGATCCAGACTTTGCCCCGGGAAGTCTTGTACGTAAAAGCCCAGCCTTGATGGATGCAGAGGAAAGGAAACTGCATACTCTAGATACTATCGCAAGGCATATTATCATGAAAACCATGGATAAGGTCACCAAGGAAAAGATTAAGTATCTCAAATCTTGAAAGCAATGTGGGATACTCGGCTGAAAATATCTTGAGGAAATGACCAGATAAAAGACAAATATCTGCGCAGTTTAACTGGTAAAGTTCGAAAAATTGAAGATGCTGCCCAACGAAACCATCAACGAACTCGATGGAAGGATTACGATGTCAATAAACAAGCTTCGAGAACTTGGTAGAGAGATGTCTGATAAAGATATCAACTACAAAATTTTAAGGTCTCTCACCAAGAAATGGGACATGAAGGTCACGGTAATCAAGGATTGCCAAGACATTTCAAAAATGAAGCCAAGTAGCTTGTTCTTGAGCCTTAAAGCTCACGAGTTCGATTTGATTGAAAGAGGACAAGCTGATGAAGATGAGGTGCCCGCTGAAGCCTCAACTTCAAAATCAGTTGCTTTTAAGGCAACCAGCAGCAGAACGAAGGCCAACGAACCTGTTGGGAATATAATGAGTCAGGCAGAACAGATCGCTCTGCTTACCAGGAAGCTTGAGAAGTCGAACGTCCAACTTGGTAAGTATCGAAGATTTTATAAGGACTATCAACATAGCCGAGGGAGAGATAGGAGATCAGCCAATAGATCTCCAGAAAGAACCAGATCTGATGATCGGAGGGATCACAGAGATGAAAGGAAAAGAGATAATCAGACTGAGGAAGGAAGAGATAACCAATCAGATAGAAGAAGCTCAGACTACTATCAGAAAGGGAAGTCACCTGATAGGTCATACAGACGGAGTGATTCACCTGGAAGGAAAGGTTCGGTGGATCAAGGAGCGTGCTTCAACTGTGAGAAGCCAGGTCACTATAGCGCAGACTGCCCAGACCTGACGCCAAGAGAAAGGGAAGAAAAGAGGAACAGAAGAGAGCAACGTTATAGGGACAGAAGAGCCATGGTTGCTGATACGTCAGGAATTGACGATTCCTATCTGCCCTCTGAGGACTCTGGATACTCCTCTGTAGAAGACTTCTGCCTGATCAGCAGTGTTGTTGACTTCTATGAAAATGAAGATCTGATATTCTCTTCAGACGATGATGAGATCTGCCTGATGGCCAGGGAGGACCAATCTGAGGTAACCTCCAAACCTGCTTCGTTCGCTTCTACACCTGCTATCATTAGCACACCTGCTGGGGAGATTGACCTGCAGCTCTACTCTGAGCAATTGCTTGAGGATCTCTCCAATGCAGTAGACACTTATGCTATAGTGGAAGCTGAAAATGACAAGCTGAGAATTAGAAATAATCAGCTTGCTAAGGAGAATGATCTCAGTAAAGCCTCTGAACTTAATTGCTTTGAAACCGCTTTAGGCAACTGAGGAATGTAACATTCTGAAAGTTAAGGCTTCTGATCAGGAGAAGCAGATCAAAGATCAGCTGGATATTAACAAACAGCAAGCTGATGATTTCAAACTTCTTCAAGCAAAATTTGATGAGCTATTCCGAATGCATGAAAGTCTGAAATCATCTGAGGATAATCTGCGTAAGAAAATAGAGGTTTTCACAAAATCATCTAAAACTGTTCAAGACATGAACACCTATTTTCGAACAACGATTAATAAAAGAAGGACTTGGCTATGAGAACCCTTCCACATCCTCAAAAGCCCCTACCGATTCATCTAAAAAAGGTGTAATCGATTTGAAGTTTAAACAAAGATACACCAAAAGCCAAACATGTATCTAATAAGGAAAAAACCTATTGAAAGGTAAGGCGTGCCTAACCGTATGGGGAAATGTAAATGGACCCCAACCGGTAAAGCATCGGTAGAGAATCAACAAGAACCCGTTCTTCGAAGAGACCTCAACTCGATCAACGATCGAGAATCGAAAAAAAACAACTGTAGTAAAAGGGAAGTCCAATCGAGACCCAATCAAGGTCACCGCCTAATAAGCATGCTTTAGGTAAACCGCAAAACCACCTATGCCAAAAATATATGAATCTTTTGATGGTAGCGAAATGTATCTACCCCTATAATCAGAAATCTAGGGCTACTGCACCTGAACCACACTGGATAAAAAGAAGACAAACAGAAAAGATAAATCCCAAGTCTTCTAAGTCATCCAAGGTTCACACTAATAATCATACAAAACAGAAAGCATATAAAGAGACGTATGATTATATTGACAGGTATGGGAGACAAATCAAGCCTTCTGATCTAACTGATCACAATAGAAGTGCTCTGTTTGTATGGATTCCCAAGACTAAACCTAACCCCTCAGGACCCAATCCAAAAGGGGTACCTAAAGCCTGATTTGGCTGCAGGATCGCGTGGGTCTGGCCAACAAAGGAGGTGTGCAAGCAACTATCTGGTACATCGATAGTGGATGTTCAAGGCACATGACAGGAAGCAAGCACCTCCTTAGCTCATACATAGAACAGAAAGGCCCGCGTGTACTCGTCGGTGATGATAACTTTGGTTATACCAAAGGATTCGGAACCTTAGAGAATGATGATGTACAAATAACCGGAGTCTCATTATGTCCGAAGGTCCGAAGACAACCTACTATCGGTTTCACAATTCTCACGACAACGATTCAGTGTTGAGCTCTCCATCGATCAATGCACTATCAAGAATCGAGCCACTCAACGATTTTTGCTAATCGTTCAAGGAAAGGGACGATCTACACAAAGATTGGAACAATTTGCCCAAGAAACGCATGCCGATTGTCAAGAGTTCCAAAAGTAAAGAATTGGCTCGAACAAAAGAATGAGCCATCTGAACTTTAAAACTCTTAATAAGATAGCAAGGATGTCTCTAGTGGAAGGACTTCCGAATGAAGTATTTTCAAAGGATCAGACATGTACTGCATGTCAGAAGGGAAAACAGGTCAAAGCTTCATTCAAGGGAATTCCCGGACCGGCATCCAAAGAAGTATCTGCCGGTTGCTTCATATGGATCTATTTGGACCGCTTACACCAAAAAGTCTCAACGACGAAAATACACTCGGTAATCGTGGATGACTATTCCAAGTTTACTCCGGTTATATTCTTACATAAGAAGAATGAGGCGACAAATCGAAGATACCCGAAAAGCTAAAAAGATTACAAAATGAGAAGGGTGTCGGTAGTAAAAATCGAGATCGAGATAAAGGTACGAAATTTATGACCTCCTTTATTACATGATTTTTGCTCTAAGTTTGTATCTGACATGAAACATCACCGTAAAGAACGCCACAAACGAATGGAGTAGCGAGAATCGGAGGAAATGAACTCTCAAAAAGTTCGACGACGATGTTAGTGAATATGCAATACCAAGCCGTTTCGCGTATAATCAACATTTGCATGCCACACCGTAAGCGGATGTCTTCACTAAGGCTCACTACAAAACACCCTATGAACTGTGGAAGGACGTAAAAAAAACCTGTTGTTTACTTCCATATTTTTGGGTGTAAGTGTTTCATACAAAACAATGGGAAGAGTCGATTTGAAAACCTTTGAGGCCAAGTCGATGAGGGTATATTCTTAGGATATTCCTCATCTAGCAAGGCTTTCGGGGTTTACAAATGCCGAACCCTACTTGTGGAAGAAACACCCCATGTAGTCTTTGATGAAGCATCTTCCTCGAACAAGAGAAATCGCCTCGAATCAAGATGTACACGATCAACAAGTACCGATGCTCGGAAAATGGATCGCCTAATGATCAAGGAAAAGAATCGAAACCGTAACGGTATACATTCCGGATCTAGTGATTCACCGGATCATTCGGATCCTAAGGTACTAAAAAACCTGTTTGAAGAAGGCGTCTGGTGAGACAAGATCAACCGAACCATCCGTTCGTGGGAACATCCAAGTTCCCACGAACGTCATCGCCACATGATGAGTCCAACATCACCGAGACTTGTTCTTATCAAGTGGATCATAACTTCGCACCACTCCCAATCGCTAGTAATGAAATTTTATCGAAACGGACGATGTTCTCCAAACCGACGCAAATCGTAATGAAGGACTGGATAACCGGTCATCCAACCGATCGATAATCGGAGACCCATCGATAAAATTAAAACTAGACATCGATTGGTGAAAGTGCCATGTATTGTTGTTATCATCATCATGAAGGAACCAACAACAATAGAGGAAGCTCTACAAGACGCAGCTCGGATTCTAGCCATGCGAAAAAGAAATGAACAGTTAGGCAAATCAAGTTTGGGAACTAGTGGACGTACCAAGTCATCAAGACGTTATTGTCACGGTGGGTATTCAAGAACAAGAGATGAGAAAAACGTCATCACCGTAAATAAGGCAAGACTTGTTGCTAAGGGGTATTCACAATCGAAGGAATTGATTATGATGAGACCTTTGCACCGATCGCCGCTTAGAAGCCATTCGGTCAAGTTTCGCATATGCTTCCCACGAGGGTTCATTTGTATCGATGGACGAAAGAGTGCTTTTCTTAAACGGGGTACTAGCAGAGGAAGTTTATGTCGAACAACCTCCGTGCTTTGAAAAGGGCAACCAGTGTACCGCCCTAAAAAAACTCTATGGCTCAAAAACAGGCTCCTCGAGCTTAGTATGATACACTCTCTCGGTTCTTGATCGAAAGTGGGTTCACTAAAGGAACAAAGGGATGAACCTTATTCGCAATAGAAGATGGAAAAAGATATTCGATGGTTCGATTTACGTGGACGACATCATCTTCTGGATCTCCCAACAAAAGTCTATGTGAAAGATTCAAAAAACCGATGCAAGGGAAATTCGAGATGTCCATGATGGGACGATGAATTACTTTCGGTCTTCAAGTAAAAGCAAAGTACGAAAGGGATATTCATCTGCCAAGCAAAAGTACACTAGAATTTATTGGCTAAGTTTGGAGTTCAAAATTGTAAAGGAAGCCAAAATTCCTATGATGACCGGATTCAAGATGGATCCAGATGAGGATGGTCGAAAAAAATCGGAAGAATATAGGGCTCTCATTAGATCTCTACTATACCGAATTGCCAAACAACCCCGATATAACCTTCCGCAGAGGGTGTATGTGCGATTTCGAGCAAATCCAATGATAAGTCACCTAGAAACGACTAAGCGGATTCTTAAGTATCTGAAGGGACAATAAACCTTGGTTTATTTTACCCATCGATGATAATCTAGAACTTAGTGGGTATTCCGATTACGATTATGGAGGTTGCAAGATTGACAAAAAAAATCCACCTCGAGAACTTGTGGGTTCTTAGGAAGTAAAAAAAAAGCGATCTCGTGGTTTTCAAAGATCGCATACATCGGTTGCAACATCTACTATTGAAAGCGAGAATATATGGGCTGCGGGGAAGTTTGTTCCCCAACCGCTCCGGCTTAGTCGGCGGTGAGGATTATAACATTGAAACTAAGAATGTACCTATTTTTTACGTGTGATGCATAGTCTTATTGCAATCACTCGTAATCTCGTTCTACATACAAGATGCAAGCATGTGGATGTCGGGCACCATTTATAAGAGATCATGTTGAAAAGAAGAATATCGAAATGGAAAAGATTCATATTGATATACGAGAAAGTCGATATTCTAACCAAGCCACTAGTTGAGATCGATTCAGAGAATTATGCAATGAGCTAGGGCTTCGGATCTAGGAGAAAATGCACCTAAAATGTTTGATGGAATGATCTCCGAAACCATTTGGTTAAGAAACTAATCGATTCAAGAGAAATCGTTGAATTTGGTATCTCAATCGATCGTAAGATCGATCAAGGAATCGATATGAGAAGGTCTTGATCGATTAAAGTTTATCGATTAAATGAACTGATCGTTTAAAGGATTATCGATTAAATCTGCTCGGTTATACTTTGTAAGTCGATTAAAAATTTAAATTCAACAAGATTCACAAGTGGTATTCACAAGATTAAAGCTTAAGATCGCATAAGGATACAGGAATTTTACACAACAATGAAATAACATAAATTTTCATTGATAAAGACCCGAAGGTCAGGTTACATTACAAGATACAAGTACAAGAGGACCCGGAGGTCAGTACATAAACCCTAAACCCTAAACCCAAAAACCTTAACACTAAACCCTCATCCTAACCCTTGAAGAAGGAGAGAGAGAGATTTTTAAATCGATGCTCTCATTTCCCCCACTTAACAAGGGTGAGAGGCTTTAAAATAATCCTAAGCCGATGGTCAAGCTAAAACCAAGTGGAGCGAGAGCGGCGTTGATAGGATTTTTAAGCCAGGAGCCCTAAGAAAGAGTCAGTGGGCTCTCCAGCTGTTAAATGGTGAGTTGATATTGTTGGGGAATGATTTGCACAGATCTATTCGGGGTGAATATTTAAATACAAATTTAATTCATTAATTATTACTAGCATGAATTAATCCTATATTAATTCAAATAATAATTGCAACAACATATCATGCATATAAAAAAAGCCACGTAAAACCTACGCGCGAATCTACGGGTTTACGTGAACGTATCTCCCGGGATGGCGGGCAGGGCTTTGGTCGGACGGACTAACCAAAAGGACTTCCCAAGTATTCCTTAGCCCTTGCTCGACAATCCGTTGGAAGGATACTCGCGAACAATTAACAAAAAAGGAAAAAAAAAAACTTTGTTGCACCACGTGATGTGGATTTGCTAATATTTCCAAAGACATGGAATTGTACTTGGGAATGAACTAATCATCCCCTATTTATAGGAGAGGGGTGAACGAAATTTTTGTGTTTTTTCAATGTAGGAAAAGACTTTTCTTGGTCACCAAGAAATCTTGAATATATCCAATATATTCTTTTTTCCATAATTAAAATATTCCACAAAAATCCACCTCCTATTTTTATGGAGATTTTCAAAAATATTAAGTGCAAGATTCCAAGATTTGGATCTTCTTGAATTTATGAGATATTCTTGTATTTCAAGAAATACATATCTTCCATAATATCTTTTCAAGAAAATCAAGAAAATCTTTCTTGCCCACTATATTTCCAAAATTTCAAAAATTTCACTATGTATAACCAAGTGGGAGATTTCTTGAATTTAATGAGATAATCTTGTATTCCAAGAATACATATCTTCATTCCATAACAAAATTCAAAAGAAAATCTTTCTCCTCTTTTTATCCATAATTTTCGAAAATTAGAGAAAATATTAAGCAACAATATTTATTTTATTTTAATCACATTTTCGCTTATTGGACTATATGTTTGGGCTACTCGGGGGGCCTTTAGGAGAATTAAGATTGGACCTTCTAATGGATCTTGAATATCTAATATTGAGCCACAATATAATTCAAGCCCATAAATATTAATTAATCCCACTACATAATTAATATTGCACCATCCATCTTAACCCATATTACAGTCAATATGGCTCCCTGGTCATTATTTCCGTGTTTAAGATTATCTAGCCCATTAATTAATTCAAACCCTTTGAAATAGCTTTCCGTTAATTAATATCTTTTGTCCTTGGTCGAGAAACGGTTCAACATTATTATCCATACCGAAACAAATTCCACTTGCAAGATTTGGTATGATAAAGCTTATGAACCTCCCAAGGGGCAAATCAAGCAAGCGTGCTTGCACACGATTCTTCAGATTAAATCTTAGCAATCACACGTGACCAATAATATTGCCCAAGATAAAAAGTATTGAATCTCTATCCCATTAAGCTACCCATGATAAGTCAAAAGCAATAGTTACCCATCCCACGTGATCCTATTTAAGGACGAAGGTTAAGAAACAACGAACCATCGAGGTCTAATTCTTCCTTGTTCGATTCAAGAATTTATCCTCCCCAGAGGTCCCTATTCAACATCGACCATGCACTAGTGTAATCTCTTGGTCAAGACAAACCAATCTGAGCCTTACACCTCAACCTTTCGTGATGGTTGTTCATTTCCATCTAGGTCGTGAATGGCGTACTTTTTAGTTACAAAGGACCTTATTAATTTAATCTTCGTGATCCGGTATCACTAAATTAACTCTGATTGTAACACGTCACGAATTATTGAACGATTTATGCAAAGAAATATATATAACATTCAATCATATTTAAAGCATCGATGATAAACAATTTATTTCAAATAAATAAGTCCGAAAATTCAGCCGATTATACAAAGTAAAAGCATACTTTTCAAGATAATCCCAATAGATATCTGGCATCATTTGTTGTCCGATGCGACCCCACATCAAACTCATGTTCATTTTCGCATTGAAATTCTGTTGATGCGGTTCGTCATCTCGATAGACACACAAGTGCATACGGTTAGGAAAGTGTCTTCTCGATTCGCGATAAATAAACCGGCCTCGGTGGTAGAAAGCTTACAACGATTGTATGTGAAATCTTTGATGACGACAAAGACAAAGGATAAAGGGACACAGGGGTTGATTTGAGAAGTTGAAATCATTGAAAAGGGGTAAAGGTGTTTCTTGGAAGTTTCACCTAAATAAGGGTTCACCGAATGCATGATTTTACAAAGAAGATAAGTATGGTGAATGGGTTATGTTGTGTAAAACATTGGTCCAATTTATAGAGGCCAAGCAAGGATGCAAATGCAAATTTGATTTCAAAAAGCCTTTTAGAGAAATTTGCATCACAAGGACAACGTGTAGAAATCACGCGACTGATAATTGGATAAATTTACGGCGGATTGACATATCGAAAGATTCGGACGATAATTCGCGTAATAAATCGCGAACTTAGGAATAGAAGCTACTATTCTATACTAAGTTTTTAGCGGTAACACTTATCCCAAGAATTGGCTTGATCTGAGAAGAATCAGATTAGGTCAACTAAAATCTGATTACATACGAAGCTGATCAAGATGAGGAAGATCAGCTGAGCTTGAAACTCCAACAAATCAGATACATCAGTCTATGGGAAAACAGAAATATCAGTTGAAGGGGGAACTTCAACCCATCAAGGAGGATCGAAGGAAATCGACGATTCAAGGAAGATCGGTTGAGCTTGAAACTTCAACAAATCGATGCAAGTGAAGAAGATCGGTTAAAAGGATCATTGGGAAATTTTAAGGCTTAGGCGTAATACTAAGATCAACAAGTGAAATCCACATGGATAAGTGGTATTGATCGACACAATATCGGTCCAACCGTGATACGCCTTTTTTTCTCTCGTTCTTTGCTTATTTATCGGATCTTATCTGGTATTATTTTCCTTCCTGTACCCATTATCCTTGTGACGTATTCCCTGCAAATCATTTAATGCGGACGTGGGGAACATGTATTAACTGCTACTAAATGTGCTTTTAAATCCAAAAGGTTTTCAATGACGTGCTTTTCCCCGACCCTACGATCAAAAACCGCTTAATGCGGAGCGTTTAATCTTTTCAAACGGTTGATCTTCCAAATCTTGTCTTCTTTTTCCTCCTCATCTTTATAAAAATCACCAAAAAATACCTCGAGTTTTCCATTTCACAAACTTTACGATTTATTCTCCGAAAACTCCAGATTACTTCTCTCGATTCAAAGTGTTTTTCCTAAGTTTTAAAATCATCCTTCCGAAAAAACGAATCTGGTAATTTATGTTTATTTGATGTATTTTTTAAAAATCCATTGATCTTAAAATGTTTTTATCCTGTGTTATGCTTTATTGTTTCTTGGTTTCCGCATATGTGATGTTCTTATATATATGCACAAACTTTAATCAGTCCATCCTTTGTAGATGGCCACCCACCTGAATGGGAAAGATAATGTGCAATTATGGGAATCGCAACAAAGATTGTGGATGATAAGTTCGTGCGATTCAATATCACTCGTGATCCGGAATCCATGGAGGTTGAGCAAATTCTGCTAAAAGAGCCTTGAGAAATTTTATACGCTTCCATTTGCAATCCAAAGATGCAAGATGAAGCACTAGAATTCCTAAGGAATTTAAGAGTGGATCTGGACGTTCCGAATGAAATGAACCGCTCTCGACAAATCGGAGAAGAAATCGACCGACGAATGATGATATAACCCGTCTGTTCACCCTACCAAAAAACAGATCTCGCTTTGCCATTACTGAGGAGAACGAAGATGAGCCGACGAAAAAAGAGTTTTTCTTGAGGGCCGACAAACATCATACGCCGGTTTTGTCGAACCAATGCTCAAGAGGAAATACCGATTGTTGTTTGACATATTGTCAAAAACAATTATGGGTATCAGATTCAGCCCGAATGCTCTTTACATCCGGCCAAAATGTACAAAGATGGTCGCAATAATTGATGAAGCCAAGAACATCAATTGCACGGGTTCCTGAAGGCCATTCTCGCTCCAAGAACATGAGAAATTTGGAGTAAATGAACCGAGGCGTATATCCAAAGAAAAAGATCGCAATCTCAACAAGGTTGCAATTATTCTCGAAGATAAACCGCCTAATGCCGAATGGGGAACAGATTGATTTGGAAGTCCTATAAGGCCTTTCTCACGCCCACTTGACCATCTTTGGGCCACCGCATTTATGATATGCGCCAACCCTCCCAAAGTCAAAGAAAGGAAAAAGAAGGAAGCAACTTCGCCTACACCCGGATGCATCCCGAAGAAGAAAAGAAAACCGGTGAAGGCCCAGAGAAGAGGCCAAGAAGGCGAAGCAAGCCTCCATGACTGGATGCTTGAAGATGAGTCGATGAAGAAAGAGCGCCAGATCACCACAACATAAAAATCGTGAAAAATCGACGGGCAGGCTTCTCGAGAACTCGCCAGATCATTCGGAGGGAAAGACGCTCCGATCGATCTCCTTCTCCTCAAACTCGAAATGATTCACCACTCGGACTAATGGTTGTTGAGCATGTCTCTCCTATTCTTCCACCTGCCATGAACCTCGAAATCGCATCGGGCGCGAACTTAAACCTTAATGTGGGAACCGTAAGACTGCTTCCACAGTTGAACCTCTCGCAGGTCGAACCGATCAGCCAAACTTCCGCCTACTCAAGCACAACCAGAACCTTCCACATCTCATCAAATCCGAATGCGACGGACAATTCCACGAGTCCGGATCAACAAAGATCATAACCGGGAAATTGATCGTAATGCGAATCGAAAGAGAAATTGATGAGTTATATCCGTAATCGGGTCGCCCATCCTCGTCATAAGAGAGGAAGTTATGGAGATCCTCACCGAGAGATCTTCGATTAAAAAGCTTCTCGACTTTATAATAATTATTGAACAGGATGGGCGGTCGCGGATGAGTTTTGCGGACTTCCGATTTCGAGGAAATCGCTAAAGGGGATCACCACCGAAGCCGATAATCGCTAAATCCGTCAAAGCTCGATCCACGCTGAAGTTAGGGTTGCCGGAACAGACTTTAATCGAGATCACGACAAAGCTCTCGGCGTCTGCCATCATGAAGGATGCAGAGAGTCCGATGATAGTGGAGTGGTGCTTTGCAGTTCATGACCAACCACCGGAGGCACAAACAACCAATCGGGATCAAGTGACACCCAACATTCCAACATCACACGCCACTATCGATCAACTTCGGAGATCAAATCTTGTCTCAAAGATCTCCCCGAAAGAAGAAGTTGAGGGATCGATAGGCGATCAAAGGCGATTGCCATCAAAGAAATAACGTATCAAAGGAATTGGCTATTTCCCAGTTATTGGGCAATCAAAGATCGCCTCTCCCCAAATCAGGTCCCCTTCGTACCGAATCGATAAAGACCGCTGATGCCAAATCGACTCGTGGATCAACAACAAGTTTTTTTTTTCGATGCTCAACGACAAGCTAGAATTGACGAAGAAAACTTGACAAACCGATTAAAACACTCTCTATCGCCATGGAATCATGCCAAGACCGAGTTGATATCAAGATTCAAAATCTAATCGTTCAAACTCAAGGCATATCATTGCGAGATCTCAATGTATGATCATGATCGACTTTTGGTTCTCGACCTCCCACTCACTACTCTTTTTGATCAAACCAAAAAGGGGAAAGGATGAATGAGAAACCAACCGACATAACAAAAGGACATCACAAACTCGGACTCTTGAAAAAGATGTCCAAAGAGCAGTGAATGAAGAAGCCCGAAAAAGCCAAGAAGAAAGAAGCGCGTAAAAAAAATGGAGGCGTAAAAATCAAGAAGAAATTCGGATCGAGAGCGAAGAAAGGAAGGGCCGGAAAATCCGTATTACGGAACCTAAAAATTTGCAAGAGTTGATGAGATCATCCCAAAAAACTACAAGCAAGATCTTAAGAAATTTGAGGAATGGAATAAGATCGTGAGGAATGGCTTCGATGCCTTTGTTTCTTAATCTTGTTCCACAAGAAGAATCTCCGATGAAGAATTCCTCAACCGGTTAGAAAATAAATACCCGGATTTTCTCAAGTATCTGGAAAATGAGGCCAAACTTATCAATGTAAAAATAACTCGCCAAGAGTATGATCCGTTGGAGTACTCGAAGAAGGATGGCTCATTTGATGATCGGCATTTCAAAGATTCTATTTTGACATCCTGCAGAACGCATATAACCGATCCTCGCCAGACCGATGATGTCAAATGGAAACTTTATCGATTTTCAACGTACCTCAAGATCAAAGAGATGCGGCCGGATACAAAGCCTAAAAGAGTGAAGAATCGAAGACTACTTAGATCACCGTTTTTTTTTCAAACTTTTCCGATGTAACATGTAATCAACATTTTTTAATGAGAAAAGTTTATTTTTCTCGATCCTAAGACAAAGTCTCATTGTCTTCCGATTATATGCTCTTAATCTGCTTCTTTTTTTATCAACTCGTATTTGGTTTCCTCAAAGTGTTTTGGTTTCATCAAAAAGGGGAAATTGTTGGGAAATTTATAGTTTTGATGAAAGTTCCAAAACACATGTAATAGGACCCAATCGGACTGTTAATTGATCGATGTTTATATTACACCGCTATAGGAGACCAGCTTGATAATGATTGTATAGAACAACCGATGAAATAGATAGGTCACATATTGAGGGGAAACTCAATATGTATAGGTCGATCCAAGACTCAAAGGACAAATTTGATATCCGGATGGTGCGGAATGCAAGACAAGAATAGAAGATCGATCGTTCGATCCGGTCGATATCTCAAATGAAGTCATAAAGCTCAAACTCGTAATACTTGAAGATCGATGACTTCCGGAAGATCGCACCGGAAGACCTACATCACCGAGTCTCTAGTTGAAGCTAAGTCAACCGCACCGAGAAGACTCCATCAGTAGATCGATCGCTTCCGACCGATCAAGTCACCACCACCGAAGATTGATGTTTCACCTAATCATACGCCTATGATCCAACAAGAAGAATGTCAACCTTAGTTGGAAGAACAAACACCAAAAAGTGAGTCCGCTATCCAATAAGAACAAGACACGTATGATCGGAGCCGCAATTGCGGATTTGATGCTACCTCTCTCAGAATCTGGGCTACAAAATATAAATTCACGCTTTTGGCCATGCCGCCCTCAAGCTCGTCACATCAAGCCGCAAAACTATTTAATATAGCCTTTGAAATTCAAATTGCTCTCCAACGGCTCTTTTGATTTCAAGGTCTATAAATATGGGATCACACTTCGAGTGAAACAACGGAACGGCAACAATCAAGAAGCTCAAGCTAATATCGATTTCCGCAAAAAACACGAACAAGAAGATTAATTTTTATTAAGTGTTCATCCCATAAGTTCTTAGCATAGAAATCTTTTCATCTAGTCGTTAGGGCTTATACGCAAGAAAAGATTTAATAGTTGGAACCAAAAACAATCTTACCCAAACCCCCAAGTTAGGTTAAGTTGTTTAGCAAGATTTCGACTAGGGTTTCTAGTTACGATCTCTGGGATCGGTTGAAAGTGTGAACTCCTTAAACATCTAGTTGGTGTACTTTGTGTTGGACTTACACATAAAACAAAGTCCATTGGTTAAGTAGGTGCCCTTCCGATAGGGAAGAGTGGGCGTAGGACCGGGTTTGTCCGAACCACTATAAATCTTGTGTGCCTTTACCGCTTTGATTAACGATTACACAATCGCACACAACCTTTAAAGCGCGCCATATTCCCAAGTTGAGATCGATTAGCACCAAGCTTCGATCGATCAAACTTGACACTTCATCAACTGATTAAAAGATTAACTTTGGAATCTGATTTATCAAAACTGGTTTTTCACACGGGTAAAACTTAAGCTTCCGCACACATCAGTTAAACTGATAGTTACCGAATCGATTCTTCAGACGAGAAGTTGGTTATCGACCCAAACCGTTCACTCACACTCTGATCGGGTTAACTTCCTCACACCCGATTTTGCACAAAAGTTTTCGTAAGTCTATTCACCCCCTCTAGACTTACGCCTCACAAAACCCGCTCGACCTACACTTGTATATTCGATCAAGAATTTATCCTCCTCAGAGGTTTTATTCAAATAGATCCAAATGCACTAGTATAATCTCTTGGTCAATACAAGTCAATCCGAGTCTTATACATCAACCTTTCATGATGGTTTGTTCATTTCCATCTAGGTTGTGAATTTGTACTTAATTACGAGGAGTTGTTAATTTGATATTCTATGATCTGGTATCACCAAATTAACTACAACGTAATGTGTACTGACTTTATTAAACGGGTTTGCAATAAATATATATAACATTCATTCATATTTAAATGCAATGAAGATTAATAATTTATTTCAAAATAAATAAGAAAACTTCGGTTTGGTTATACAAAAGTAAAAGCATACTTTTTCAAAGATAACCCCAACAATCTCCCACTTATACTCAAAGTCCGCTTTTAAGTATACTACAAAGATGTCTAAGTGTTCTATGTGACATCTAATGTCACCCTACACGAACCTAATAATTTCTCCCACTTATACTCAAAGCAGATTGACAACGTTCTTGACACCCATTCCTTCCACAAGTCTCTCGAATGTACTCTGAGGCAGACCCTTTGTGAATGGATCTGCTAGGTTGTCTTCCGATGCAACTTTCCACCTCAATGTCTCATCTCTTAACGATTTCTCATATAAGATGGTATTTTCTTTCAATGTGTTTGCTGGCCTTGTGTGCTCTTGGTTCCCTCGAATTTGCAACTGCTCCGGCATTATTACAATAGACCGTGATTGTGCTGGCCAAATTCGGGACAACGTCCAAGTCAACTAGGAAGTTCTTGAGCCAAACCGCTTCCTTCGCTGCTTCACAAGTAGCTACGTATTCGGCTTCCATGGTAGAATCGGCGATGCATTTCTGCTTTACGCTTCTCCATGTCATGGCTCCTCCCCCCATGCAAAACACACTACCCGAGGTAAACTTTTTGGAGTCAATGTCTGATTGGAAATTCGAGTCCGTGTAACCGATGGGGATTAAACTGTCTGACTGGTAAACTAACATTCTGTCCCGTGTCCTCTTCAGCTACTTTAGAATGTTCTTTACCACAGTTCAATGCGCTTTCCCCGGGTTGCTTTGATATCTAGCTACCATGCCTACGACAAAGCAGATATCCAGTCTCGTGCACAGTATTGAGTACATGAGGCTTCCTACAGCCGAAGCATAAGGGATGCCTTTCATGTCATCTATCTCATTATGTGTTTTGGGACACATTTCCTTGGATAGATGGATTCCATGTCTGTAGGGCACAAAGCCTTTCTTGGAATCTTGCATGCTGAAGCATTTCCAAACAGAGTCTATATATGAGGCTTGTGAAAGCCCGATCATCCCTTTCTTGCGATCTCGAGTGATCTTGATCCCTAGGATGTGACCGGCTTCACCTAAATCCTTCATATCAAACTGTTTTGACAGCCATGCCCTTACGTCCAATAACACCTTTACATCGTTTCCGATGAGCAGTATGTCGTCAACGTATAGTACCAAAAATACCAATGCAGTTCCGTCACGCTTTTTGTATGCACAACTTTCAAAGTTGTTTTGATCAAAATCGTAGGATTTTATAACTTGATCAAAACAATGATTCCAAGCACGAGATGCTTGCTTCAGCCCATAAATGAACTTCTTAAGCTTGCAAACCAGATGCTCTTGACCTTTTCCAATGAAGCCTTCGGGTTGTTGCATATAGATTTCTTCGTCAAGACTTCCATTGAGGAAAGTTTTCTTGACATCCATTTGTCAGATCTCAAAGTCTAAATGCGCAGCAATCGACAAGAGAATGCGGATGGACTTGAGCATGGCTACTGGCGAAAAGGTTTCCTCATAGTCGATCCCTTCTTTCTTAGTGTACCCTTTCACCACTAGTCTTGCCTTAAAGATCTCAACCTTTCCGTCCGGTCCCTTTTTTCTCTTGTATACCCACTTGCATCCAATGGGTTTTACCCCATTAAGTGGTTAGACTAGCTCCCACACTTTATTGTGATCCATTGAACTCATTTCGGCTTTCATTGCTGTTTGCCAAGAAGTTGCATCTTTGTCTTGGATCACCTCATTGTAGGACCAGGGATCTGATTCTTCGCGTGAGATCAAGTCCGAAGACTCTCCAATCCCTAACAATCGCTCAGGTTGTCGGACAACCCTCCCACTACGACGAGGTTCCGGTTGTGAAGGCGTGACTTTTGGTATATCATTTTGTACAGTTGGCAATGGAGTTGGCCCCTTAAGTTCTTCCAAGGTAATTTCACTTCAAGGCTTTTTGTCGTTCATATAGTCTTCTTCCAAAAATCTAAAGTCTCGTCGATTTAAACCTTTTGATCTTCGGGACCATAGAACATGCATCCTTTTGTCCCTTCGGGGTACCCAATGAACAGCCTTAATTCCGAACGTTCATCCAACTTACCAACTTCCTTATCCAACACGTATCTTGGACACCCCTGCATCCTCGATGTGTCCATAATCGGGCTTCATACATCCCACAACTCTCTCTCGGGGTTTTAGGAACTGATTTGGATGGCACTAAGTTTAGAATATAGGTTGTTGTTTCCAAAGCGTAACCCCAGAACGATTTTGGTAAATCTGCAAAACTCATCATTAGTCTTACCATTTCTAGAAGCGTTCTATTTCTTCGTTCTGCAACCCCATTTTGTTGAGGGGTAAGATGCGATCAAACCCGGGATGCAATCCCCTCTTCCGACAGGTAGTTTAAGAATTCAACACTGAGGTATTCGCCTCCACGATCAGATCGTAGAAACTTGATAGTCTTTTCCTTATGATTCTCTACTTGAGCCTAATTTTTTTTGAATTTATCGAAGGTCTCAGATTTATGCTTCATTAGGAAAATGTATCCGTAGTGTGAGTAATCATCGATAAATGTAATGAAATACTCGTAGCCAC
The DNA here is from genome assembly GCA_037126765.1 of Stenogyne calaminthoides. NCBI lineage: Eukaryota > Viridiplantae > Streptophyta > Magnoliopsida > Lamiales > Lamiaceae > Stenogyne > Stenogyne calaminthoides. Next base: position 24,532,385 of record JBBCBC010000023.1, on the reverse strand, counting down.
CTCTAGCTTTGATTTGCATTGACCACACACGCCGGTGTGAACGATTTCTAACACTTCCTTAGCTCTAAGCCCTTGGCTCCAAATGCCCTCTTGGTCATTTTTTACCCTCCAAGCCACGATTCAAGAAGTTGAAATGGTTCAACCCGGAGAGACCCCAATGAACCATCTTGAACCAACCTTTTGAATCCTTTTTAGGTTAATATGACCTAATCTTAGGTGCCAAAGAAGTGTTTTAGCTCACGTTAAGTTTAATGCTTTTTTTTACATGAAATAGTAGATGAGTTATACGATGCATTTTGTGAGTGGTGGTGCCACAATTAATAATATAGAGATTGTTCCGTAAATTCCACGACAGATAATCACATCGTTAAGAAAACAAGAACATGTTTATTAAAACGAATGAATATCCATCAACAAATAGTTTAGAAACTCAAATAAGGTTTTTCCCTAAAAATGTAAAACATAGAGAACATCTCTTAAAATTAAAAACGGTCTTCAAAAGACAGTGCACGTCTCCCATCGCTTCACCGCCACTCTCGTAGATCGCTAACGTGATGAGGATCTCACTTCCACTAAGTTGCACGTCCGCTTGAACCCTCAGAACGTGAAAATAACATGATCGATTGGATCTCAGATCGACTACCCACGAATGGGTAAAGATACTCCGCCAAACAAGTTTCAACAACTAGTGAGTGAGAATTACCTTTTTTTCCATTCCTTTTTGGGATTGGGACAGTCGACCTCCAATGTCCTTCTTCACCGCATGACTTGAAACATTTTCCCTTTGGTTTCTTTTGGACCTTTAGCCAACTGGCCTTCTCACCCTTTTTCTTAGTGCCCTTGCTTTGGATCGGACCATTCATCTTCTCAATGATCTTACCCTCCATTGGCCTAGATCTCGAGAGAAGTTTCTTAGTTACCAAAGCTTCGTCTTCTTGTCCCAAGTGTTTCTCTATCGTCTCCAAAATTTCTTGTAGAGTGTCCATGGTAAACATGTGATCACTCATCACAAAACCACAACAGAACTCATTAAAGCACCTTGGAAGAGTTAGGAACAAGAATTCGATCTGAGCCTCATCACAATCATCGAAAATCGAGGTAAGCAAGTTTTTCAAAATGGCGTCTGATCTTGAGAATGTGATCCCTCACGGGCATTCCTTCGATCATTTTCAGCTTTTCCACACCATTTTGATGAAACTCTTTGGCCATATTGCTCTCTGAGGAAAACATTTTCTCAAGACTTTGTACAATTTCCGCAGCCGAATCAACCCCCTCATGAATGAGTCTCAAATCATTAGACAGTGAAGTCAAGATTTTGAGTTTCATTGATTCGTTTGCTTGCTCCTAGATTTTGTACATACATCTTTCTGCACTTGATGACCTTTCAGTTGGTTTTTCAGGTTTTGCCCACCAAGAACCTAATGATGTTTTTGTGCAGTGAGGACAAAATACATATTACATTTTCAAATGACAAAGTTTTCACCAGTGAGTTGGTGTTCTTTGAGCATATATTTCAGTGGATTAAAAGATTGTGACATGATGAAACTGAAAATAAAGATATATCTTGTGTCAATATCCGGATCAACACAAAGAAAATCACATAATTCAATCACATGATTCATATTGAAATCTCAAAAAAAATATGAACATACATCAGCCAACATCTCAAAACAGATTTAAATGAGCCTCGTGGGAGGGTCATCATTTAAATCACATTCAAGCAGGTTACAAACAATAACAGTTACAAATGTTGGGGTTATACTGGAAAGTATGCTTTTACTTTGTATAACCAAACTGAATTTCTGTCTTATTTACTGAAATAAATTATTTATCAAATCTTTAAATATCATTGAATGTTACATATATTTCTTGCATAATTGTTCAATAAATAGTATGTGTTACATTGTAGTTAATTTAGTGATACCGGATCACGAAGATTAAATTAATTCCTTTGTAACCAAAAGTACACCATTCACGACCTAGATGGAAATGAACAATCCATCGTGAAAAGGTTGAAGTGTAAGGCTCGGATTGGCTTGTCTTGACCAAGAGATTACACTAGTGCATGACTGATGCCTTGAATAGAGATGTCTGAGGACAAATTCTTGAAGACGAACTAGGAAGAATTAGACCTCGATTGGTTCGTTATTTCTTAATCTTAGTCCCTTAAATAGGATCGTGTGTGGTTAGTAACTATTGCTTTGACTTATGGCCGGGTAGAGAATCAAATCGAGATTCAATACTTTATATCTTGGGTAATATTATTGGTCACGTCACGATTGCTAAGATTTAATCTGAAGAATGCGTGTGCAAGTACGCTTGTTCAATTTGCCCCCTTGGGAGGTTCATAAGATTTATCATACCAAATCTTGCAAGTCGAACTAGTTTTTGGTATGGATAATAATGTTGAACCGTTCCTTAACCAAGGACAAAAGATATTAATTAATGGAAAGCTATTTGATTAAATGAATTAATTAATGGGCTAGATAATCTTAAACACGGGAAATAATAACAAGGGAGCCATATTAAGCGTAATATGGGTTAAGATGGATAGTCTTGATATTAATTATGTAGTGGGATTAATTAATATTTATGGGCTTGAATAATATTGTGGCTCAATATTGGAAATTCAAGATCCATTAGAAGGTTCAATCTTAATTCTCCTAAAGGCCCCTCAAGTAGCCCAAAGATAATGTCCAATAACTGAAAATGGTGTTTAAAATAAAATAAATTATTGTTGCCTAATTTTTCATTATTTTCGAAAATCACAAATAAAAGAGGGAGAGAGATTTTCTTCTAATTTTGTTATGGAATGAGGATAAGTATTCTTGGAATACAAGATTATCATATTAAATTCAAGAAATCTCCCACTTGGCTATTTGTTGTGATATTTTCGAAAAATACCATAACATAAGGAGAGGAAGATTTTATTTGGGAGATATTTTGGAAAATAGAATATATTGGATATATTCAAGATTGTATCTTGAGGAAGAAGCAAGGAAATTTCCCAATCACCCAAAAGCCCTAATATTTTCGTCCCCTTAGTATTATAAATAGGGGATGAATGTTTCATCCCCAGATGAGCACGAAAATTGGTTTTTCGGAAAAATATCAGCGTCGATAAAATATCAAATATTTTGAAACGTCGACAGATTGTATTTTTTTCGAAAAATTTCAATTGTGAGTGTGCAATTCCATGTGTTGTAAAAATTAAAAATCCACAAAGGTGGTGCAACAAATAATTTATTTTCCCTTTTGTTAATTGTTCGCGAGTTTCCTTCCACCGGATTGACGAGCAAGGGCTAGGGAATACTTGAGAAGGCTTTTTGGTGTGTTCTTATCAACCGATTCCATTGCCATTCCAAACAGGTTAGTTCACGTAAACCCGTAGCAATTCCGCATGCGTAGGATTTATGTGAACTGTTTATATGCATGTTTTGTTGTTGAATTATTATTTGAATTAATATAGGATTAATTCATGCTAGTAATAATTGTTAGAATTAAATTTGTATTTAAATATTCATCCCGAATAGATCTGGGCAATCAATTCCCCAACAACAAACCTTTAATTTCAAAAATTAATAGTCGGCTCCCACTTGACCAATATAAAATTGACAGGTTTTTCGGTGAAGTATATGCATATCAATTTTATACCTAAGTAATAACCATGATTAAATACAGAATTACTACTTCGTTTTGAACGAGCCTCGTGGGAGGGTCATCATCGCCACTAATAATAATTCACAATCATCCTTTTGAGAATTTATTCATGTGAAAGCTATCTTTTGACCGTCTAGTAGGGGAATTTCTCCAAAAGATTTCACAAGTAAATAAATCATGGAGGTCAAAATTTATTCGATTCAAAACCAAATTAATTATTAAAACATACTTAGTAATTTTTTGAGTTTGAGATTTTTCGTTGAGCAATTCTCATGCAAACACATTTAAAAAAAATTAAATAAAGCATAAAAAAAATAACAATAAATCAAGCAAAGCAGAAAATAAACACATTGGGCACGTATTATCCAACTGTCATGGTTTGATTTTCCTTGGCTTGATCTTGAAGAAACACCGTCTCGAAAAAAAAGTTCCATCTTTGAACGCCATGCCAAGCAGCTCGCAGCCGGGATGCACGCCCGCATCCGACCGTCCACTTGGCCGAGCGACCGCGCTCGCGCGCCTAGGCGCGGCGGGCATCGCCCCTCACTGGTCTCGGCAGGCATCGGCAGGCGCTGAGCGTGTTGGGGAATAGTGTGCCCGGATCTATTCGGGGTGAATTTAAATACAAATTTAATTTTGACAATTATTACTATCATGAATTAATCCTATATTAATTCAAATAATAATACAACAACAAATCATACATACAAGTTCGTCACGTAAATCCTACGCATGCGGAATAACTAGGAGTTTACGTGAACTAACCTCTTGAAGTGGCAATCGTCTAGAAGGTGGATCTCGTTCGCATGAACACACCAAAAAGCCTTCCCAAGTATTCCCAAGTCCTTGCTCGTCAATCCGGTGGAAGGATACTGGCGAACAATTAACAAAAGGGGAAAATAAATTTTATGTTGCACCACCTTTGTGGATTTCTAATTTTTCCAACACATGGAATTTCATTGGTGATGAAAAATTCATCCCCTATTTATAATACAAGGGGGGGACGAAAATTTGGGGTTTTTGGGAAGATTGGGAAATTTCCTCACTTCTTCTCCAAGAAACAATTTTTTGGATATATCCAATATATTCTATTTCCCAATATATCTAACAAATAAAATATTCCCTCCTTATTGTTATGGGATTTTCGAAAATATCCTAATAAATAACCAAGTGGGAGATTTCTTGAATTTAATGAGATAATCTTGTATTCCAAGAATACTTATCTTCATTCCATAACAAAATTCAAAGAAAATCTTTCTCCCTCTTTTATTTATAATTTTTGAAATTTTTAAGAAAAATTAGGCAACAATAATTTATTTTATTTTAAACACTTTTTTCAGTTATTGGACTTTATGTTTGGGCTACTTGGGGGGCCTTTAGGAGAATTAAGATTGGACCTTCCAATGGACTTTGAATTTTCAATATTGAGCCACAATATTATTCAAGCCCATAAATATTAATTAATCCCACTACATAATTAATATTGCACTATCCATCTTAACCCAAATTACTGTTAATATGACTCCCGGTTAGTATTTCCCGTGTTTAATATTATCTAGTCCATTAATTAATTCAAGCCACTGAAATAGCTTTATATTAATTAACATCTTTTTCCTTGGTTAAGGAACGGCTCAACATTATTATTCATACCGGAAATAAATTCCACTTGCAAGATTTGGTATGATAAATCTTATGAGCCTCCCAAGGGGACAAATCAAACAAGGCGTACTTGCACACGTTTTTCCGTATTAAATCTTAGCAATCGTCGTGTAATCACTATCATTGCCCAAGATACAAGGTATTGAATCTCAATGATCCTCTTCCCATCATAAGTCAAAGCAACGGCTATTGATTGCACACTATCCTATTTAAGGGACGGAGATTAAGAAATAATGAACCACTGAGGTCTAATTCTTCTATTTTCAGTGTTGAAGAATTTGTCCTCCTGTAGGTCCTATTTAGTGCACCATGATGCACTGGTGTAATCTCTTGGTCAAGACAAGCCAATCTGAGTGTTACACCTCAACCTTTCGTGATGGTTTGTTCATTTCCATCTAGGTCGTGAAAGTGTACTTTTAGTTACAAGGGAATGTAAATTTAATCTTCTGTGATCTAGTATCACTAAATTAACTAAAATGTAACACGTACTTCTTATTGAACAGTTATGCAGTAAATATGTTTAACATTCGATGATATTTAAAGCATCGATGATAAATAATTTATTTCAAGAAATAAGATGACGAATCTTCGATGTGATTATACAAAGTAAAAAAACGATTTTCGAAAGATAATCCCAACAAAGCGTGCCCGTATACGCCCATGCCTTGGCTGCTTATCGCGATCATCACGCCAGATCACCTTCGTCTCAGGTCGATCCTTTGGCGCCGTCTATAGGCCCATTCGACTAGCGACGTCAAGATCGCGCGATGCACGTCGCCCACGCATCCGGATCCATTTTAACTCCTCGTCTCGTCTTATCTTCGATCAAAGTTACAATTTATTTAACTAAAAAATAAATACACCTTAAAATCTATACTAGTCTATTACACTTGAACAAATCAAATAGCCTAATCTACTCGGCCGATTTTCTCACGAGAAAAAATAAATCCGAACGAGAGTAAAATTAAAACCATTCATTCATAATACGAAAATTAAAGACATTAAATACCATGACAATTGGATACCTGCAAAACAAATCTAGAAATTCTACAATCCAATTTTCAATTTAATGTCCAACATAATTAAAATAACAATTTAAAATTCAGAGCTCGAAACAAGAGCTCTGATACCAGTTGTTGGGAAATTAGGGGTGTCCGGATCTATTCGAGATGATTTTAAATACATATTTAAATTAATCAATTAATTACTAACATGAATTAATCCTAAATCAATTCAACATAATAATTAATAAGCGAATAAACAACATGCGTACACGTAATCCACGTAAATCCTAAGCATGCAGAATCTAGGAGTTACGAGATTACTAACCTCTTGTAGAGACGACTGATGAGACGATGGATCAACCCAAAGAGCCTTCCCAAATATGTCCCAAGTCCACGAACGCAATTCAGTGGGAGGATTCACAAGAACGATTTTAATATGAGGGAAAATCAAAAATATTTTGCTACCACCTTTGTGGATTTCTAATATTTCCAACATATAGAATTGCAGTTGGGAATGAAAAATTCATCGCCTATTTATAGGGAGAAGGGGGCCGATTTTTAGGTCAAGAAATTGAGGGAGAAAATCTTTTCTTGGTCTCCAAGAAATCTTGAATATATCTCCTATATTCTTTTCTCCTTAATTGAATTTTCCATAAAAATCTCTTCCCCTATTTATCCCTAATTTTTGAAAATAATAAGGCAAAAAGAATCAAGATTTGACTTCTTGAATTTATGGGATAATTATGTATTCCTACAATACTTATCTTTTTCCATAAAATATCTACAAGAAAATCAAGACAATCTTTTCTTCCTTTTTCCTACATATTTTTCGAAAATATTCATAGAAATATTAGGCAAATTATTTTCTTCTCTCTTTCATTAATTGGACTTTATTTTGGGCTATTTGAGGGGCCTTTAGGATAATTAAGATTGGACCTCCAATGGACTAAGAAGCTATAATATTGGGCCAAATATTATTCAAAGTCCATTATTATTAATTTATTCCACTATAATATTAATATTGAACTATTCATATTACAATTTTACTATAATATGGCTCCCGGTCATTATTTCCCGTGTCTAAGATTATTTTAGTCCATTAATTAATTAAACCACTGAACAAGCTTTATATTAATTAATATATTTATCCTTGGAGTAAAGACAACTCAACATTATTATCCATACCGGAAATAAATTTCCACTTGCAAGATTTGGTATGATAAAGGTTCTGAGCCCACCAAGGGGACAAATCAAACAAGACGTACTTGCACACGATTCTCCATATTAAATGTCAGCAATCGTCATGTAATTAATAATATTGCCCAAGATATAAGGTATCGAATCGCAATGACTCTCTTCCTATCATAAGTCAAAGCAATAGTTATTAATTTCACACGATCCTATTTAAGGGACGGAGATTAAGAAACAACACACCACTGAGGTCTAATTCTTGTATATTCAGTATCGAAGAATTTATCCTCATGTAGGTCCTATTCAGCGCATCCAAATGAACTAGTATAATCTCTTGGTCAAGACAAGTCAATCCGAGTCTTATACATCAACCTTTCATGATGGTTTCTTCATTTCCATCTAGGTTGTGAATTTGTACTTAATTACGAGGAGCTGTTAATTTGATCTTCTGTGATCTGGTATCACCAAATTAACTACAATGTAATACGTACTGACTTTATTGAACGGGTTTGCAATAAATATATATAACATTCATTCATATTTAAATGCAACAATGATTAATAATTTATTTCAGTAAATAAATAAGAAAACTCAGTTTGGTTATACAAAGTAAAAGCATAATTTTCAATATAACCCCAACATTAAGGAAGCTCAACAAGTGTATAATTTAATATGTGTAGAGTTGTTACTGTATAACAATCTCACGTAATACTCTCCCTCACTTTTGGACTGAGTTGTCCTCTGAGCTCAACTCATCATTTGGAGGACTGGGGAGGCCCAACAAATGTATAATTTAATACGAATAGAGTTTCTCTAATGCTATAAAAGACTTTTATCTCATTTTAAAGTCCGAACCTCTAAATAGGTATAAAATTTATTCATTTACATAGTTCTTCTGTAGGTCCCGAATGGGTTTCGTGAGGGCAGAAGTCTAGAGGGGAGGGGTGAATAGACTTCGAAAACTTTTTTTGTAGATCGTGTGATTGCGGTTTGCGATCGAGTGCAAAATGAATCGATTTGGTGATATCCAACTTCTTGATCGCCGAGGGCCAGATCGATTCGGTATCTATCGGTTTAACGATTGTCTGGAAGCTAGTTTGTACCCGTGTGAAAAACCAGTTTTATCAAATCAGATTCTCAAGTCGGTTTTCAATCACCGACTAAAAGCATCAAACTGATTAGATCGGTTTGCTTGGTGTAGGTGATATTAACTTCGAGAATATGTATGCGATTTTAAGCACAGTTGTGTGCAATAGTGTGAAGCAAGAAAAAGCGCAGGTAAATGCACACAAGATTTTTATAGTGGTTCGGACAACCAGTCCTACGTCCAACTCTTCCCTATCACAAGGGGCACCAACTAAACCGACTTAACCGACTGGACTTAGTTTAACGTGTTAGTCCAACACCCAACAGATGTTTACTGAGCTCACACTCAACCGATCCCAGAAATCAGAACTAGAAACCTAGTGCGAAATCTTGCAAAACAAACTTAACCTAACTTTTGGGTTTGGGTAAAGATTTGTTGTTGTTCCCAACCGAAATCTATCCTAGTGTTTATGTAGCCAAAAGCTATAGGATGAGATTTCTATGCTAAGAACAATGGGATGAACACTTAGAAATATTCTTCAAATTTGTGTTCTTCGTGCGGAAATTTTGCTATAGTTTGAGCTTCTTGATAATTTCCGTGTCTTCACTATGAAGAGTAATCCCATATATATAGACCTCAAAATCAAAGAGCCGTTGGAGAGTAATTTGAATTTCTGGCTATATTAGGTAGATTTGCAGGATTGATTTGACGTGCTTAGGGGCGGTATGGCGAAAAGCGTGAATAGTGTCTTTTGTAGCCATTTTGACTTTCTTGGCGCCGAATCCCATTGTCGGCCCCTTTTTTTTATGCGTCGTGTAAATCTCTCATTGGTTTCACAAGTACAAACACTTGGGTGTTTGTTCTACCAACTAAAGTTTGACATTCTTCTTGTAGAAGATTAAGTATGATCTAGTGTAACATTTTGGTTAACACCGGTGTGTCGGATAATCGATCGATCTACTGATAGAGTCTTACGATGTAGATTGTCTTAGCACAATTTGCGGACTTCGGTGATGTAGGTCTTACGGTCTTACGGCGACGGTCTTCTTGAGTCATCGATCTTGGTCTTGAACTTGAGTTTTTATGTCTTCACCTGATCATCTGACTTCTTCTTGTCTTCTGACTTGTTTAGTCTTCTGATCATCGACCTTATCCGGTCATCCGATAATTTGACTTCACGATGACCTATACATATTGAGTTCCCCTCAATATGTGACCTATCTTTACATCGACTATCTATACATTTAATTTGGTCATCTTAATCGATTCTAAATCATCGATCGACTAAATCTCGACCGGTCCTATTACAACCCGTTTTGGAACTTCCATCAAAACTTAATATAAAATTTCCCAACAATTTCTCCCTTTTTGATGGAACCAAAACATTTAATCAGAAAAACAGATAACATACATAGAAATGCAAATAATGTAAAACAATGCATACTTCAGAAGACAATGAGATGTTGTCTTAGAATCAGAAAGATAGAATATTTTATTTAGATAGGTGTGAGCATTACAGATTACATAAAATGTACCTATCATCTGATTCCAAGTTGTCTTCTTTAGGAGTATTTGAACTTTTGAAGTTCTTTGGGAATACCAAACATCTTGTACATCCTTTGCATTAGCTTGTCCAGATCTTCTCTTATGTGCTCCTTTGTCGGCAAATCCATAGTAAGCATCCTTGAATTTGAGAGTATCGAGCTTGTTATCTGGACGCATAGGTGGAAGAAGTTGTTCGAAGGGAGGAGCTTCAGGTATCAATGTCATGATCTTTCCTTCCTTCATCACAATCTGGTAGAAGTCTGGGTACTTCGTTTCTAACCAGTTCCGAAATTCATCATCATTTTCAGCCTGGTCTTGATGAATCGGAATTATCTCCAAGATGTACACATCACACAACCATTCTGCTCTGATCTGATCCCATTATGGAAGCAGATCTAGCCGGGCACAGAGGATGTCTTTAACTGGTGCCGGAAAGGCTTTCTCTTCCCAGGCAATATCCTCAGCTTCCTTCTTTCTCTTCCTTCGAATGTATGCGATGTTTAGTCCTTTAGCTTCTGCCAACTTCTGCTTCTTAATGGCAGCTTCTCTTACTCTCAGTCTGTTTTGCTCTTGAATTTGTTCAGGGGACATCTGGCTCTTGGTAGAGGATATTTGCCCTTGTCTCTGAACTTCAGCAGTAGATTTCGTCATCTTGCCCTTACCTTTCTTTCTCTTCAGAGTCTGCTCATGTTCATCTTCTTCTGCAAGTTTCTTCGCAAGTTCAAGGCTCTTGGCCTAATCATCAGAATCCATCCTTTGCTGTACAGAAGAAGAGAAGTCTTCAATCTTATCCACTCTGGCAGTAACATCAGAAAGAGCAATCTTCTGCTCAGTGATCTCCTTCCTTTGATCCTTGAGCTCTTTGTTATGTTGCTCCAAAGTCTCTTTTAGTTCAGCAATATCAGGTGGAGTAACAAGATCAGTAGATGGAGTGGCTTCGAACAAGTCGAATCTGATGGCTTCTGGGTAAAAACCTTAATGGTTACCATTTGTCTCTGTTTATTCTTTCTCTTGTCCTTCCCCCTTTTTGGTTTCATCAAAAAGTTTGGACAACCTGTGATTTAGAGCATTAAACTGCCTTGTCATCTCCTCCCTGAGTTCCTCAACAACAAGAGGTGATCTGGCGATTCTTGAAAGGTCTTGGGGCTAGAAATTGTCTAAGCAAATTCAATATCCTTCTTTTCCGTTCTTTGCCACAAAATTCTTCCAACCCATATCCATGAGTGTTAGTCTTCTCCAGGGATGCCCAGACACTTTCCAGTAGACTTTGTGTTTCACTGAGCATGTCCGTCTGAATTTTGAGTTTATCAGACTGGAGAGTGAGCTTCTCAGCAAGAGGGTTAACCAGTTGCATCACATCAGAAAGGATGGCATTATGCATCTGTGTGAGCTTCTCAACTGTGAGCTTTTGTTCTCTGTCAACCAGATTCGTTTGCTCTCCTTCAAAATGCTTCATCAGATCTGCTGTGAGAGTTGTGAATTTCTCTTCAATGGCAACCTTTACCCCATCCTGAATTTTCTCAGAACTAAGATCCAGGGTATCGGAGCTCAGCATAGCAGTCTGGTCAGATGTTGATGCCTTGCCAAGCTGGGTCTCATCTGCAGCACCCACTCTTGGTTCATCGGCAACTCCCTCAAGATTTGTATGAGAAGGAGGTTGTTCAGTCTCCTCCTTATTTTCAGCAATCCCAAACCTATCATGAATTAACCATCTAATATCATCTTCAGAGGCCAACTCAACAGCACTATCAATCCCAGCACTCTCCAAACACTTCATCTCCAGATCTACAAAAAAGTCAGAATCCAGAGATTTCATGAGGATCAGAAACTCCTCGATGCTTTTCAATCTGATATCTCTCCAGAACACAATCTCTTCTATCTGGTGCTGGATGCCAGGGTGTTGATCCAACTTCGAGAGCCGCAGTCCAATGAGATACTCCTTTATTTGTTGCTTCATGACTTTTATAATAGGGCTTTCTGAATCAGGTGAAGCAAGCACGGTTCTGGTGTTGAAAGGATTGTGAGAGATGGACACACGTTTGTCAGACCTCTCAGGTTCTGGTATCTTTTCTGGAGATTGGGGGTGAGGTGGGGATATATGTGGTTTATTGGCTGTAGATTGTTGAGGTTCAGGTTTCGTTTACCAATTGGTTGAGGGTTCGGTTTCAACAATTGAGTTACGAGGGGTTCGGTTTGTTCGGGTTCAATGGTTGGGGAGTGGGAAGATTTGGGTGAAGGGAGGGTGGTGGTGAGTGAGGGTGAGGGTGAGAATGTTTTTGTGGGGGAGAGGGTGGTGGTGATAATGGTTTTTGAGGAGAGGGTGATGGTGATTTGGAAGTGGGTGTAGGTGATCTTTCTTTTACGGAAGATTTTCTTTGAGAGGCGAGAATCGGATGGTGATTCTCCCCGAGTGTTCCACTCCGGTTCCTTCAGTTCAGTTCTCTCTCCTCCTTCTCCCTTTTCTCCTTCTCCTTTGAGCATCTGCTCGTCCCTAACTCCACTTGCGGTGTGCTCGGGAAATCCGACTTCAATCTCCTCTTACGATTCAACTTTGAATCGGATTCCTCTCGATCTGTGAACTTCTTTGGCGAGGACTAGGAACGGTCTTCAAAGGAGAAGTAACTCTCTTCTGACGTTTCCATTGAGCAACTGGTTTCTTGGCCAAGTCCTTCCTCTTCAACCTCTTCTCCTGGATGGCCATTCCTGCCTTCCGATTGTGTCGAAGATCGATTGCCTTTTCTTTTCCTTCTTTTCTCCCTTTTTGTTTTGGGCACATAGGGAGTAGGATCCTCATCGGCCGGGCGGCGAGAGACTCATTCCTGCCCAAAATGGCCTTGTGCTTTGCCAAGTACACCTTTGTACCATTCTCATTCCATTCGTAATTGTTCGGGAGCTTGTCTGATAGAATGATTGATACTTTGTGCATGAAAGAGCATTTTGAGGATAAGTATACTTCATTCCTCTCGTTCAGATCGAACTTCCCTGAGTCTTTCCGCAGCCTTGACTTGAACATACCCAACCAATCCATATCAGATGCTTTCCTGATGATTGCAGTCATGACACTAATCGTATAAGAGGTGACAGCATCAAGACTGTAGGTTGAGCACAGAATCACCTTCTGCACAATCTCAAAGAGAAAGCGATATTTCCTCTTCAGATAAGGAGCATTGAAATTCAGTGTATTATCCTTATTTGCTGGCCTCAACAGCTCTGTTTCAAGAAAAGTCCTTTCTCCTACATCTGTTGTGAAGGTTTTTGGGTTGATGCTTCCTCGAGTGAGACCAAAGATTCTATAAATGTCATCATTCAAGACTCTTACTTCCAATCCTCCAATGGAAGAAATCAAATCAGCATCAATATCCTCGTCCTTCTATAGATTATACAGAAATTCTAGGGCTTCATGAGTGTGGACTGCGCTCTGATGTCTACAGCAGTATTGTTCAAGACCACACGCTCGCAGGCATTCCAGAATTTCCAACGATTCAGGATCTGAGGTGACCGAAAATACCACATATTTCTCATCAATGATATCCTTCTTCATTGATGCGAAATTGCAGATCTTTTTGCCTTGGCCCTTTAGATGCGATAAGATGTGCCATTTACGTATGATATGCAAACCGATATTAGTTTGAGTAATCTATTTCAATTAACTTCGATCAAACCCAACAATCTAAGCATGAATTAAGCAAATAAGCATATAGATCGGTCCGGATATAAATTCTGAGACACCGCAAAACGATTTGTAAACCTAATAACCACTATGAGTGAATTTATGCAATACTTAAAAAGAAAAATTACGGATATTGATTAAGTAGGTTTGAATAAACGTGAAAATAGAATCAATCGATTTTGGAAAATAATTTACGAAGATTTTGAGAGTTTGATCTTTTAAGAAACCGAGAAGAAAGAAGAAGTGGAAAGAGGTTTTTCGGAGAAAGATTTGGGTTTTATTATGTGAGGAAACCTCTTTGCACAACTTCCCATAAGTACTCAAGTGTCCGTGTTTTTGAAATCAATGGGTTTGAGATTAATTCGGTTGTAAAAGTGTTTTAATCGCCGCGGTTGAGAAAAAGTAGTCTTTTCGTATTTTGGACGCTTGAAAACTCACAATAAAATGCATTAAATACATATTCCCATGTCCGCATTTAATGTTTTGCGGTGCATTAAATCACAAAGTTAAGAGAAGCGATAGTAAAAGCCAATTTATTTAAATAAGGCATATAAGATGATCAAAAGGAGATAAATAAAAATGTATCGGTGATTGATATTGTAATCAATCGATTACCCTTTAATGATCTTATCTGGTTGGCTTGATTATTGTTGACCTTACTGATGGTAGCATATCCCTTAGCATTTCCCAATAATATTCCACTCATTTGATCAGATTCCTGTTTGATCCAATCTGATACTTATCTGATCCTCTTCAACATTCTACAATTCAAGACTTGAAACCACAAGATTTGATTTCTCGATCGATCCATTCTTATGTTCAAATTTCTTTGAACTTCATCTTCTTCTATTCATGAGCCATGTTTCCTAGGGTTTTGTGTCATTCTTCCCTTCAAAAACCTATACTTCGGGAAGTCAAAAAGTCATCTCAATTCCCTAAGTCGGCGTGATTTGACACTCCGTAATGATGGTATGGATACGTTGTGATAACTTCACACCGTCAACTTATCCAACCATCAGTCGCGTGTTTCTTATGAGCTGTCCTTGCGGTGCAAATTTCTCCTAAGGGTCTTGTGAAAATAAATTTGCACCTATACCCTTTTTTTCTTCTATAAATAGATCTGGGGTTTTAGGCAAACAACACAACATAAACCATTCATCTTCTTTATTTAGCTTATACTTCATGTTTTCCGATGAATCTTTATTTCCGGTGAAACTTCCGGAAAAAACCTTTAACCCTTCCCAAATGATTTCAGCTTCTCATATCAACCATGTTTGTCCTTTATTACTGCTTTCGTCGTCATCAAAGATTACACATACAATTATTGCCAAGCTTCTCTACCACCGAGGAGGCGGATCTGCTATCGCAAATGAGAAGACACTTCTCCTAACCGTATGCACCTTGTGTGCTGTCGAGATAATGGAATTTGCATCAACGACTCGATCGTACAAAACATGAGTTTGGTATCCGATTTTGATCGAGACAACGGTGATCATCGTATATCAAACTCAATATTTGCATCGACACACTTGTGGCCATATGGTCTTTTGACCACATCTTTGGCACTTTTGTCCCATTTAACAATTTGGAGAGCCCATTGATTTTTTTTGGACTAGGGGCTCTGGCTTAAAAATCCTTCAAGGCGCTCTCGCTCCTCACTCCGAAGCTCTGAGGGTGGCTTAGGATTATTTCAAAGCCTCTCACACCCCTTTTAGGGTTGGGAGAAAATGGGAGCATCGGGCTCTAAAATCTTTAAAGCCTCTCTCCCTCCCCTTTCTAGGGTTAGGCTTAGGGTTTATGGTTTAAGGTTTATGTACTGACCTCTGGGTCCTTTTGTACTTGTAACTTGTAATGCAAATCTGACCTTTGGGTCCTTATTAAAGAAAAGTTCTATTATTTCATTGTTGTGTTGTTTCTACTTTCTTATGCGATTTGTAGCCTTAATCTTATACAACTTGCTTTGAACATAGCTTAATCGACTTACAAAGTATAACCTTCCAATCTGATCGGTTCCCCTTAATCGATAATTCTTTTTAATCGATTTGATCGTTCCTTATGCGAACCGATAAATCCTTCTCTTATCTGTTCCTTGACTGATCTTCTGATCAGTTGAGATCCCTAACTCAACTGATTCCTCTTAACCTGGTTAGTCTCTTAACCACCGGTTACGAGATCGATCCACCAAACATTTACGTGCACTTTCTCCGAGATCCGAAGCCTTAGCTCATTGCATAATTCACTGAATCTGATCTCAGCTAGTGGCTTGGTTAAAATATCAGCTTTCTGTTTATCAGTATGGATCTTTTCCATCTGATATTCTTCTTTTCAACATGATCTCTTATAAAATGATGTCTGACATCCACATGCTTGCATCTTGTATGTAGAACAGGATTCTAAGTGATTGCGATATCACTATTACTGTCACAGAATATAGGTACGTTCTTAGCTACAATGTTGTAATCCCTCATTTCTTGACTTAGCGGGCGGTTGGGAACAACGACTTCTTCTGACCCATATATTCTACTTTCCGGTAGTAGATGTCATGGCGATATGTCTAACTCTTTGAAAACCAAGAGATCGGTTTACTACCTAAAACCGACATGTACATGAGGTTGACTTCACATCAATTACGCAACCTCCGTGTCGAAATCAAAATACCCACTAAGCTCTAGATTATCATCTGATGGGTAAAATAAACCAAGGTTTACTTTCCTCTTCGGATACTTAAAATCCGCAAAACTTCTTCCAGTGGCTTTGCATTGGATTTGCCTAAAATCGGCACATACACCCCTCTTGCAAAAGTGATATCCAGTGCTCTTTTGGCGGTCGGTATAGTAAAGATCTAATGAGAGCCCTATATTCTTTACGATTAGTTTTTAATCATCCTCATCTGGATCCATCTTGAATCCGGTCATCATAGGAATTAAAGCTTCCTTACAATTTTGAACTCCAAACTTAGTCAATAAACTCTAGTGTACTTTGCTTTGGCGGATGAATATCCCATACATACTTTTCTTAACTTGTAAACCCGTAAAATAACTCATCCGACCCATCATGGACATCTCAAACTTCCCTTGCTTCGACTTTGCTAAATTTTTTCACATAAACTCTTGTTGGGAGATCCAAGATGATGTAGTCCACATAAATCTGAACCATCGAATATCTTCTCCATCTTCTATTACGAATAAGGTTACATCCACTATTCCTTTAGTGAAACCACGCCTATCAAGAACGAGAGAGTGTATCATACCAAGCTCGAGGAGCTTGTTTGAACCATAAAGAGCTTTTCTTAAGCGGTACACATGGTCGCCTTTTTTCAAAGCACGGAGGTTGTTCAACATAAACTTTCTTAGCTAGTACCCGTTTTAAGAATGCACTCTTTACATCCATCGATACACAATAAACCCTCTGTGGACAGCATATGCCAAAAACAATCGAATGACTTCTAGGGCGGCGGTGGTGCAAAGGTCTCATCATAATCAATTCCTTCTGATTGTGAATACCCCTTAGCAACAAGTCTTGCCTTATTTCTGGTTATGACATTATTCTCATCTCTCTTGTTCTTGAATACCCACTTTGTGCCAATCACATCTTGATGAGTTGGTCTGTCCACCGGTTTCCAAACCCCGATTCCTTTCAAAATTTCGATTCTTCTTGCATGGCTAGAATCCGGTTTACATCTTGTAGAGCTTCCTCTACTTTGGTTGGTTCCTTCAAAGGCAGATAACAACAATACATGGCGCTTTCACCAATCTGATGTCTAGTTTTGACTCTATCAGATGGGTCTCCGATGATCAGATCAGTTGGATGACTGGTTATCCAGGTCCTTCTTTTCTGATTTGCATCTGTTTGGAGAACATCATCCTCTTCTGATAGTAGTTCATTACTAGTGATTGGGAGTGGTGCAGAATTATGATCCACTTGACATGGACAAGTCTCGGTGATGTTGGACTCATCATGTCTTTGATGTCTGTCGTAGGAACTTCAGTGTTCCCCAAACCGGATGGTTCGATTGATCTTTATCTCAATTTGTACCGAACTTCTTCGTTAACGGTTATGCGTGCCTTAGGGTTACGATTGACTGGTGAATCAACAAGATTTGGGATATACAACATTCGTGTTACGATCCTTTTTCCTTGATACTTAGTTGATCCATTTTTTGTGCATCAGGTACCGGTTGATCTGGTACTTCTTGTTCTGAGGCAGGTTTCTCTTGTTCAGAAGATGTTTCATCAAAGACCACATGAGGTGTTTCTTCCACAACTAGGGTTACTTTGTTGTAAACCACCGAAGCCTTCTTTGGATGAGGAATATCCTAAGAATATACCCTCATCTTACTTGGCCTCAAAAGTCTTCAACCGACTCTTCCCATTGTTGTGTATGAAACACTTGCACCCAAAAACATGGAAGTAAGAAACCGCGAGGTTTTACGCCCTTCCCGCGGTTCATAGGGTGTTTTGTAGTGAGCCTTAGTTAGAGAACATCTGCATTACGAGTGTGGCATCACGGTATTGATGGCTTACGCGAAACGGCTTGGTGTTGCATGTTAAACTAACATAGTCTTGGCGAACTTCCTTGAGTGTTCTGTTTCTCCATTCTGCTACACCATTACATTTGTGGCGTTCTTGCGGTGATGTCTCTCATGTTGTATACCAAAATCGGTTAAAAGAGTTGAAATTTTGTACTTTTATCGATCGATTTTCACTATCTTTGACACCCTTTTCGTTTTGTAGTTTCTTGGCGGCTCGGTATCTTTGTTGTTGTCTCATTCTTCTTATACAAGAATACAACCGAGTAAACTTGGAATAATCATCCACGATTACGAGTATATTTGCATCCGTTGAGGCCCGGTGGTGTAACTTGGTCCAAATAAATCCATATGGAGCGATTCTTGATACTCTCTTGGATCTTTGGTCGAGGATTCCCTTGAATGAGGCTTTAACTTTTTTTCCCTTCTAACATGTGCGGCACATGTCCGATCCTTAGAAATACCTCATTCGGAAGTCCCTCAACCAAAGACATCCTTATTATCTTGTTAAGAGTTTTAAAGTTCGGATGACTCATTCTTTTGTGCGAGCCAATTTGCTACTTTTGGAACTCTTAACAATCGAGCATGCATTTCTTGGACAATTATTTCAATTCATTTGTATAAATCGTTCCTTTCCTTGAACGATTAACAAGATCACTGAGTAGCTCGATTCCTTATAGTACAATCACTTTCGAGAACTCAACATTTGAATCCATTGTCGCATAATTGTAAAACCCGATAACAGGTTATGCTTTAAACCTTCGACATACGAGACTCCAAGAACTTTGTACATCATCATTCTCTAAGGTTAAAATCCTCCGGTAAAACCAAGTTATCATCACCAAAAAGTACCGCGTGGGCATTCTTGTTATGTGTAAGAGCTAAGGAGATGTTTGCTTCCAGTCATGTGCCTTGAGCATCCACTATCGATGTACCAGATAGTTGTTTGTACACCTCCTTTGTTGGCCAAACCCATGCAAACCTGCAATCAAGTCAGGCTTTAGGTACCCCTTTTGGATTGGGTCTGAGGGGTTAGAGTTGGTTTTGGGATCCATACAAACAGGGGCACTTCTATTGTGTCGGATAGATCGAAAGGCTGATTTGTCTCCCATAAACATCTACATAATCATACATCTCTTCATATGCATTACGATCGGTATGATTATTTGTGCGAGCCTTGAGTGAATCAGAAGACTTGAGATTTTTCCTTGTAGTTTGTCTTCTTTTTAACCCGATGGGGCTCGGTCTGCGGCGACCCTAGGTTTACGATTGTAAGGGTAGATGCGATTGCTACCATTAAAAGATTCATATCTTTTTTGGCATAAATGGTCTTAGCGGTTTACTTTTAGCTTGCTTGTTAGGCGGTGACCACGATTAGGTTTGATTAGATTTCCCTTTGACGAGGTTGTCTTTTACGATACCTAATCTGTTGTCGAGTTGAGGTCTCTTGGAAGAATCGGGTTCTTCACGGTGATTCCTCGGTGATGCTTAATCGATTAGGGTCCATTTATGTTCCCTTACGATTAGGCACTTGCCTTACTTGTTCGGAGTCTCTTTCCTTATCGGATACATATTTTTGTTTTATGTGTATCTATATCGAAAACTTCGTTTGATTACACCTTTTTGAAGTGAACGAGCGGGGCTTTTGAGGATGTAGAAGGGTTTTTCATACCCAATTCCTTTCTTATTAGTTGGCGTTAGAAAATAGTTGTTCATATCACGAGCGGTTTTTAAAGATTTAAATGAAAACCTCTATTTTCTTCGTAAACTATCCTCGATTGATTTGAGACTCTCATGTAGTCGGAAGAGTTCATCAAACTTAGCTTGTAAGATTTTAAAATCACCATCTTCTGTTTATTGATAGCTAGTTGTTCCTTAATCTTCTTCTCCTGATCAGAAGAATTAACTTTCAAAACTTTTCGGTTCTTACGAAAGGCGGCGGCTTCGGTGATTTTAGTTCAACTACTTTCTTGACGACATTCTCCTTAACAAAGTTGAGTATTTTTTAATCCTTAACTTATCATTTTTGACTTCCACTATTGTATAAGTGTCTCTTTGCGTTAGAGATCATCAAGCAATTGCTTTCGAAATAGAGCTTTCAAGTCAATCTCTCCAGCAGGTGTGTTAATTATAGCTGGTGTGGAAACTGAAAGAGCAGAAGGTTTAAAAGTTACCTCAGATTGGTCTTCCTCCTTAGCCATCAGACAAATTTCATCATCAGAAGAATATCAGATCATCGTGGTCGTAGAAATCATCAGCTTTGCTTATCAGACAAAAGTCCTCTACTGATGAGTAGCGAGAATCCTCGGAAATAAAAAAGAATCATCAATTCACGATGTATCGGCAACCATGGCTTTCTGTCTCTATAGCGTTGCTCTCTTACATTCGCTTCTCTTCTCTTTCTTTTGGAGTCGGTGCGGGCAATGCTGCCTTTTGTAATGACACAGTTTCTCCACGGTTGAAACATGCTCCACGATCCATGGAACTTCTTACGCTGGGTGAGTCATTCCTTCTATAGAATCTGTCAGGTGACTTACCTGTCTGATTGTGATCAGAACTTCTTCTCTCAGATCTGTTGTCTCTTCTTTCATCAGACCGATCATCTCTTTTCTTATCTTCTCTGCGATCCTTTCTATGATCATCTCTTGGTCATCGGATCTGGTCCTTTTCTGGAATCTGTCGGTGGCCTCCTATCTCTTCCTCTGTTGTTTTGATAATCCTGTAAAATCTGCGATACTTACCAAGTTGAATGTTAGATTTTTCAAGTTTTCACTAGTTAGCAAAAGCAATCTGTTCAATTTAGCTCATAATATTTCCAATAGTTCGATGAACTTTGAGTTCTTCTTTGGCGCTTTGAATCTGTTGATTTTGATGTGGCAGGTGTGGCTTCAGCAGGTGACTCGTCTTCTTCTTCTTGCTCTCTTTCGATCAGATCGAACTCATGGGCTTTAAGACTCATGAACAGGTTGCTTGGCTTCATCTTGGCAATATCTTGACAATCCTTTATTCTGATGACTTTCATATCCCTTCTTGGTTAGAGATCTCAAGATCTTGTAATTGATGTCTTTATCTGACATTTCACGCCCAAGTTCCCGTAGCTTGTTGACTGACATGGTGATTCTTCCATCGAGCTCATTGATGGTTTCATTTGGCAGCATCTTTAGTTTCTCGAATTTCACCAGTTCAGCTTGCAGTCTGCTATATTTAATCAGATCATTTCCTTCACACATTTCAGCAAGCGTATCCCACATCTGTTTGGCTGTCTTGAGATACTTTATCTTTTCTTTGGTTATCTTGTCCATGGTCTTCATGATTATGTGCCTGGCTATCGTATCCAGAGTGTACAGCTTTCTTTCTTCAGCATCCATCAGGGCAGGACTCTTTCTGACAAGACTTCCAACTGCAAAATCTTGATCACCTCCAACAGCTGGGTTGTCATGATAGATGATGATGGGTCCTCGTTCAATAACTTCCATCATTCCTCCGCTTATTGATCCCAGATGGTTGCTCATGTATATCGTCCAGTCTGCATACTCATCAATGGAGAATTTAGGCAAATCATGATACATACCAGAAGTATTATCCATGTTGATCGTGAGTTTGAAAATGAATGAGATTTGAAAATGGTTTTTGAAGATCAGTTCAAGTGACCACAAAGGTTCTTCCTCAAGAACCTATGATATTCAAAACCCGATTAGTGCAGTAGAACCCTTTGCTCGATACCACTTGTAGGTCGAACGGGGTTTCGTGAGGGCGTAAGTCTAGAGGGAGGGGTGAATAGACTTTTGAAAAACTTTTTCTTGGTCGGTGTGATTGCGGTTTGCACGATCGAGTGCAAGTGAATCGGTTTGGGATATCCAACTTCTTGATCGTCACGAGGACATATCATTTAGGTATTTATCGGTTTAACTGATTGTCGCGGATCTTGGATTTGTACCGTGTGAAAAACCGGTTTTATCAAATTAGATTCTCAAGTCTGGTTTTCAATCGGTGACTAAAGCTGTCAAACTCATAGATCGATTTGCTTGGTGCGACGATATTAACTTTCGAGAATATGTATGCGATTTTAAACACGGTTTTGTGCAATAGTGTAAAAGCGAAAAAAGCAAGTAAATGAACACAAGATTTTTATAGTGGTTCGGACAACCGATCCTACGTCCCACTCTTCCCTATCACAGGGGCACCAACTAAACCAACTTAACCGATTTGGACTTAGTTTAATGTGTTAGTCCAACACCCAACAAATGTTTCTTCGAGTTCACACTCAACCTATCCCGAAATCGAAACTAGAAACCCTGATGTCTAAAATCTTGCAAAACAAACTTAACCTAACTTTTGGGTTTGGGTAAAGATTTGTTGTTGTTCAAACTAAAATCTATCCTAGTGTTTATGTAGCCAAAATTTAGAGGATGAGATTTCTATGCTAAGAACAATGGGATGAACACTTAGAAATATTCTTCAAATTTGTGTTCTTAGTGCGGAAATTTTGTTATAGTTTGAGCTTCTTGATAATTTCCATGTCTTCACTTTATGAGAGTAATCCCATATATATAGACCTCGAAATCAAAAGAGCCGTTGGAAGCAATTTGAATTTCCGGCTATATTAGGTAGATTCTGCGAGGATTGATTTGGCGTCTTTCGGCGGTATGGCGAAAGCGTGATAGTGTCTTTTGTAGCCGTTTTGACTTTGCGGCGCCGAATCCCATGATGTCGGCCCTTTTTGCGTCATATGTCGCTCTCTCATTGGTTTCACAAGTACTGACGCCTTGTGTTTGTTCTACCAACTAAAGTTTGACATTCTTCTTGTAGAAGATTAAGTATGATCTGGTGTAACATTTTGGTTAACACCAAGTGTGGTGACTTTGATCGGATAAGCGATCGATCTACGATAAGTCTTCACGATGCAGATTGTCTTAGCACAATTTCGGGACTTCGGTGATGTAGGTCTTCTGGTCTTCTGGTCTTCTTGAGTCATCTGATCTTCAGGTCTTATGAACTTGAGTTTTTATGTCTTCACCTGATCATCTGACTTCTTCTTGTCTTCTGACTTGTTTAGTCTTCTGATCATCTGACCTTATCTGGTCATCTGATAATTTGACACGACCTATACATATTGAGTTCCCCTCAATATGTGACCTATCTTTACATCGACTATCTATACATTTAAATTTGGTCATCTTAATCGATTCTAAATCATCGATCGACCTAACGATCTGGACCGTCCTATTACAACTTGTTTTGGAACTTCCATCAAAACTTAATACAAAATTTTCCAACATCTTCTTTATTAGATCGAGTCTCCAACTATTGCGGATAACCTTTGCGATAGCTCTTGTCCTTTTATCTTTTAAGTTATAAAAGTTGTTTTGGTTTTTAAAAAAATGACCTACTCATTTTCAAATTGTGTATTTTTTTCAATTCAAAATATATGTCATTTTACCCATAAAATTATGTATATGTTATTTTAGATATATGCATATGTATTAAAAAAATAATTGATTTTTACCGTACTTTTAATAAATGTTTGTCTTGCCACTAAAAGAATACGATTATCTAAATATTTTAATAATTTTAGGGGTAAAATTAAAAGAAAATGAAATTAATTAATATTAAAAAATACAAAATGTCATCTAATTTGCAAATGAAATGAACAATATATGAAACGTCACTTATTAAGTTGGGAGGGAGTAATATTCATTTTATACCAATATTACATCACATGATACTTATCATACCCACTCATTCGTGTCCAAAAATAGCCACATTAGATTTAACAAACATATTTTAAAAAAAATATTAATAGGTGTAACTGAATTTAGTTAATTAACTAAATTATAATAATTCAAAATTTAAAGTAATTATATTAAATTTAATTAAAGGTAAAATTGTCAACAAAATATTTATTACTTAAGAAATGTTGCTATAATTTGAGACATTCGGAAAAAAAAAGTGACTATCTTTTAAGCGTTTTTCAACAATCCATGTTGAATTAAATAAAAGAAATGGTTTTAATCAACAAAAGTCCATATAATTAATCAACAAAAGAAATTACATATAATCTGCTAAAAGAAATGCAAAAAGTATAATTAATCAACAAAAGTAATGAAATCAAAATTACATATTTTATGATAAGGAAAGCATTGTCTACATCATTTTCACTGTACACCACTATTATTATTATTTGTAAGGATTAATATTTTTCAATTAAAATGTTATTTTTTTACTTATAATAGTAATAGTGGTGTAAAAAAAAAAATGATCTTGTAATATTTTTTTTTTTTTCGGAAGTAAAGTCTTGTATGCGTTCGTCCAAGACTTTTGATTCTTAGTGCATTTTAGAAACATGTAATTTATTATACTGAAAGATGCAATTTGTTTACACTGAACCAAACAATTATTAATATGAAAAATAGTTGCACGATTCAGTATAAACAAGTTGTATTTTCAAGTATAACAAATTATATATTTCTAAAATAAATTATGAGTGCACGGTGCATCAGAATGCATATGAGACCCACCCATTTTCTAAGAAATAAAATGACAAGGACATTGGATCCCATGTCATAAAACCATTTATAGTACAAGCTGGAAATGAGAGTGAATATTGTTGTAATGTTTCATAGACACGTCAGTAATCGACCGAGAAACACTCGTGGCTTCAATAATTGAAGCTTCCCACCTATCTATCACAACCTTTAATCTCTGATTAAGATGCCATTTTACCCAAGTTGGCAACCGACGATTATTATGTTTAAACACATTCTTTATGATTAAGAAACACTCAATATTACCCAAAAGACAACAAAATTAAATTATCACATCCCCACCT
Source organism: Stenogyne calaminthoides (assembly GCA_037126765.1). NCBI lineage: Eukaryota > Viridiplantae > Streptophyta > Magnoliopsida > Lamiales > Lamiaceae > Stenogyne > Stenogyne calaminthoides. Next base: position 24,507,212 of record JBBCBC010000023.1, on the reverse strand, counting down.
TCCAAAGATATGACATAATATTCATCACATAATTTTGGAGGAAAAATTACTCATAAGTATTTTTTTTTTTATTTCTCTTGCTCTAAGTTACCATACATTTTTGTTCTTACTCATTGGTGCAAAAAGTTCCAATTTTACTCTCACCCCCTAATTTCACTCTAACTGATCCCAATTTAATATATCAATTTCCTCTCGCCCACTCCCCATTAATTAACCTTCCAATTATCAGCCCCCTCCCCCCCCCCCCAACCCCAACCCCATCCCTCCCACCCAAATCTTCTCCCCTCCTCATTTCGATACCCCCAACCACCACCCTCATACAAAATTCCCTCCCGCAGCGGCGCAACCCATCTCTCCCCAACCAAAGGCGCCGCGCGACAAACTCAAGGCCGCCATGCGCCATTCGTCGGTTCATTTTTTGATGGGAAATGGTCAGAAATTCCACTACGTGATATTTTGATGAGTGTGGCGGCGGATCTTTGAGTGGTGCAGCGGATCTGAGCGGATCTATTTTGCACCACCGTTGGAAAGCCAATCTAAAGAAGGGCGGCGACGGTGATGGAGCGGCAGATCTATTTCCCTCTTGAAGAAGGTGGTGACACTTGGAGCGGACGACGGCTGGATCGTAGAAGGGTGAAACGCAATACCTTGTTCTCCGGTAGAGTAGATCTGGACTACGGTGGGGCGAGTAGATCTGGACTCCGGCGAGTACATCGGTAAGTCACAATTTTCCATTTGTTTAATTTTGGAGCTGATGATGATTTATTTTAGTTGCAATTTTTAAAATTTACTTATTGAACTAGTTGGGTTGTGGGAACTTTCAAGGTACAAGTTGATCTAAAAAATTAAAATTAAAATTAAATTATAATATTATGTAACTACGGTACACATGGGTCACATTTTATTGGGTTCTAAAATTTATTGGATCCAGAATTTCTAGAATTTGGCATCATGTTTGCTTGTAGTTATTTAATGGATCCATAATTTTTTGTTTGGAGTTTTAATTTTTGCACGATAATTGATTTTTTATTTTTGAATTGCTGCAGATGATATTTTTGGTTGATCATGTGGTGGAAGAGAGGGAGATGATTATTGAGCAAGAGAGAAAAAAAGCTATTTTTATATTAAGTGTAGATTTGTTATTTGCTGGGGATGCAGATTTTTTTGTTGCCGATTTGTTAATTTTCTTTATTTGTTGTAGATTTGTTAATTTGTTACATATTTGTTGAATATTGCTGTAATTTTTTGTAGATTTCAGAATATTTTGTTTGTGTTTGAATGGTGATGTAATTTTAATTTTAGATTTATTTGTAGATGTTTAATATTTTTACGGGTGTGCAGAATTTTTTTTATTGGTGCACAGAATTGTTGGGTGTGCAAATTTTAAATAAAAGGACATATAGTATTATTAAACAAAAAATTGGGTGTGTAGAATTTTTAAATAAAAAAACAGATGATTAAAAAAAAATTAGAGTGTGTAGAATTTTTTTTTACTGGGGGTGTGCAGAATTGTGGGTGTGTAGAATTGTGGGTGTGCAGAAATTTAAATAAAAAGATAGATGATTAAAAAAAAATTGGGTGTGCAGAATTTTTTATGGGTGTTTATTTTTTTTACGGATATGCAGAATTTTTAAATAAAATGACAAATGATTAAAAAAAATTTGGAGTGTGCAGAATTTTTTTTTTTTGGTGTGTAGAATTTTAAATAAAAAGACAGATGATTAAAAAAATTGGGTCTGTAGAATTTTTTAAGGGTGTGCAGAATTTTTAAATAAAAGGACAGATGATTAAATAAAAATTGGGTGTGCAGAATTTTTATGGTTAATATTAAAAAAATTAATTAAATAAAATTATAGATAATTAAAAAAAATTAATAAAATTTAAAATTCAAAATCTATAAAAAAAATTGCTAACATTTTTTTTAAAAATAATTATTAAAAGGACATATAAATAAATAAATTTAGCAAAATTTAAAATCTAAAATCGACATACTATTTTAAACATAAGAATAATTTAGACATTTTGATCAAATTTTAGCACCTTGGAGTAAGGATTAAAAAATAGTGGACTTTAGATTAAATGTGTTTTTTAAATGGCACCTTAGAGTAATTGCCCCAATTTTGGGTATCTTAGTAGTGCTTTTTATTTTTAGTTATCAATTAACAGTTCAATTTCTTTGTGCCACTTTTTCGTATTCCAGTATTATTGCACCTCTTGAATCTTTAACACATGGACCAAAAATTATGGTGGTCCCTTGGATATTTTTATTCATTCCACATGTCATTAATCTAGATTATGGAACACATAATGGAATATCATTCTTGGAACAGGTGATATCGTGCGATCAATTAAATGATTGATCGTGGGAAAATAATAATGTATACAAATACTTTGACTCACAAATACACACTATAATTGTATTCGTCTGGTTCACATCAAGTGCGATTAGGATACCATACAAATTGGGGCGACGACTAAAAAAAGATATAGCCATATAGGTAAAGTTTATGATCTAAATTTTGAGAGTGATATCACAAATTGTCCCATAATTTTAATCTTAAATTGATTCAGTCCTATAATTTTATATGTTGTCCATTTAGTCCTAGCATCTTTGACAATGTTCAATTTAAGTCCCAAGTTCATTGAAAAATTCAAAATTACATCGTTTCGTCGATGAAATTTGGGACTTTCCGACAGCGGGTATGATTGGACTGTCACATATAATTTTATTTTGTTTTTAAACCTAAAAATACAGGTCATAGAATTAACTTTTTTAAAGATATTTATGACCTATAGTTTCATGTGTAAAAATAAAATAAAAAAAATAAGATGGGGCAATGCAGTCACGCTCCCGACATAAAATCCTTAAGTTCAGTTCAGTTGCTGAAAGGCTGTAATTTTGAAATTTTTGGTGGACTTGGAACTTAAATTGGACATTGTTAGAGATATTGAAATTAAATCAACAACAATAATAGTAATTATAAGATTGAATTTTATTTGAGGTCAAAGTTATGAGACCACTTGTTGTTAAACTCAAATTTTCACATTCGGCATCGTACATTTCATTTATTTTAGTAAGGCCTTGAATGCGATTTATTTTGTTGGATAAATTGATGTCATTATTTGATATTTATCTAGATTAACCAAGTGCATCCGCGGATTGACAAATCATCCCTTTGAGATTCTTAAATTATCGATATATATTTAGCAAGCTACAACCTTGAAAATTTATGTTGCCAAACAATGTCTGCATTATAAAGTAATTACTAAATACTTCATTGAGTAAACAATTGACTAATAATTCACAAATACTTTTATGCAAATTTGTATGAATCTAACATCCTAAAAATCAACCAACACTCCAATTAAACCCAATCTATTCGAATTTATTAAAGAATGAGTCTCGTGTGTTTTCGAATGCATTGTGCATTCATAATGCATTTTAGAACCGTGTAATTTATTTACACTGGACCGTATAATTATTAATATAAAAAAATAATCACATATTTTAATATAAATAAATTGCATATTTAAATATAATAAATTGCATGTTTTTAAAAATACCTATGAATACACATGTCACCGCCTAGAAAACTTAACCTTTATTAAAAATGGGTTGCCCCATTAATTTTTAGTGTGCTTATATATATATGATGATTTGCATGATACATGTGTGCAGAGAGAAAATACCAAACGCATGCATGATGAGAATTGAGAATACCCCATAAATTTCTGTCTCTAGAAATTAGTTTAATGTGGACAACAATATATGTATTACTAAAATACAATAATAACAATTGAAATAATTTTATCTCATCTAAAAAGTATAAATTTATAAGGGAATTGGAATTAATTTTTTTATTTAATTTTTCTAGCAATCCTCCTAGTGATGCGATGAATTCTCTTACTTTATCATTTGGAAGGATGCATATCGAGTGAACAATTTAATATGAATGGAATTTCTTTCAGCGAAAATCGATCCTAACATCTGGGCATAAGCCAAAGACTCTAATACTATTGAAGAATTTCATCTCATCTAAAAATTCGAACTTTATAGAGATTGAAATTAATTCTTTTATTTAATTTCTCTAACAGTAATTGCTTTACATTATGGTTACTTGTTTACTGTTTAAATTGATTCTATGTTTATAGATACTAACCTTTCGGTTATCACAACTAATATTTTTAATAATACTTCTTTAGACTTTTCTTGACGAAATGAAATAACTCAAGTGGTTGGAGCACCACTACCTATATATATCATGAGATCATGAGTTCGAGTCACCATTTACCCGATAAAAAAAAAACATACTTTTCTTATTGGAACGTCCCAATATTATTTTCACACCATAGAAAAGGAAAAACCTTTATAAACTCAACTTTCATAATATTCACAATTTTACACAAAACGTCATTATTTTTGGGTCACATATACATACAATTCAATATATTTATGTATTTTATCCATAATGGTTTACAAAATTAGCCCTCATAATCCTACTCATTATTCTATTTTCTCAAAAAGTATGCCACTTAACATGTGAAAAAAATCATGGGATAGGGGAAGTATAAATTATACCTTCAGTTATCACACTAATACTCTTTTACAATATAAATCATATCTTTAATATTATAATTAATACATTTTTTATAATAATAAATCATATTCTTTAATTATCATAATTAATATAATTTTATATTATAAGTTATACCCTTTATTTATATGATTCAATTTCACGAATCCTTTATGTGAAACTTGTTTAGTAAATTCGAATACAAATGGAGTAATTTTAGTTACTAAACCTTGAGATTCCTTTATTTGGAATCAGGGATAGTTCTAAATTGCAAAAAGTTATACTAGTAGTACTATTTATTTGATAGTTTGGACAGTCTCATGTCACTGCAAATAATCAAACCACTGATATCATTTTTCTTAATAACAATATCAAGAGGTAATGTCATTTTACTATATATATATATATATATATATATATATATATTTTACTAAGTCCTTACTTTTTCCAACTCTATTTTACAAAAAAAGTTAAGCTGCCTATAATAATTCACCTTGAGTACTCTGATAGAATTTATTTTTAATAAATTATGTTTGTAAATATATGCTCTCATTAAAACAAGACCGACATAGTTAAACAAAACTTGAAAGTTCAAGAAGTTAGTCAAACATAGCGGTGTTTACAAACAAAAATAAAAAAAAAATTGCCCTCACGAAGGAGTGATTAAAATTAATAATTTATAAGAAAATTAATTAATAGTAATAATTAATAGTGTTTGTAATAAAAAAATAAAATTGATAGTTTTGTAAAAAAAAAAAATAATACTTAAAAAATACTCATAAGCTACAAAAAATTACCTCTCTTTCAACTTTTCGCTTATACTCTAAATTACTTATTTAATCTAATAAAAAATAATATAATCACTTATAAAACAATCCAAATTACTTATGCACACAATTTTAAATGACTATAATCACTTATAATTTCTTGGGCCTAAATATATAACTTGACAAAATTCAAAAGTTCAGGACTCGTTTCCCCAAAAGTATAACATGCAAGTAAATCAAGCCTCTATCATGCTCTAATCTCATATTCCATCCATTCCTTGCACACTTTCTTTTTTTGGATGTCCCAAAATAATTTGTACATCCTAAAAATTGTAAATTCTTCATGAACTTCACCATCACAATATCCACAAATTTACATAAAATGTTATTACTTTTAATCCCACATATACTCACAATCCAATCTAATCCAATCAATTTCATTACTTTATACATAAAAATTCAAAAAATTATCCTTCAAAATTTTATTAATTACTCCACTTTCTTAATTTGTATGCCACCAAAAAATGCAAGTTAATTCTTCATGAGTGCATAATCATGTTTAGTAATGCCATTACATCGTGTTCATATGTACCGATGAATTAAAATACAAGATTAAACAAGGGTGAAAACCGAAGCTTTGGATTGATATTAATTGTGAGCTCACCAAACATATATCATGAAAATGGTGGGATCCATAAATGGGTTAAATTATTATGAATAAGAAAAAAATGAATTAAAGGGGGCACAAAAATGGGTGAGTAATTTTGGAATGGAATATACATCCCACATGAGACATGAAGCAAAATTAGTTGCATTGTCTCCTTCCAAATCCAGCTCATAGTTCCTGTTGATCTTTGACATGGTGGCTGAAAAACAAGCCCACATGAAATTATTAATTCTTAATCATCAATTGTTCTTATCTCTTGATATATACATATATATAAATAAATAAAATACAATAAATAATAAAAATATCAAAGTTCCAATCATCCATGCTATTTCCATCCCCCTTTCTTCCCTACAAAACCCAAGATCCCCTGAATGCTCTTCATCAATCTATTGTAATTTGTAGCTTATTTTGATTAACAAAAAAAAAATAGTCCTTAAAAAGTAGAAAAAAGGGTCAAAATATGAGAGAAATTCTTCACATTCAAGCTGGGCAATGTGGGAATCAAATTGGAGGCAAGTTTTGGGAGGTGGTGTGCAATGAACATGGCATCGACGAATCGGGAAACTACGCTGGGACGTCGAGAACTCAGCTCGAAAGGGTCAATGTGTACTACAATGAGGCTAGTGGAGGGAGGTACGTGCCTCGGGCCGTGTTGATCGATCTTGAGCCCGGTACGATGGACAGTCTACGAACGGGCCCGTATGGCAAGATTTTTCGGCCCGATAACTTTGTTTTCGGGCAGAGTGGGGCGGGGAATAATTGGGCTAAGGGGCATTATACTGAAGGAGCTGAGCTGATTGATTCTGTTCTTGATGTTGTGAGGAAAGAAGCTGAGAATTGTGATTGCTTACAAGGTATGGTTTTAACTAATACTTTTTTGTAAAAGAACTAATACTTTTCAGTAAAACAACTAATACCATTTTCAAAATGCAGGATTTCAAGTATGCCATTCATTGGGAGGAGGAACGGGATCGGGAATGGGAACCCTGCTGATATCAAAGATCAGAGAGGAGTATCCCGATCGGATGATGTTGACGTTTTCAGTGTTTCCTTCACCCAAGGTCTCAGACACCGTTGTCGAACCCTACAACGCCACCCTCTCCGTGCATCAACTAGTCGAGAATGCCGACGAATGTATGGTGCTCGACAATGAAGCCCTCTACGACATCTGTTTCCGCACGCTCAAGCTCACAAACCCCAGCTGTAAGTCCTTCCAATTCACTCTGTTTTAGCCTCCCCTGTTTTACTCTGTTTTACCCTGTTTTTACTCTGTATTACTCTGTTTTTCAATTGCAGTTGGGGATTTGAACCACCTGATCTCCACCACGATGAGTGGCGTCACGTGCTGCCTCCGATTCCCGGGCCAACTGAACTCCGACCTCCGTAAACTAGCCGTAAACCTCATCCCATTCCCGCGTCTCCACTTCTTCATGGTGGGGTTCGCTCCCCTGACCTCACGGGGCTCCCAGCAGTACCGGGCCCTCACAATCCCGGAGCTCACGCAGCAAATGTGGGACGCGAAAAACATGATGTGCGCGGCCGACCCACGCCACGGCCGCTACCTGACAGCCTCCGCCATGTTCCGTGGCAAAATGAGCACGAAAGAAGTCGATGAACAAATGATAAACGTGCAAAACAAGAACTCGTCCTACTTCGTCGAGTGGATCCCCAACAACGTGAAATCGAGCGTCTGCGACATCCCTCCCACGGGGCTGTCCATGTCGTCGACGTTCGTGGGGAATTCCACGTCAATTCAGGAGATGTTCCGCCGCGTCTCTGAGCAGTTTACGGTCATGTTCCGTAGGAAGGCTTTCTTGCATTGGTACACAGGGGAAGGCATGGATGAGATGGAGTTTACGGAGGCGGAGAGTAACATGAATGATCTCGTTTCGGAGTATCAACAGTATCAGGATGCGAATGCTGATAATGAAGAGGAGTTTGATGAGGAAGAAGATGGCTTGGAGAATTGAAGGGTGAAAATTGAACTTGAAACATGCATGTTTCAGTTCTTTGGGGTTTTTCATTTAAATTGTTGTGTCTTTTTTTATGGTTTTGAATTTTATGTTGTGTTTGTGTATATGCATGAGAATTGCAGTGATGGATGGTTCGTTGTAATTGTGATTTTGGTGGTGGTTATTTACTGGTTGCTTGCTATTTGTACATGAGCTATTCTTTTGTGGGAAAAATAAAATTAAATTATAGTTGTATTATGTAATATGGTTTTAAAGTATAAAACTTTATATTTCGGGATGCAAGTGAAACACAACTATAAGTTAATATTACATTTTAATACAACAATTAATACAATTTAAAGTTATAGAAAAAACGCAAATTAATTAGGTGGTAAAATTGGTTTTATATTAATTCACGATCCTTAGACTCAATTAATAAGGAATAGTTTTATATTAATTCACGGTCATTAGACTCAATATCAATTTTAATCGTGAACTTCACTATTTTTTTGCGTAAATCCACCATCTCTTTAATTGTTTTAACTTAGTACACATTTTAAACTTCGACCAGTTTTTGATGGAGCTCATGTTTTTTATCGCATTGGACACCACATCGAATGTCACATGTGAAGAATCGTCCACATGTGAAAACAGTGTAAGCCTATGACTATTTTTTTTTTTATGCGTTTGTTACTAAAGATCGTTTTGATATTTTCGATTATGATGGGCCTTTTATTTCTTCTGATGGATTGGATAAATTAAATGGGTCCCCATTTTATAACGGATCACATATATATGATGAAGAAAAAGAGCAGTCTGTCATTGATGGATCTTTGTTTAAACTCAAGGAGGATGATCTGCATGGGCCTCCATATGGTCTTGAAGCTCATGAAGGAGTTGGGCCTCGACACTTTTTTCAAGGCGTCAAAAAATTAGAATTTTGGCCTGCAGTTAATGATTATCATTTTTTTATCACAATGATAGGTATTTTGTCACTTCTATGAAACCTTCCCGTGCTTATCGTCTCAAGACTTTGGGCCACGTACGCACCACAGACGTATTTTCAAGAATGGTTAAGCCTTGCTTTCGCAAGTTAAGGATATTCCTGCTCGTCTGTGCTCTTTCTTGAAGAATGAATCATTTATGATTCGAGGACGAATCTCACCGAAGACGGGAAGGATGATGCAGAATGAGTCATCGCCTCGTCATACTTTCATATATATTATAGTTTTTCTTATTTATTGTCTTCCTATTTAATATATTCCTAGGATATGTTTTCTTGGTCGTTAAGTCGGCAATTTAATATGGTTGCCCTAGTTTTCCCTATAAAAAGGGATCTCCTATTTCATTGTAAATACGCTTTGATTATTGAATTATATAAGAATTTTCAGAAGTTTTTCTGTTTATTCGAGACTTAATCTTAACCCCCTTGCAAACATTATGCCCTGCATCACAAGCTTATAGCGTAGGCCCACGGTGGTGTTGGGGAACATTTCATGAAACGCGTCCAAAGGCATCGCCGTGGAAGCCCTTTTTGCCGATGTTTGCGCAGTGTGTCTTCGTCAGGTTCCCGCGCAGGCTGCGGGGAAAAGGTGGTCAACCAGAGCCGGTAGGATTGGCGGTTGTACACGCGGATCGATCGATAGCTCGCGCATGGCATGGCGCTATTGTGGTGGGGGCGGACGACGCCGTGATTTAAAAACATCTTGTTGTGAGGATGAGGTTCGTGGAGTGGAGGCGGCGAAAACTCGTGAACCGCAAGCGTGTGGTGGCGACGCGACGATGGCTCAGAATGGTGGTGGAGCGGCACGAAGTTGCGGTGCGAGTGGCGTCGTTCCAACAACGGGGAGGCGCCCGCGCTTATGGCGTCTGGAAGGCAGAGGATGGTCGCGGTGGTGCGACCGTGTCCAGGGCAACTACGGGGCGCGGAGCGGCGGCAGTGCAATGGAAGTAGGGCGGCGGCGGTGCAAGGGCATCCAATCGAGTGTTGAAGTCCTGCTGAAGGAGCCGAACCATTTCCGTGATGCGGGCCAATTCCACGATTTGGGATTCAAGACATAATTACTCGAATCAGGAATATATACTGGCAACAGAAGCGTACCGACTCTGAATACCAGATGATGCAGGGCGTAATGCCTACAAGAGATTGAGACTACGTCTCGGATAAATAGAAAAACTCCTGAAAATTCTTATATAATTCAATAATCAAAGCGTGTTGTTCACAATGGAATATGAGGTGTTGGTATGCTGTGAAACTTGTTCATCATAAAACGATTTTTTTTTTCTTAATAGACATACTCTTTAGTAATATAAGTCACACCATTCAGTTATCACTACGACATTCTTTGCTATAATATAAGTCACACCCTTCACTTTTATGAATAATACTCTTTATAGTAAAAAGTCACACCATTTACAGTAAAAAATCACACTCTTTAGTAATATAAGTCACACTCCTTAACCAGTTTCACTGTGAAACTGGTTCACACTATACTTTGTCAGGTATGAGAGCCCTTTTCATAGGGAAAAGTAGGGCAACCGTATTAAATGACCACTTAAGACCAAAAAAACATATCCTAGGAATATTCTAGATGCTAAATATTAAATAGGAAGACAATAAATAAGGAAACTAGATATCCTAGGAATACTCTAGATGCTAAATTTATGAAAGTATGACGAGACGATGACTCATTCTATATCAGTTTGGGAATAATAACGCTGACTATTGTATATCTAGTCTGTTGAACTATCAACACACTTAACTTTTGTGGAAGTGCAGGCCCTAAAATATAACATCGTTTTAATCTGGTATCAACTAACTTGATGTCAATTGATGTTAAAAAGGTTGTATGTTTTTGTAAATGATATGTATGATGACAATTTAATAATCAAAGCAGTATAAGACACAATTATTTTATACTGGTTAGGATAAACATTTCCACATTCACTCTTCCCAATTAGTTTGAGTAATTTTCTTTAAAAAAGAACTTGATTTATATTGCCAAAGGTACATTTTAGTTATGAATAGGTCTAGTGAAAATTTTCATGTATAAAAATTTATAAAATTGTCTTAAATCAACCATTTACACTCTAAACACTAAATAATGAACCCTAAATTATGACATATTCGGGTCGGGTGAACCATGAACCACTTTGGCCGAGTGAACTATGAACCACTCAATTTTGTCTTACCTTCACTAATTACGAATTTTGGTTGTAAATTAAAAAAAATTCATGTATGAAAATTTTCATACTAAACTTTGTGTTTAGTTATATCAGTTCTCCGTGGTTTCAATCAATTAGAACTTCATGTGTTCAGGTGCACTCTACAGTCAACTTACTAGTCGAGTCATTTCAACTGACTAGTCTACTTCCCAAACTTCATAACAATCAATATCTAGAAGTGTAGGGATCTGATTTTCGTTTAAGTGAGAAATTATTACAAGTATATCACAATGCTATGATATGATTTTTTTTCTAAGATTTGGATATGTATATTAAGCATGTATACAAATGATCACGAAAGTATGTACAATTTTTAAGTGTGCTGGAAGGTTCTATGAACTGAAAGATAGTGTTCTTGGGTGGAAAAAGTGGGTACAGATATGCTTGGTAATTTTTGTAACATTACTCTCAGTTTTTAATATATATTTATAATATGACTTTAAATTGCAGTTGGAGTGCAACTTCAAATTCATATTATTATTTTGGGTTGTGAATCGTCCTTGAGATCTGATAAACCAGGTGACTTACCATACTTATGTAAGTCATTTTTCAGACTGAACAATATCATTGTTGTAGTGTGAATGTCAAATCATTGTCAGTTTGCGCTTGTTGTTGTTGATTTCTCATTTGTTCACGATCTCTCATGTTTTATTTCGGCCTAAGTTTTATATGCACATTATACATTATATAGTGTATTTTAAAATTATACAATTTGTTTATATGAAGTTGTGCAACTATTAATTAATATGAACTAATTGAAAGGTTAAATATAAATAAGTTACATATTTTAATGAATTAAATCGCATGATTCTAAAATACACTATAAAGTACAACTCGATTTACCAAATGCATATGAGATTCTCACTGTTCCGTGTAATGAGTTCACAACATTATCTAACTAATAAGTGGGAATGAACAAATTTTAATCTTAATATTATATATTGGTAAACCTATTTAAGCTTATGTGGCGAAACCACATCTGTTTGCGCAAAGCCCAATCGAACCAGATTATTTCGTTTTAAAATCGTGTATTCTCATTAAAAATTATTTAGATTAAGTTTTTAATCTATTTAAGTTAAATTTAATTTTTATCATATTTATTTATACATATCCTCACGATTAATATCATATTTATTTATATATATCCTATATTATATATTGATAAACATATTTCAGTCAATGTGGCGAAATCACATTAGTCTGCAAAAACTCAATTCAATCAGATTATTTCGTTTCAAATCGTGCACTCTCATTCAAAGTTACTTAAATTAAAATTTTAATATGTCCAATTAAATCAAATCTTTTATTTTTATCTTATTTATTTATAAAGATACTTATATCACACCGATTATTCTTAAAAGCTCCTCATGTCCACATTGAAAGTTTAAAATTATTCGCTTGCCTCATAGATTCAGAACTTTGGCGTGGATGTGAAACTGGTGGTCATTTATGTGTGTTCCATCGCATGGGGATAATTATTACCAAGTATTGGTTATGAATATTCATAAAAGCGCACATAGTGTATATTAAAGTTCCCTTATTTATTTTCGTTCTTTAATCAATAATTTTATTTTGATATTTTTTTATTGCATATATAATTTGAGTTTTAAACTGATTATATATGTTCATTGTAATTATGTGATAAAGTTATATTTTTAATTTGGGGTTTCTTCTTTAATAGTTCATAACGATCATGCCCATCTTTTTATTTTGTATATTGCTGGTGAGTATATTCCCTTATTTATTTTCGTTCTTTAATCAATAATTTTATTTTGATTTTTTTTTATTGCATATATAATTTGAGGTTTGAACGGATTATATATTTTCATTGTAATTATGTGATTAAGTTATATTTTTAATTTGGGGTTTCTTCTTTTCTGTTCATAACAATCATGCCCATCTTTTTATTTTGTATATTGCTGGGAGTATTGTTGTAAATAATTTGACATCTGAAATGATTATATATGAACGAGTTTCTTCTTTTCTGTTCATAACAAATTTTTCTTTTTTTTTAAAAAAAAAAAAATTGTATATTGCAGGAAGTACTTGTGTAAGTAATTTGAGTTCTAAATTGATTATGAATGTCTATTGTAATTATATAATTAAATTATTGATTTTGTTTTGTATATTTAAGGGAATATTAAGGTAAGCAATTTGAGTTGTGAATTGATTATGAACCATTGTTGCAATTGTGTAATTAAATTAATGACTTGATGTTGCATATTGCAGGGAGTATTGAGGTAAGTAATTTGAGTTTTGAGTTGATCATAAATGTTTATTGCAATTGTGTAATTGAGGGTTTTGTAATTGTGCAATTAAATTAATAATTTTGTTTTGTAAAATACAAGGAATATTGAGGTAAGAATTTGAGTTTTGAATTTGTTATGAATGTTTATTTCAATTTTGTTATTAAATTAATTATTTTATTTTTTATATTGCATCCATGGAACATTGATGTAAATAATTTGAGTTCGAATTTGTTATTAATAATTATTTGCAATTGTGCAATTAACTTAATAATTTTGTTTTGTACATTAAAGGGAATATTGAGGTAAGAATTTGAGTTTTGAATTGGTTATAAATGTTTATTATAATTTTTTAATTAAATTAATTATTTTATTTTGTATATTGCATGGACATGGAGTATTGATGTAATTAAGTAATTTGAGTTCATAATTGATTATGAATGTTTATTACAATTCATGTACAATTAAATTAATAATTTTATTTTGTATATTACTGGAATATCGAGGTAAGTAATTTATCTTCTAATTTAATGAATTTATTAATCAATTTTTTTTTTTTTTTGTATAATTTTTTTTAGACTCAAAATTATTCGTTCGTTCAATTATCTCTGATTCACCACGTCAAGATCAACTCAACTGCATTGTAATTTTAAATTCGACTGGCTCTATACAAAGAAAATTTACAACATTATGATTTTATGTTTTATATTTTAGCATCAACATAATAAATATCATATTATGTAATGTATTTAAAAAAATCTTAATTATTTTTCACTATCCAACTACGTTCATTCAACGATCACTATATTCTTTAAATATTATTATTATTCAAAAGAATATTCAATTTTAGCCACATATATATATTTTGCAATATTTCTGGAGAATCTAATCGTTTCAAAGATTCGTAAGATTTATAGTGAGTCATATATCTAAGCATGATTTGGTATATAGTTTTATCAAAAAAATTATCTTTATTTCAGATTTATAAATAACATAATTGATTGTGAGTAAAGTATAATGATAATTTGAGTAATTATATATATATTTTTTAAATCGGGCATATGGTGACCCGAATCCATCCTCCATAAGATGGTACCTCCAACAAAAAAAATTGTTTATATCGTCACTTTCCGTAGTAAACATTCAGTGATTGTTGGTGATTAAAATAACAAAAAAAAAATTGTTTATAGTCGTACTTAATCTACCTTTCCGTAAAACATTCACCCATCTTTTGGGTAATTAATCCAAATAAAAAATGTTAAAAGATGAAGTTCCCGTTCCAAAAATAACAAAAAAAATTTGTTTATAGTCTTACTTAATCTACCTTTTACGTTCCAACATTCAACCCATTGTTCATGTGGTCGAAACTTTTTTTTGATTTTTTTAAAAAAAATAAATTGAAGGAAGGAAAAGTTAAAATCTTATGTTATTAAACATACAAAAATTACAAACAAATAACATTTTTTTTTATAAACCTATGCAATCTTATAAATTTATATTGTAAATGTTATTATATAATTACATATTTTAATTAAAAATATTTATATATATGTGCGTATATATAGAGACAGAATCTCTAAATTTATATTGATGCATAATAAATAAGTAATTTTATCAACTATAATTCAAAATGCTAAATAATCTTTTAAATTGGTAGATAATGGATGTTTTTTTTTGGTAAGTAAAGTTCTTTTATTCCATAGTAACATAGAACAAAGAAGGTGTGACATTTTCAATTTCTGTACAATGATATACAATGTAAAGGAGAGTCTTAACTCTTTACCAAAAAGACCACGTATTATCCTAGGATTCACTAACCAATCCGAAATTTGAAAATTACAAAAAGAGGGGTTATTTAACCAAATAAAGCATCATAATATATAGAAATTAATTCTTGCACTACAACTCCAAAATCGTCCTTTAAAAAATCATCCAACACCTTTTCCGTTTCAATATTTTATTTGGATCACTTTTTGCCGATCAAAAAAAATCAAACTATTCCTTTCTTTCCAAATAACCCAAACAACACATATCCAAAGACTAAAAATAAAAGTAAAAAAGTTTTTTTTTAATGCTTTCTTTACTCATAAGAAAAATTTCGAGTTCCAAAAACATCAAGAAAATGTTGAGTAACAAAAACTTTTCCATCTTTTTAAAATTATGACTCACATCCAATTTTTAATAACCAATTGTTTTAAAGAAGATAAACCGTCTTGAACACAGTTTTATTCAATTGATGGGGACAATCGAATCTAAACTAAGAGATGAGGAGCATTTTCAAATGTTCTATTTTTGAAGAATGTTTGCAAAACCGTAGGACAATATTTGCTTGTACAATGCAATGTTTTGAGGAAGTATATTCTTGACGCTTTCTTAGATTCTCATCTCTTATTTCTTTAGAGGTAATAGGCGATCTTGAAGAAGCCTCCAAGCCATTGCAAAAATCAAGATCTTTGCAAAACGAAAACGGGAAGATGAGAGGAAGTATCTTACTCCAAATATCTAAATAAACTAGTCAAGATCGAAGTCCCTCCTTGAATTTGTGATGACCGATGTAGTCATTCCGATGGATTTACAAGTGTTTTTAAATGTTCGATAACCGTACATAAACTTTTTTTGAAGTGAATCTTGAATTCATTGTCCTCCGCCTTGAGGGGACAGCTTCCACTTCAAGTATCTTCCAAATCTTCCTTGAGTACCACCAGTTGAAATTCTTTTTGCACCTCCGCAGGACTCGTTAGCACACTGTAATTAGCGATCAAATAAGGACCTATTCCACACTTTAGATCCCAACTCCATGACCCATTAACCCATTTACCCATCTCACTAATTTTTGCCTCTTTCATTTTATTTCAAGTTATATAACCTTTGGATCAAGGGAACTGAGCCTTAAGAGGCCCAACTTCCATCCCAATCTCAACCATTGATTAAAAAAAAAGCTCTCCCAAAAACTTGTGTTATCCCCATTTCCTAAACACCTTTCTAAATGACCCCACAACCACTTCCCCCCTTCCCCTGAATCGAGCGACACATTGCTTAAAACATCTTTCCACCAATTTGACATCCTATTCCAACTCCCTCTTCCAATAAGACCCGACTCTCCCACATCAATATTTCCATATAAAATTTATATTGCGTAAAATTACTATTTTAATTAAAAATAAATTCTTCCTTTTAAATTTATATTGACAAGGAATCTCCAAACCCATTTCCCAACTAGGACTCTATTAAAAACTCCCAAGTCTCTAACCCCTAGACCCCCATTAATTTAGATTTACAAACTTTTTTCAACTCACCCAACACGTTTTTTTTTTTGCCCGTTATTCTCACACCCTTTCCATAACCCAAACCCCCACAAGAATTTTCATTGCAAAGATAACACACAAAGTAGTTTTTATTAATTCTGAAATTTTATGAAAGGAAAACATTTTCGGTAAATCGGTAAAGAAGAAAAGGATTTTCATTTAGGAGGGTGATCAAGAAGCCCCAAGAGAGATCTTTCGGTCTTCCCGAGACTTCATTTTTTGGATTTTATAACCGACAAATTTTGAATTAAGTTGTTCCATTCGCTTGGTTTCTTGTAGCTTGCTCCAACCCGAATCCCCAAATAAGAAAAGGTTTTCTCCCCCTATCACACATCCCAATATCTTGGGCCATCTCTTGTATTAAACACCTTTTGGCCCCCATTCATCCCCATCAAACTACACTTGTCATAATTGATTTTGAGCCCCGAAAGACCCGACTCTCCCACATCAATATTTCCATATAAAGCGCATAAAACTCTACCCCACAAATTCTTCCTTTAAATGAGGAATCTCAAAAAAAACTCTTGAGGATTCTTTTTCATAGTCCAGTCCACAAAGCATTTTGAGTATTCACGATAATAAAGACCCCAAGAGATCTTTCGGTCTTCCCAAGTTTTTTTCTGATCATCCGCTGTCTTGTAGGTGAGAAATTTGGACTTTTCATCCCCATCAAACTACGCCCTATTTTGAGCAGGAAGCGACTCAAAATTCTTGGAGGATTTAAAGCTTTTTGTTTCACCCTTGTAGCCTTTGCCACCAAAAAAAACTTTGCCCCTCGAAGAACAAGTAGGTAGAGAAAAGGAGAGAGTGGATCCCCTTGACGTAGGCTCCTTTCAAGTTTGAATTCTCCCGATGGACTACCATTCACAAGAACCGAGGCATAAGCACTAGATACACACTCCTTCATCCATACCCGCCATTTTTCACAAAATCCGAAACCTTCAAGCATCATATCTAAGAAGTTCCAATCCACCGAATCATAGGCCTTTGCGAAATCAATTTTGAAGAAAACTCTCTCCAACTTCCTTCTCTTTGTTTCCGCCACCACTTCATTCAAGATTAAGATTCCATCCATAATATTTCTTTTTCCTACAAAAGCACTTTGATTAAGAGAAATCAACTTATCCATCACCTTACTGAGACGCGAAGCAAGCAATTTTGCAAATATTTTATAGGCACAACCTATAAGGGAGATTGGCCTATAATCCGATAAGCATGAAGTGTCCTCCTTTTTGGGGATCAGTGCGATGAAAGAAGGGTTGAGGCCCCGAACCAACTTGCCATGTTCGTGGAAGTTGGATATCATCTGTATAAAGTCTTTCTTAATCACACCCCAGCAGACTTTGACGAACTTAAAATTGAACCCATCCGGACCTGGACTCTTTGAGTTGTCGCAACTTTCAATGGCTAATTTCACTTCTTCTTCGGAGAATGGAGCCGAGAGAAATACATTATCCTCCACTGATAGCTTGTTGGAGAACATTTCTGGAGATAGCTTTGGTCTGACTTGATTTGTCCGGCTGAAATGATTCTTGAAGAAAGAAAAGACACTGTCTTTTACCTCTTTTACATCTTCAGTCCAGCGCCCATTGAGTGTTAACCCAGCGATTCTGTTATTTTTCCTTCTGAAATTGATTGCCCTGTGAAAGAACTTCGAGTTGACATCTCCCTCCTTGAGCCATTTGATTTTCGCCTTCTGTGCAAGTAAGCTATTCCGTTGGTTCAAGCTTCTAAAAAGTTCTGTCGTTACTTCCTTTCTTTTAATCACTTCCTCGTCTTCAAGACCGAAAACATCATCACAAATGTCGAATCTGATTTCAATTTATCTATTTTGTGATCAATTAAGCCAAAGACTTCCTCATTCCATTTCCTGAGATCTTCCTTTAGTCTCTTGAGATTTTCTTTAACTTTGTAACCACCCCATCCTTCAATATTGTAGCTCGCCCAAGCCTTGTCTACGAATTCCAGAAATTTTGGATGTGAGCACCATGCATCAATGAATCTAAAGAGTTTCGGTCCCCAATTGATTATCTTTGTTTCCATGGCTAGCGGGCAATGATCTGAAACTATTCTAGGAAGTCCCTTGAGAGAAAAAGATGGCCACACTGTTAGCCAAACATTATTCATCTAAATACGGTCGATCCTGCTTTTGCATCTCCCATCTGGTTGGTATCTTGAGAACTTCCTTCCTATTAGTGGCAAGTCCAACAGATTCGTATCTCGAATAAAGCCATCGAAAATTTCAATATCATTTTTTGGTATTTTGTTGCCCCTTCCAGACCTTTCTCCCGGTGTTCTTATAGAGTTGAAATCTCCCGCCATGCATACACAGTCTGCATCAAATTGCTGCACGACCAGCTGTATTATGTCCCAAAGATCAATTTTTTTCAGCTATCACTGTAAGAGCATACACATTTATCACACAACATTTGATTTTGTCCTTCCCCCAAAAACCAGTGACAATTACAGCTCCCGGCATATCCCATGAACTCATAACATTAAATCTATCTGTATTCCAGATACTAAGGATCCCCCCCCTGATCTCCCATTTGAGTTTCTTTTAGCATAGCCAAAATTTCCCATCCCCCAGATTTCCTTACACGTTCCTAGGCTTAAGTCAGCATCTTTTGTCTCTTGAACACAACAGAAATAAAATTTATGTTTCCTAATCAAAGAATTTATCTCCTTCCTCTTCACTGTACTCCCTACTCCTCTAATATTGTAAGAGATAACTTTCATTGGGGACATACCTCTTTCGTCTCCTTTTCTTTATTGCTGGTGCCAATTGCTCTTCTTTCCATCTCAACAAATTCATCGATCATTTTACCATCTTGGTATGGAGGATGAAGACCCATCTGCTTACCCAGATTCCATGTACGAATGACCTCATCTCTAATCTTTTTTTATACTTGATCATTTTCTGCATTTGAATTCTCCAAATTTTCCTCGCTTTCTCGGACAGGTTGGACATCTGGTTGAATTGATTTATTTCGACCTTTTTCGTTGATTTCCTCTGTGTCGCCTTGTCTATATTTTTCTCAAAAGAAGCTACTCCCTTTATTTCCATCATGTTTGGATTTAGGGACATTTTTCTTTTGGTAGGTGGATCCTTATATTGAAATATAGATTTTGCAAGATTTAGTGATGGGATTCTCGAATTTGTTTTTGGTTTCGAGGATTTGGTATGGGTTGATGTGGTATGGCTATGGTTTTGCTTGGGATGTTTTCTGCCGACCGTGGGGATGGAGCACCCAGGTTTGGGATGTTTGATTTTGGTTGTGATTTTTCTATGGTGTTAGGGATGGTTGGGTTTGATTGTTGCAGTAGTAGGTTTAGAGAAGAGGAAAAATCAACAGGGTTTAGGTCGACCCGGTTGAGTTCAGTATCAGGGTTTCTTTCTCGTGGGCTTAGGTAAGAAGATGTATCAGAAGAGTTTGTTCCCATGTTAAGCATAGAGAGCCCATCAATGTTCTTATATTGGTCTATACCAAAATTCTGATTTTGGCCCAAAACTAATTCTCCTGTTCCCGCATCCAGATGGGCTTCGCGAAAGTTCGTGTCTTTTGGGCCGGAAGTAACATGCTCATGGGCTTCATTATCCACGTCAACTCCTCCATTTTCATGGGCTTCCAGAATTGGCCCATTCTCCGGGTTTAAAGTCTGAGTCCCATTTATTTCTTCAGAATTATTGTCCGACTTTTCGGTCCCACCATCTCCTATCATAACTGATTCCTTAATTAACTCTGTTTCTGGGACCGATGATGGCATGTTTTCCATACTGATAGTGGGAAAAACTTACTGGTTTGCCAGTTCCAAGGTGTCATTAATATCCCTCGAATGTTCCCCTGCACGCGCCGCCTCAGCAGAATTCGAAGCATTTTTTATTTCTCCACCCACCCCACCCACTGTTTGCGGCTTTAAACCTAGCTCTGATGTGGTGGTTTGGATTTCCGGTTTGTTGACGTCGGAAAAGTCACCTTCTTCGTCCGAATATGAAATTATTGCATCCTCTCCATTTCGGGCTTCTACGATTCCTTCGATTCCTTCCGTGGATTCGTCTTCTGAATTCGTCTCCTCTTCATAGATGGGTTCCATATGATTTGGCGGTTCCTCCACTATTCGGATTCTGAAATAAACCCCATCTACCTTGACGTTAACAGTTTTCTCCAACAGGGTCGCGAACGATGCTGATACTTGAACCCTAGCGTAATCCAGTCTTGACTTGGACTTGGTCATCTCGTCGATTGCCAAACATACTCCCCATTTAGCACATACCAGCGAAAAAATTTGATGGACCAAGCATGTAATGGAACTCCGTACCATCTCGTCTAAACCACCCGACTTGGACTGACATCAATATCTCTCCATGGTCTGATCCATACGAACCAGAAATTAATCCATTCGTTAAAATCCTTGATGTTTTCATCCATATTTTTCTCGGATGCATTCTGGATTAGGAGTAGGTTGCCACCCATCGTTATCATTTTGAAGTTTCCCCCGCATTCGTTTATCAATTCCTCCTGATGATCCAGCCATGAGAATTCTCTCTTTAGGAAGCCCGTATAACATCCGGCTAGCCACATTTTCTCCTCATCAGTTGAGTTGTACATGATAGGTTCATTTGCCAAATGAAAAGGAGATTTTCCTTTCCCTGCATCTTGCACTGCTTCAGCAAATGTAAGGAAATTGTTCTCTCTGCCAATGTTTGAAACTAGAGCATTCGTGAACGACATCGGTTTCTCCTTTATCGCAAACCCCACTTTGTCAGGCTCACACATTTTCGGGGGTATTGGTTCCCTTCTAAACCTTGGTATGAATACTCTTAATTTATAACTCCCAATCCATATGTTATTGAGGTCTTCTAATAGATTTCCTTCATCGTGGTTCTTAGAGAATCTTACGAAGCCAAAGAGTTTGCATGTCTTGTCTCTCTTTTTTGGCCAGTATACGTCTAGAACTTCGCCCACTTTTCTGAATGTGTTGGGATATTTTAGTTTTGATGAATTATGCCAAAACATTATCAACTTGTGTTTTTTGAAGCTAATTCTGGATAACAAGTTGAGGCGGAAGAACAAATTGAGGGGAACTCATGAAATCGAGCCGAAGATGATCGAGATCGACGAGGTCATGAGACGAGGCGATCAAGATCAGATGAGAAGGATGAGTTCGAGCTAAACGGCGTCTGGCCCGACACGCAATGCGGTTTATGATCTGATTTTCTTTATGTGGTGATCAACATGGCGATTCTTTATGGCGGTGATTCTTTATGGCGATTCTTTATGCGGTGATTTCTATAGCGATTTTTCGATCACGGTTTACGATCTTGATCCGTCATCGATGTAGGAATCGAAGCGATGAACACGATGGTCGGCGGTGATCGAGATCCGATTAGACACACAAAAAGCAGTGATCAATAAGAAGATAACAACATATATGGATGTGACATAAAGTCAGTAATCAACGGTTGCAAAAGACAAAAAAAAAATTTGGAAGATTATTAGTATGGATTTGAATATTACTCTCCAACGGTAATATTCAAATCCACACTATAAATACATTGCACTAGCTTCAAAAGAAAAAATGGAGGATCTGCAAAGTGAAATTAAAGCCAAATATTCAAGCAACTCCATTCCGAACCGCGAGCATTAAATATCCAAATTTACCCAAGAGTGTTCTTCATTGTATCTAAGCATAAATGCCATATCCTAAGCTTAGAGATTTTCCCATCCTTAGCATTGAGGCTAAACAAATGTAAGGAAAATCTCAACCTAGTTGAAACCAAACAAACCTTACCCAAATCGATCGGTTAAGTTTGTAGGTGAGTGTGAACTTCGGTAAACATTTAGCAATCCCGAAAGGGAGGGTAGGCAATCCGCGAGGGTGATAAGTCCCGTTTGAGTGTGAACTTCGGTAAACATCTGTTGGGTGTTGGACTAACACGTTAAACTAAGTCCGATTGGTTAAGTAGGTGCCCACTGTTGATAGGGATGAGTGGATGTAGGAGTTGGACTCCGAACCACTATAAAATCGTGTGTTCCTTACTGCTTTATGTTCTTACTTGCCATATGCATTTGATTATAAGCAAAACACACACATCGTTCTTAAAAGCAAAAAATATGGAATCACTCTGCCCTCACCCCTGTTTTATATGCATTGAACAAAATGTTTGCTTCCGCACGCGCAAAATCGGTTTTAATCGGGACCTCACAGTGGTATCAGAGCGGGTTGTTCAAAAGGTTCACTCATTTATTTCAAAGTGAACACAGGACTGATCTTTTAAAAACAAAAACCCGATCTCTGTATAAATGCATATATTTTAATGTTTTGGCGTCATTATCAAAAAGGGGGAAATTGTTGGGATATTTTAGTTTTGATGAATTATGCCAAAACATTATCAACTTGTGTTTTTTGAAGCTAATTTACTGATAACAAGTTGAGGGCGGAAGAACAAATTGATTGAGGGGAACTCATGAAATCGGGCGAAGATGATCGAGATCGAGGCGAGGCTGATCAAGATCGAATGAGAAGGATGAGTTCGAAATTTAAGCGCGTCTGGCCCGACACCAATCGATTTTACGATCTTGATTTCTTATGTTGGTGATCATTTATGGCGATTCTTTGTAGCGGTGATTCTTTGTAGCAATTACTATAGCGGTGATTCTTTATGGCGATTCTTTATGTAGTGATTTCTATATTTTTTTAATCACGATTTACGATGCGATCGGATCGGTGTAGGAATCGAAGCGATGAAGCGATGGTTGGCGAAATTCGATCCGTTAGACACACAAAAGCGGTGATCAATAAGAAGATAACAACATATATGGATGTGACATAAAGGCTGCAATCAACGATTGCAAAGGACAAAGAAAAATTTGGAAGATTATTAGTATGGATTTGAATATTACTCTCCAACGGTAATATTCAAATCCACACTATAAATACATTGCACTTAGCTTCAAAAAAGAAAATGGAGGATCTGCAAAGTGAAATTAAAGCCAAATATTCAAGCAACTCCATTCAAGAACACAGAGCATTAAATATCCAAATTTACCCAAGAGTGTTCTTCATTGTATCTAAGCATAAATGTCATATCCTAAGCTTAGAGATTTTCCCATCCTTAGCATTGAGGCTAAACAAATGTAAGGAAAATCTCAACCTAGTTGAAACCAAACAAACCTTACCCAAATCGATCGGTTAAGTTTGTAGGTGAGTGTGAACTTCGGTAAACATCTAGCAATCCCAAAGGGAGGGTAAGCAATCCGTGAGGTGATAAGTCCCGTTTGAGTGTGAACTTCGGTAAACATATCTGTTGGGTGTTGGACTAACACGTTAAACTAAGTCCGATTAGTTAAGTAGGTGCCCCTGTTGATAGGGATGAGTGGATGTAGGAGTTGGACTCGAACCACTATAAAATCGTGTGTTCCTTCTTTGCTTTATGTTCTTACTTGCCATATGCATTTGATTATAAGCAAAACACACATCGTTCTTAAAAGCAAAAATATGGAATCACTCTGCCCTCACCCCTTTTTTTATATGCATTGAACAAAATGTTTGCTTCCGCACGCG
The DNA here is from genome assembly GCA_037126765.1 of Stenogyne calaminthoides. Lineage (NCBI taxonomy): Eukaryota > Viridiplantae > Streptophyta > Magnoliopsida > Lamiales > Lamiaceae > Stenogyne > Stenogyne calaminthoides. Next base: position 24,482,907 of record JBBCBC010000023.1, on the reverse strand, counting down.
CAAAATCGGTTTTAATCGGGACCTCACAGAATGCCTTGTTCAAAGTTGAAGGGTTACACGTCTCTGGGAAGTTCTTGAACAAAAATGACCACGTATTCTCCTCCGAGGGGAAGACCCTCTGACCTTTCTGAAACATCGCAGAATCGCCTTTCCTGCTAGTCGAGCCTTTCATTGTCGTAGAGCCCACAAACCTGGATTTCGGATGAACGGTTTGGGATATCCTATGGTTGGGGAATTTTGTGTGCCTCACCGGAAAACTCTCGGAATCAAGGTTGAGTCGTTCTACCCGTCCCCTTCTCACAATTCTCCACTCGCCACCACTACTACACATTTGAGCTTGGAGAGCTCCACTTGGACAGCCCTTTTTTTGAATAGCTCTCCAAGTGGTCCCTTGAAGAGCGGTTCTATTAAAAAAAAAAAAAAAGACAGCGGTTAAAAACGCTGTCCAAGAAATAAACTTAAGCGGTTCATAACATTTTGTCTGAAAATATTTGGAGAGCGGTTTTGAACCCATTGTCCAAAATAAAAAAGAGGCGGTTCATAACCGCTCTCCAAGTGAATTAATTTTTTATTTTATTTTTTTTTGTAAAACTTGTATTTTTTGTTGTATTACGCTTTGATATGTTGACATGATGAGACTCTATTTATTTGATGCAGGCTTTAAACATTATGAAGGCATCTCTGGCATAATACAGGACACGGGACTGAAAATATTAAAAAAAAAATAAGATAAGAGATTTGTACTGTATTCGCAAGAGAGAACTGCTACTGCTTCAATAAGGGACACGACGACTAACTTGACTTCCGCAGTGAAGAACAATAATTCAGGTGTGGCAAGGAAAGATAGCGATTGTTTTGCTGAAATCTGGTTACGGGCGAAAAATATATGTATATATAGAGGTGTGATATTAATGAGTGTGAGAGGAAAAGTTTTCTGTGATTAAACGCAGGGAATGACCTTGTATATAATAGGTAGAGGGAGAGAGAATTGGTTGAGATATTTGGTTTAAGGTTTAGATGAATCCAAAATAAATTTAGAGAATTTTAGGATCAAAACTTATCTATATATTATATTTTATTTAAAATAAAATAAATAAATAATTAGATAAGCATTGTAGCTCATCGGCTGTATCTATTAATATATATATATATTGGGGTGTAAGTTTTTAGAACATATAGAATTAATTTCATTAAGTAAACGCAAGAAAGCAAGTCTTGAAATGGAATTGATCCATTCGGTAGCCCCCAAGGTCCCTTGTTGTTCGGTCCCCCATGGGAGCGAATAATTACCTCAATTAATTGGGAGACTTGGTGGAGCATATATGAGATCTTGGTGGGTCCGTGCCTAAAATCGATTTTTTTTAAAAAAATATTAGACAGCGGTTGAAAACCGCTGTCCAAGGGAGGAATTTGGACAGCGGTTGAAAACCGCTGTCTAAGCTGCAATCTTGCACAGCGGTTCAAAACCGCTGCGGTTGAAAACCGCTGTCTAAGCTGCAATCTTGCACAGCGGTTCAAAACCGCTGTCCAAGGGAGGAATTTGGACAGCGGTTGAAAACCGCTGTCTAAGCTGCAATCTTGCACAGCGGTTCAAAACCGCTGTCCAAGTGCGATTTCTTGGACAGCGATTTTTTATCAGCTGTCCAAGCTTGGACAACTGTTACTTGGAGAGCGGTTATAACAGCTCTCCAAGGTCATTTTTCACAGCTGTCCAAGCCCAAATGTGTATTAGTGCACCCTCATCCCTCTCTCTCTCTAACATTTGTATTGTTGGTTGATAGGATGTATGTACAGTATAAGAGAAGTGAAAAGAGGGAGAAAGAAAAAATAAATGTGTATTTTAATATTAATTGAGTGACAATTGACGTAACATTGAATAAAAATAAGGATAATTATTAAGAAAATTGGAGCCACTAACTTGCCATAGAAAATGTAAAGCTTTGATTAGGACTCCCGAAAAAAAAATGCAAAGCTTTATTCGGGATGGAAGAAGTATATTGCATACAACAATAATAAAAAAATAAAATTATGTCGATTAATTAAATATTTAAAATATTTAATCTAAAATATAAATTGTAATTCTTTTTAATCCCGCAAAATTCACGGATTACGTACTAGTATTATATATTGGTAAACCTATTTCAGCTTATATGACGAAACCACGTCTATTTGCGCAAAGCCCAATCCAACCAGATTATTTCGTTTTAAAATCATGTATTCTCATTAAAAATTATTTAGATTAAGTTTTTAATCTATTTAAGTTAAATTTAATTTTTATCATATTTATTTATACATATCCTCACGATTATTATCATATTTATTTATATATATCCTCACGCATCGTATGTGAAGTTTGTTGAATCTGGCGGTGCTAGAGTTATTCCTATTAGGAGTATTATGTTATATTCATTGTATTCACTTTGTATAGTGTTGTATTTGTATCCAACATCGGAAACTATGTGACTATACTAGTCACTTGTACATGTATTTATATTCCTCTTACATGTGAATAATATATCACTTCCAATACTCTCTATATGGTAACCAGAGTCTAATTGGCTAACGCCTTTTTCCTGTTAAAACGATCCTCACGATCAGTTTTGATCAACAATGAACCTGTGAGATTTTAATACGAAGTAATCTTCTCTAATTGCTTAATAATCATATTTCTGCATCTATTCGTGTGCGTAATTGCGTGTGTGTAGGTAATTTCCTTTGAATTAATGATTTTATTTTATATTATAGGGAGTATTGAGGTAAGTAATTTTAGTTTAAAACGATCCTCACGATCAGTTTTGATCAACAATGAACCCTGTGAGATTTTAATACGAAGTAATCTTCTCTAATTGCTTAATAATCATATTTCTGCATCTATTCGTGTGCGTAATTGCGTGTGTGTAGGTAATTTCCTTTGAATTAATGATTTTATTTTATATTATAGGGAGTATTGAGGTAAGTAATTTGAGTTCTGAATTGATTATGAGCTTATTGCAATTGTGTAATTGAATTAATAATTTTGTTTTGTATATTGTAGGAAGTATTGAGGTAAATAATTTAGGTTCTGAATTGATTATAAATGTTTATTGTAATTGTGTAATTAAATTAATTAATTTTTTATATTACAGGGAATATTAAAGTAAGTAATTTGAATTTTATATTGATTAATTACAATCGTTTATTGCATTTGTGACGATGAGGAATGTCATGCCAACTAAAAATGGATGATGTGAGGGTCTTCAAGGTTAGATAGCTTATGTTGCTCCCTTCTTTTGCAAGTTTAAGCTTTAAATATACGACTCTTTATTATTTTCTTCATTGTGATTGTTATTGTGAGATGCAATTCTTAATTTGATTCGCATGTTCAATATTATTTAGTGTCTTTCATGATGAAGGAGCATATGATATATAATATCAATTTGTGAATTGAAAAATAAGAAAGGGTAAGTAATTGGTTTATGATTGTTTTTTTTTTCCAATTGTGTAATTAAGTTAATGATTTTATTTATATATTGCAGTGAATATTGAGGTAATCAAGTAATTTGAGTTCTGAACATTTATTATAATTGTGTAATTAAATTAAATCTTTTATTTTCTATATTGCGCGAAGCATTGAGGTGTTTTTACGAGTTCCATTAATGATATTTTAAATATATGCAGTTTTATTGTTAGCTTTGAATATTTACAGTTCTTAAATTTCAATGACAAAAACTTGTATAGACCTGATTCATGCTATGAACTCGGTTATTTAAGTATTACTGTTACATACAAAAACTCTCATTGTTATGTATAAAAACTATCACTGTTATGAAAAAAAACAATCATTGTTTAGAAAATGATTTATATTTTTAAACAGTGAAAGTTTTTGTGCATAACAGTGATAATTTTTACACATAGCAGTGATAGAGTTCATGTGTGAACCTGGTTCACATGAGTATTACTCAATTTCAATTCAACCCATCTAGCATATGATAAACAATATCAGTTTGTGAATTGGAAAATGAGAAGGGTAAGTAATTGGTTATAAATGTTTATTGAAACCGTATAATTAAGTTAATGATTTTGTTTCGTATACTGTAGGGAATATTGAGGTAAGTAATTAGAGTTCTGAATTAGTTATGAATGTTTATTGCAATTGTGTAATTAAATTAAATTTTTTGTTTTCTATATTGCAAAGAGTGTTGAGGTGATTTTACGAGTTCTATTAATGATATTATAAATATTTGCAGTTCTATTGTTAGCTTTGAATATTTACGATTTTTAAATTTCAATTCAATCCATCTAATCAATCTTGTAAATTAAAAAAAAATAAAAAATTGACTCTAAATCTATTAATTATCTTTGTTCAAAAGTATATCTAAATTCAGCAAAATATTTATCATCCATAAACATTGAAAAATCTAATTGTTTAAATGATGCAAGATTTGCTATATAATTTTTTTCTATAAATCCATTAATTATTTTTTGTTCAAAAGAATACCTAATTTCAACCAAATATATATTTTACAATTTTTTTGAAAAATCTAATTATTTGAAGGATTTATTTTGTTAATCTGGTTATGTTTAAAATATAATTTTTTTCAAAAAGAATTTAAGATTTATGGTTAATCATATTTATGCATAATTGGTATATTCTTTAAATATATTTTATCAAAAAAAATATCTTATTTCATATTTTTACAAATATTATTTTATAATTCTATGCAATCTCATAAATTTATATTAAAATTATTATTATGTAACTAAGTCTTTTAATTTAATAATAAATATGTGTGTTGTGTATGTATGGAGAGAATCTCTATATTTATATTGATGCATAAATAAGTAATTTTATCAATCAAATTTTGAAAATGCTAAAGAATCTTTTAAATTGGTTTTGGTAGATAAAAGATGTATTGTTGATTGCTAAGATGTGTAAGAAAAATAAAAAAGGGAGAAAGAAAAAATAAGTTTGTATTTTATTATCAATTGAGTGACAACTGACGTAATAATGGATAAAAATAGGGTTATTTACTGAGAAAAGTAGAGTTACAACTTGCCAAAAAAAAACGTAAAGCTATGATTAGGACTCTCGAAATGACAAAATGTAAAGCTTTTCTCGGGACGAAGGGAGTATATTATATACATATAATATTGAAATAAAATTATGCCTATATATAATTAAATTAATTATAGTAATTAAATGCTTCAAAAATGTAATCTAAAATAATATTATAAACTTTTTTTTTTCAATCCCGTGAAATTCACGGGGTTATATTCTAGTAATTCACTACAAAAAAGACGGTGATTTACGACGGTTTTTACCGTCGCTACAAGATGTAGATTGACGGTTTCTTGGCTCGTCCCGAAACTTGATCACTAAAATATAGCGGCGGTTTTTTCCAAGACCGTCGCTACTAACAACAGTAGTAACTCCGTCTCTACGTATCGATGATTTTCGGTTTTTACCAAAATCGGCAATATAGCGACATTTTGTCGACGGTAAAGTGGACCCGTCGTTAAAGAATGAAATCGGACTAACTTTCATTCGCTATGACCGTCAATGTCTAAACCGCCGATATATTGTCGGCGGTTATGATATGTCATATACCGTCGTAAACAACGACGAATATCGCGTCAGTTATTAGCGGCGGAATTTGCGTCGAAAAGTCACGACTATTTTTTTTTGGGTCATAGCGACGGTAAATTAAATCGATAATTATAAATTAAATCGATAATACCGTCGCTAAATCGAGAATTTTCAAAAAAAAAATGGCTCACGGTGGTTTCTAGAACCCGGGCAACCCATCTATGCTCGGGTGGGCACCGAACCACCCAAATGTAAGGGAAAATCGGACCATCTCGAACCCAACAACCAAGCATCTCATATATAAGCCACCAAGCCTCCCAATTAAATGAGGTATTTATTACGCTCCGTAGGGACCCGAACACTGGACCTTAGTCCCCGCGGGGATCAATTCATTTCGGACACTTGCTTTTTTGCGTTTACTTAATGAATTTAATTGTATATGTCCTAAAATTCATTTTTTTTTAAATTTATTTTAAATTCTTTATTTCAATTATCTTATTTAATAATTCAATTACATTTTATTATAATAATTTATATTTTTTATTTATAACTTGTAATTAAATTAATTAAATTAAAATCGTATTTTTTTAAACTTATCTTTAATAAAATTAATTCTATATTAATTTACAATTCTTTTTTTTAATTTTTTTTAAATTGTCTTATTTAATGACAATTACATTTTAATGTAATAATATATATTTTTTATTTATAAATTTAATATGAATTCCGATTTTTTAAATTATTTTGAATAAAACTATTTGTATATTTATTTAAAATTCATTTTTTTCAATTGTATTAATTAATTAATGATTCAATTACATTTTAATATAATAATTTAGTTATTTTTATATTTATGATTATAGTTTTTTAAATTTAAAATTGTGTTTATATATATTGGATAATTACCAAAAAATAAATTATGTAAAGAACAAAATTAAATAACTAGTAATATCATAATAGAGAGTCGTCAACGTGCAATATTACAAATGAAATACAATATAATTATTATTCGTCATCCTCATCGTTGCCCCCATCTGTATTATCATCATCCTCCTCCTCCTCCTCATCCTCCTCCTCCATGTCCTCCTCTTTCTCACCATCGTCATTCTCCTCTTCCTCGCCATCTTCATTCTCTTCCCCGGCGCTGTCAATCTCTATCAAATCTGGATTTGCAGCTGTTAAGTCTACGAAAAGATTGAAATCTCTTGTATGCACTTCAGTTTGAGTGGCAACTGTTTCCGTTTGGAATGGAGCGTCATCAACTACTGTAGTTGAATCCGGTTTAGGAACTTGCACTAGTGATCTCGTCTTTACTTTGCAAACAACCATCCATTCATTATTTGCTTTCGAACCTGGATACGTGCAGTAGTATACTTGGGATACCTGAGCAGCAAACACAAACAGCTCATACCCCGGATATCTTCTTCTTCTATGAACATCGACCAGTTTGTATTCGAGATGAATCCTTGTTCCTGAAGCAGATGGATCATATCAATCACACTTGAACAACACAACAACCTTCTCAGGGAACCCCGGATATCCTACTTCAACGACTTCTTGCAGGTGTCCGAAGTAGTCACGGTTTTCTCCATCGAACATTGCACTGTTAATGCACACCATTTCACGATGGAATTTGGTCGATGCATAATCCACTGTATGAAATTTGTAACCATTTACATAGTATCCTTGGTACGTGTTGACCACACGTAGTGGTCCTCTACTGAGATCCCGCATGAATGGGTTCACAATTCCACCATTATAGCCTTGTGACGCGATGATTTGAGGTTAAATATATAATTGTAAACATTTAATATGAATTTATTAATAAACAACGGTTTAGAACCACTCACATAGTTTTGGAACCACTCTGCAAAACCACGAGTAATATATTCACCTACTTGTGCATCTGAGATGTTTGGATCCATATGGTGTAGCTCTTCAGTAAAGATCCTAATTGAAAGCAATATATTTTATTAATCAACAATTATATAATAAATTAATATTCTAATTATGTAAATGATACGTATATGAAATACTTACTCAATGTACGGTTGGACTTCCTCACAATTGAATAACACATATTTATGTGCAGCTTCAATCTCTTGTCGGTTCAACCATGGCCGTTCATTTGGCTTACCCAAACATCGACCTGGAAACTTAAACACGGACAACATCTACCGTCGTAATTATGAGGCTCGTTTCTCAACCTTGTTCTAACATGATCCTCAAAATAGTAAGAACAAAATGTTGTAACCTCCTCACACAAGTAGGCATTAACAATTGATGCTTCAACTTTTGCCTTTTGTTTAGCATTGAGCTTCAAGTTATGTAGATACCTATAGATATATAATAAAAAAATTATAAGATCAAAACATAAATATATTAATATTTGTATAAATAGTTGTGAAGTGAAGGTTTACCTCTCAAATGGATACATCCACCTGTATTGCACCGGACCGATAATTTTGGCTTCATATGCTAAGTGCACCGGCAAGTGCTCCATTGAATAAAAGAAGCTTTGAGGGAAAATGTGCTCCAATTTGCATAAAATAACTGGAATGTCTTTCTCCAAACGGACCATGTCGTCCCACTTAATCATTGTAGACGTTAAATCTTTGAAGAATTAACTCAATTCAGTTACAGCCCTCCAGATACTGTTCGGTAGGAATTCCCGGAATGCGAAGGGCAATTTTTCGTTGCATAAACACGTGACAATCGTGGCTTTTCATCCCAGACACCTTCCCGTTTGATGTGTTTACACAACGACTCAAATTGGAAACATAGTCATCTGGAAATCTCAGCTCTTCAATCCAATTACACAAAGCCACTCTATGTTTCTTATCAAGTGTGTAATTGGCTTGGGGATATCTTCCTATAGCCTCATTCCTCTTCAAGTGATCATGTTTGAATATCTCGTTCAACTCATCACGCGACTTTGCAGTGTATTTTGTCTTGCCCTCTGTGTTCATGATTGTGTGGAACAAGTTATCGAACACATTCTTTTCGATGTGCATCACATCTAAGTTGTGCCGAATCAAAAGTGAGCTCCAGTAGGGCAAGTCCCAGAAAATGCCATGTCATATCTTTGGTTGTGGCACTAGATTGATACAGTCTCTGAAGACGAGGAATGATCGGGAGGTAATACATTATTTTATTTGCCACTTTCTTCTTCGTTTTCTGCTTCCCTCGACCGTCAGTCCAGTTCCGTCGCTGTACTTTGTACCGAGAGTGGCCACAAAATCTGCACTTATCTAGATCCGCGTCTTCTTCGTTACCCCAGAATAACATGCAGTTATTGATACAACAATCAATACTCTCTACTGATAGACCCATACTCTTCAACAGATTTTTGGCTTGATATTCTGTAATAGGCACATTATTACCGGGAGGACATACCTCATTGATCAACTTACTAATCTGGTTATAGGTTCTTTGAGAAAGTTTGTTCTCAGCCTTGATAGCCATGAGTCGAGTATTGAATGACAACAGAGAGTGAGTTTGACATCCATCATACAGATCTTCGTCAGCTGCTTTGAGTATTCTGTAAAAATTAGCTGCTTCCTCATTTGGTTCCTCCTCCATAGCCTCATCTTGAAACCCACCAGCTTCCCTGATCATCGTATGATACATATCTGGTGTATCCACTGTAGGTGGCTCAAACTGTACTCCAGGATCATTGAATCCATGATCATCGTGTGTATCATTGTATTCGAGAGTATTATAATACACTTCAAGTTCATTGAAACCAACATTCCACCTCTCTTCACCATGACGTGTCCAATTGTAGTAATATGGAACAAAACCATTGATGATATGTGTCTGAACATCCACAGTCTCTCTGTATAACTTGTTTTGACATTTTTTTTGCACTACACAGACATCTTATACGACTTTCTGAATTTGCTGCACCATGATTAATTGCAAACTGAATGAAGTTATTAACTTCATTCAAGAACTCCATATTTATACTTTCGTTGATAAGTCGAGGAGTCGAATACATCCACTGATGATTCGGATATTTCATCTGTTTCAAATCATTATCAATATGTTAATTCTACAAAAAATTTGACAGAGTTTCGTCTGTATATGTAAATATCCAAATATATTCTTCTATCAAATAACATCAAATACATTCATTTAACATAAACGATCTACCCAATATTCATCTAGCTATGATCACAACATTCATTTAACATAAACTATCAATAAAATATATGTCAATACCAAACTTATCAATTATATATTTTACATTACACTATATATATTTTTAAATGGTAGAAATGTGAAAACGTACGGTAAAATCGTCCTCGAGGAGTAGATATGCTTCCGCTACACAATATGCACTTCAAAAAATGATTTTTGCCTCTATCTACACAAAATTTGGTGTTGATTTTTTACAATTATTGTTGGTTTTCGATTTTTTCTCTGATTGTGTCGTCGGTTTTTTTCTTGATTTTAGCGATTTAATTCAAATACCGGTCACTAGAAACCGTCGCTACTAACGACGGTCCAGCGACGGATATTTCCGTCGTTAATAGCGACGGTCTAGCCGGAATTCAAATAACCGTCGCTGAATCCGTCGCTAAAACCGTCGCTAAATACACAATTTTTTTAAAAAAAAAAATAAATTAAAATTGTTCAATGATAAAAAATAATTAAAAATAAAAATAAAAACAAAAACATAAAATTAAAAATTGTTCATAACATAATTAAAATAACAATGATCCTAGAAGGGATCTGCCCTCCAAATAGCTACAATTGACTCCCAAACTTCGTCTTTCCTCCACTGTGTACGCCACTTATACATCATGTCTTGGTAACGCGGTGCAACAAGTTTACAAAATGCCTTGTAAACTACATCGATCTCGAGCTCGGGACTCCACGTAGTTTGTTTCTATATTTCGAAAATAATACAATAATGAATTAAATTAATTTTAACAATATATATTAAAATAAAATATTTTAAGTAAATTTTATACCGTAAACTCCTCAAAATACAATTGACGCTGATCAGTTGGCACATTTTTCCAACGATAAGCATTGACGGCAATTCCCACCCGCATGATGACGTTGTAGGCTATATAGGAAGCCTGGTGACCAGGTACAATACTATATATAACACATTAAAGAATAAATACAAAATTAATAATTATTGTATTAAATTAATTCATTATATAATTATTATCGTATAAAAAAACACACTTACGCTCCATTAACAACATTGGTAGACAAACCAGCTAGTAGGCCCTCGGGATGAAGCAGGAACGGTACCACTTTCAACAGCCATCTAAATAAAATATGAAATTTATATATTAATTATATTATATAAAATAAAATTAAATATAAATAAATATACGAAAAAATAATTAAAGTAGTACCGTGAACGAGGCTTATTTGTATTGCTTTCTGATTTGATTGATGAAACAAATGGGTAGGCTGGTGCGGTATTTATAGAATTGGATTTAGCGACGGATTTCAAATATCCGTCGCTGATTCCGTCGCTAAATATAATGCCACCTCCACCCAATGGGCGGATCTCTTCCCAACGAGCATATCGCTACGTTTTCTGCAAAGCTTAGCGATGGTTTTCAAAAAACCGTCGCTACGACCGTCGCTAAAAATGTTGATTCGGATGAACCGTCGTTAAACCGTCGCTGACCCCGATGATTTTGTGATCCGTCGCTAAATGTTGTGAATTTGACGGTTTGACTAAAATCGTCAACAAACCGTCGCTATTACCGACGACGTGGTTAACTATCGCTAATTTCCGTCGTTAAAACCCGTCATTTTTGTAGTGATTTATGATAAAAAACTAAAACTTGTGAACTTGAGAAGCACTAGTATTATATACCAGTTGTATAGTATCGCCGACAATAACCATCATTATTTATTAAAACAATTAATATTTTTTTATGAAATAATTAATAGTACAAAAATTAATATTCTTTAGTTAAACATTTAATATTTTAAAAATATATATTCGAATATGTTTATGACTTTATCCATGATACAAGACATATTCCTTTAATTTCAATACTTTTAGCTCTTTCAGGTGTCACGGCCCACGTAATTTCATAACAGGATCCTTTAACTTAATTGGGCTCAGAACTCTCTTTTATTTTTCTTTCTCACATATATGCATCTTGTTACTGTTCCTCAACAATGAGAAAATGACATATTCCAACATCGATATTAATAAGATCGAACGAATTATTTTCCCCAATTCAATAAATTGTGAAATGAGCTTCACTTTATTTATTTAAAAATAGATATAATTACTTTATATAATATATATGTGTGGAATATAATAACCGCACAAAATACTATTCATCTAAATCTTTTATATATTGAATCATAATTCATTATTATTAATGACAAATGAAAAAAACCTTGTTTGTACTACCAACAGCAGTATCACAACAAACCCAATAGCTTTTGTGGGTTCATTGGGCTTAATGTTTGGTTCATTGGGCTTAATGTTTGGTTCATTGGGCTAACAAATATCTTAATCAATGTGTTGCAATATTATAATTAAAACTTAAGTATAATCAATGGGTTAGGTTACATGACCTAGATATATCCTTCTCCTAATTATAATTTTTTTTTTCTTTTTTCTTGCACGGACTCATAAAAAATGGATATGTTAACTCAAACTCAAACCCTCTTGTAAAACTTGTTCATAGCATGAAACTCACACCATTACACTTATAAATTGATATCACTACTTTTATAAATTGACAAAGTATAGTGTGAACAAGTTTCACGGTGAAACTGGTTATGGAGTGTGACTTATATTACTAAAGAGTGTGACTTTTTACTGTAAAGGGTGTGACTTTTTACTATAAAGAGTATTACTCATAAAAGTGAAGGGTGTGACTTATATTATAGCAAAGAATGTCGTAGTGATAACTAAAGGGTATGACTTATATTACTAAAGAGTGTGACTTATATTCCTAAAGAGTATGCCTTTACAAAAAAAAATCAGTTTCACGGGGACAAGTTTCATAGCATAACAACTTTTATAAATTTGTACCTATAATATTTAATATATAATCTCAATTTATAAATGCAATGGTATGATCAGTTGATAAATATAGTGGTATTAATGTATAAGGGTAGTTAATGCTAATATATTTGCTGCTATCTGCTTGGGGAACTCCTTTTTTTTTTTTTTTGTTACATCGTATGTTTGAGGAGTTAATATATATCAAGATTTGTTATAAAATTTAGGTGATGTCCAATTATAACCCTATTTTTTGTTATCTTTTTAAATTTTGGTTCTTATATTGTTAAATTTGGATATTTGGTTTGTTCCAAAAAAAAAAATGGATCTTTGGTGTAAATGTCGATCCTGTATATTTTTTATTTTTTTCAATTTGATTCTTTTGATGTCATTTTGGTTCTTTTAGGTTCAACTTTAGTCCTCCGTGTTTTTATTTTCAACTTAATTTGGACCAAAGTTGACACCAAAAGAACCAAAATAAAAAAATAACAAATATTAAAATTGGGTACAATTTAAATTACAGGACAATTCTTGATAATAACTCTATAATTGATCGTATTTTTTAATGTAGTATTGTTCAGCGTAAATTTTAACACTATTCCATGAAAAGGTAAGATCATATTATATTTATAGTTAAAACAAAACAATATTTATTTCTACCTAGGAAAGTATTATAATATATGTAATTATGAAACATATTTACTTTTTACATGTTAAATTATTAGTTATAACAATTAAAGTAATATTGTTTATTACTGTAAAACATATTCTATCATAAAAGACGTATTACATTTTATAACAATTTTTTTTCTAACTTGAAATCATATACTACAACATTACTTTATAAATTAAACTTAACGAATTTTCAAAGACGACCTCTTTACGTATTACTTCCTCCGTTCACGAAAATTAAGCTCACCTTTTTTAAAACAACATTTAAAAAAAAGAAAAATAAAATAAGAATATTTATAAGGTATTATAAAGTTCATTTATAAAAAAAGTAACTATTTGTAAATAAAGAATAATGATAATTAAAATAATTAAGTAATGATTGGAGAATAAAGATAAAATATATATTTTTATAAAAGGTATAAAAATAAATTTAAGAAAAATAAATAAAAAAAGTGATAATAAATTTGATAGAACGAGGGGACTATATAAGTGAAAATATAATACTATTAATAGTAAGAAGAAACATTTTTTCTTAAGAGTATGTCAAATGTAAAAAAGCATTACTTGAAACTACATATATAAACAAGTAACATTTGTTGAATTTAAGATGCACTTCCTCTATCCAGAAGACATTGCACAGTTAATTTTTACATATGTTTTTGCGAGCGAATTTTGTATTAATAATTAACGGAAATGATATAGAGCCCACTAGTGGGCACAAATATGGCCGCCTACGTAGCAATGCCACCCAATCATCTCTATATTTATCTTTTCCATTATGAAAATTTTATAAATTTCATTGTAACTTTTTTATTATAATTTATAAATCTATTTTTTTTTTTAAATCTAAATCTTCGTCTCTTTTACCACTCGTCTGAAAATACAGAAAAGAACAACACACAACTCAAACCCACGTTTCTTTGATCAGTAGAAGGAAAAATCTCAATTAACCAATTTTGGTAGCCAATTCAAATAGGGCTTATGTGGCCCTAATAGTGAGTCTACGTACTCAATCTAAACTGGGTTTTTAGGGGATTCCCAGAGTTTGAAGAGTGTGAATCCACTACAAAAAAGACGGGTTTTAACGACGATTTTTAGCGACGGTTTGTAGAACCGTCGATAATTGTGAGGGTTTTGTCGACGGATTTGGTCAGACGGTCAAAGTCATCGATTTAGCGACGATTCAGCGACGGTTCTTTCGAATCAGGTTGGGTAGGGTTGAATCGGGTCACTTAGCTACAGTTTATCGACGGTTAAAACCGTCGCTAAGTCGCGTACGGGACACGAGGCATCTCGGCACTTGGCCCACCACACCCAGGGCGGTTAGCGACGGTGTTTTGAATTTATCGACGATTTTGCCGTCGCTATTAACGACGGTTTTTAAAAACCGTCGCTAATCCGTCGTTAAATCTGATTATATAAACAATCCCGCAACATTCTTTCAGCGTTTTTTTTCCGCAAATTCGGAGCTGTCCCGCCGCCGTACGTCATTCGTTGTTGCCGTCGTGAACATTCCGTCAATTAAACAATAATCGTAACGTCGCACTCTTCAATTTGACGGTAATTTTCTTACTTTTTACCATTCGTTTTCAAATAGTTATATATATATATATAATATAAATATATATATATATATATATATTTATATAATATATAAATATATTAATATGTATATATATATTAGAAATTATTTGTATACATTAGATAGTATAGTATTACTTGTATATGCATGTTAAATTTGAAATGTGCTTATTAGAAATTAGACTAGTTAGATATTATAATTGTTAGAATTATTAAATTGTTGGTTGAATAAGATGAGTTTAAAATAATACAGTCGAAACTCTGTTGAAATTATTTGTAAATATTAGATAATATTACTTGTATATATGTGTTAAATTAGTTTTATAGTATTACTTGTATATGCATGTTAAATTAGTTTTATAGTATTACTTGTATATGCATGTTTAATTAGTTTAGCTAGTCTAGTTAGAAATTCGACTAGTTAGATATTATAATTGTTAGAATTGTTAGATTGTTGGTTGAATAGGATGGGTTTAAAATAATACAGTCGAAACTCTGTCGAAATTTTGGCACGATTTTAATTAATTGTTTTAATTAATTAATTAATAGTTTTAATTATGTAATTTATGTCAAATGACATTCATTTTTTTTATATAATGCAAATGAGTACTACTGGACGTGCTAGTGATAGTGGTGGGCAATTTTTTATAACGATGGCCGAGTAGCGGCGGCGGCAATGGGTGGCCGGGATGATATCGGTGACTTCGACCCTGATAATTTATTTTTTCATACTAATTTGGGTGATGACGAGGATAATTATTATCCGAATCGGTGATTGGAGGGATAATCTGAACAATTTACTCTATTTTTATTTTTTTTAGTATTTTGTTTTCATCGACACTTTTTTTATTTTTATTGTGAATTATGTTTGCCTAATGTTTATATAGTTTATTTTTTTCTATTGTTTATTTTTAAAGAAAATTATAACTTGTTTAGATAGAAAAATATAACTTGTATAAATAGAAAAATATAACTTGTTTAAATAGAAAAATATAACTTGTTAAATAGAAAAGTATTACTTGATTAAATAGAAAAGTATTACTTGTTTAAATAGAAAAGTATAACTTGTTAAATAGAAAAGTATTACTTGTTTAATAGAAAAGTATTACTTGATTAAATAGAAAAGTATAACTTGTTAAATAGAAAAGTATAACTTGTTTAATAGAAAAGTATTACTTGATTAAATAAAAAAGTATAACTTGTTATATAGAAAAGTATAACTTGATTAAATAGAAAAGTATTACTTGATTAAATAGAAAAGTATAACTTGTTAAATAGAAAAGTATAACTTGATTAAATAAAAAAGTATAACTTGTTTAAAGAAAATTATTACTTGATTAAATAGAAAGTATAACTTGTTAAATAGAAAAGTATAACTTGTTTAATAGAAAAGTATTACTTGATTAAATAGAAAAGTATAACTTGTTAAATAGAAAAGTATAACTTGTTTAAATAGAAAAGTATAACTTGTTTAAAGAAAAGTATTACTTGATTAAATAGAAAAGTATAACTTGTTAAATAGAAAAGTATTACTTGATTAAATAGAAAAGTATTACATGATTAAATAGAAAAGTATAACTTGTTAAATAGAAAAGTATAACTTGTTTAAATAGAAAAGTATAACTTGTTAAATAGAAAAGTATAACTTGTTTAAAGAAAAGTATTACTTGATTAAATGGTAAAGTATAACTTGTTAAATAGAAAAGTATTACTTGATTAAATAGAAAAGTATTACTTTATTAAATAGAAAAGTATAACTTGTTAAATAGAAAAGTATAACTTGTTTAAATAGAAAAGTATAACTTGTTAAATAGAAAAGTATAACTAGTTAAATAGAAAAATATTACTTGATTAAATAGAAAAGTATTACTTGATTAAATAGAAAAGTATAACTTGTTAAATAGAAAAGTATAACTTGTTTAAATAGAAAAGTATAACTTGTTTAAAGAAAAGTATTACTTGATTAAATAGAAAAGTATAACTTGTTAAATAGAAAAGTATAACTTGTTTGAAGAAAAATATAACTTGTTAAATAGAAAAGTATAACTTGTTTAAATAGAAAAGTATAACTTGTTTAAATAGAAAAGTATTACTTGATTAAATAGAAAAGTTTAACTTGTTTAAATAGAAAAGTATAACTTGTTTAAATAAAAAAGTATAACTTGTTTAATAGAAAAATATTACTTGATTAAATAGAAAAGTATAACTTTTTTAATAGAAAAGTATTACTTGATTAAATAGAAAACTATAACTTGTTAAATAGAAAAGTATAACTTGTTTATATAAATAGAAAAGTATAACTTGTTTAAAGAAAAGTATTACTTGATTAAATAAAAAAGTATAACTTGTTAAATAGAAAAGTATTACTTGATTAAATAGAAAAGTATTACTTGATTATATAGAAAAGTATAACTTGTTTAATAGAAAAATATTACTTGATTAAATAGAAAAGTATAACTCGTTAAATAGAAAAGTATAACTTGTTTAAATATAAAAGAATAACTTGTTTAAAGAAAAGTATTACTTGATTAAATAGAAAAGTATAACTTGTTAAACAGAAAAGTATTACTTGATTAAATAGAAAAGTATTACTTGATTAAATAGAAAAGTATTACTTGTTTAAATAGAAAATGTATAACTTGTTAAATAGAAAAGTATAATTTGTTAAATAGAAAAGTATTACTTGATTAAATAGAAAAGTATTACTTGATTAAATAGAAAAGTATAACTTGTTAAATAGAAAAGTATAACTTGTTTAAATAGAAAAGTATAAGTTGTTTAAAGAAAAGTATTACTTGATTAAATAGAAAAGTATAACTTGTTTAAATAGAAAAGTATAACTTGTTTAAAGAAAAGTATTACTTGATTAAATAGAATAGTATAACTTGTTAAATAGAAAAAATACAACTTGTTTAAAATCGAAAAGTATTACTTGATTAAATAGAAAAGAGACAATATAACTTGTTAAATTTACGAAAAGTATAACTTTTTGTTTAAAGAAAAGCTTATAATTTGTTAAATTTTAGAAAAGTATAACTTGTAAATAGAAAAGTATAACTTGTTTAAATAGAAAAAAATATTACTTGATTAAATTTGTGTTCAAAGTATAACTTGTTTAAATAGAAAAATATAAATCTTGCTTAAAAATACTTTTTAAAAAAAAATTGAATTTTTTTTGTCAAATCACATATAAAATTAATTTAAATTACTAAATGAGTATTAAGAAAGTAATATAAACAAATTAATTCCACATTTCTCAACAAGTTCAGATTTTTAGATGCAATTGAATTATTTCGGTTACCTTTCCACCAAATGTGTTCAAAATAATAATTTTTTCAATTAATTTAACAATATTAATCATTTATATATTTAGAAAAAAAATTTGGTGGTTAGGTTCAAGATTAGGTCGGCCCCTAATATACGTGTTCAAAAAACAAAAGTAAGCAATATCCATAGAAGGTAGGAGCCCATGCATCGCCTATAACAAAATCTAATTGAAAAGCTGCTACAACATATTGATAAGTCCTTTTTTTCTCGAAAATTTTTTTTCCCATCAACTTAAATAAGGTTTTATTGCGTATCCAAATACGATCTGGCCTTTCTAATTTTAAAAAATATAATTTAACAAGTTCCAATCAACTATTTAAATGTATGTGACCAGTTTTTTTTTTTTTTTTGAAATTGATGAATCTATCCTCTCATTGCCTAAACAAAGTGGCAAAATATATTATTCCCTCCGTTCCATAATTATTGTCCTAAAGAAATTCTTTGCGTTTACCTAGAAAAAGTGATCATTGATTGTTAAAGTCTTTAGCGTAGAATTTTTAAATCAACTTTATTGTAAAGTCCGACCTAAAGAAAAGGGGTCGCCAAAACCGTCGTAATTTATATGTAGAAGCGGTTAATATAGATGAAACTTTCCATTTTAGCGGCAAAAATTTCCTAAAAATAAATCTTCGCTAAATTTTAGGATCTTAACTAGATGATTGATGAGGTAAATTTTAATTTATATTAATTAAAGGTGACATTTGTTATGTCGCTAAAACCATTATAAATGTTAAATACCGTACTTTTTATTAATGATCGTCTTTATAGGTTGAATTTTTACTTTCAAATATATTTGTTGGGACATAGGGGCAAATTCTTGTGTGCACCCATTGCACCAATTTAGAATTATTACAATTGGATTTCAATTTTTTTTTTTTAAGTTGTACTTTTTGACGCGTGAACCTGCCGGAAATAGTGATTAGTAGTTCATTGGTTTATTAAGATTTTATGTGATAAAGTAATGATTTAGAGTTCATAATTTAGTGTTTAGTGTGTAGAATTTAGGGTTTATGATTTATCCAAAATAAAATTGAATCGAATTCCACAAACTGCACACCAGCATCACTCGGACATTGGATGCCTAATTATACGTTTTTTATAAACAAATTTTCTAATATTTCCTATAAATGAGGTAATATGGAAGTGGTGAAAAACTAAATAGTGTCACGTGTAGGTTATATTAGTCTAGATCAGGGCGTTGATGATGAGCATAGCGTTTGTCAATTGAGATTTTTGTCATTGAATTAAACAAGCATGGTTAGGTTTATGTGTTTTTTTCTTTCTGCATTTTCAAGTGATTGGGGAAATTAAGGGTAGAAGGTTTCTTTTAGATTTATGGTTTCTATATTTTCTTTTCTATATTTTCAGAAAATCAAATTATCTTTTAAATAATATCTTTTAGTGTTGAAAACCTAGCTCGAATTTGTGTTTTGGAATTTTCGATTTAATCGTGAAAACTATTTGACTGCGAATGATAAAACTTAAAAAATGTCACGAAAAAAAAGCTATTTCTTTATTTAGATTTGAAACACATATTAGAAAACTTTACGGTTTATAAATCAAAAGATACAATAAAATCTAAAAAAAAAATCTATTTTATGAAAAAAGATAAATATAAAGATGATTGTGTGGCATTGCTAAGTAGGTGGTTAGGTCGGCCCCTAATATACGTGTTCAAAAAAACAAAAGTAAGCAATATCTATAGAAGGTAGGAGCCCATGCATCGCCTATAACAAAATCTAATTGAAAAGCTGCTACAACATATTGATAACTCCCACACCTTTAATTGTTTTTTTCCCATCAACTCAAAATAAGACATTATATTGCGTTTCCAAATACGATCTGGCCTTTCTAATTTTAAAAATGTATTTTTAACAAGTTCCAATCAACTATTTAAATGTAGCTTTCGATGACCACCTTTTTTTTTTTTTGAAATTGATGAATCTATCCTCTCATTGCCTAAACAAAGTGGCAAAATATATTACTCCTCTAGATTTGCTCCATAATTATTGTCCCTTTTTTGGTGTGTATTTTAGGTTTTTAAGAAAAAAGTTTAGATAAAAAAAAAAAAACCGTGTAAGGGGTAGAATTGGTAAATCAACTTTATTGTAAAGTGAAAAAGTGATAAAGTGTTAAAGTTTAAAAGGGTTAAGTGATGTTAGTTTGTAATTGGTGTAATTTATATGTATTTTGAATGGTGTTTATATTGATTTTAAAAAAAATTTCCATTTTTAGGAAAAATGGACAAAATTCCATCCACCCTTCCAAAAATAAAAAATCACTTCCCGAAATAAGAAATAAAATATTTTAAAAATGAAAAAAGAAGAAGGAAATTAACTAGAGTAGATGATGATTGATGAGGTAAATTTTAATTTATATTAATTGGGAAGGTGACATTTGCCGCGTAATTATGCTTGAATATATACACAAATTATAAATGAGGTTTTATAAGTGCATTGTACCATTCAAGTGTATTTGTTGAACATGTAAATTATTGCAGTGAAATATGCAACTTGTTTAAATTGAAAATATAATTTATGTTAATAAAAACAAATTATATGTTTTAATATTAATAAGTTGTATATATTTTAAAAATAAATTGTATGTTAAAAAAAATAAGTTATATTTTGTTAAAATGCACTTAGTTGCATGGTGCACTTGAGCACATATAACTTACTATATATAAAAATCAAGGGTAGAAGTCGGAAACCTTTGTGTTTTTCCAAAGATAGTGATCAGAGGATATGGAGAATCATCCCCATTTATAGAGTAGAGGTAGCCCTTTTGGGGCAAAAACAATGTGGAAAAATCTTTAGATCTCAAAGAAATCTTTATCGGGACTATTCTTTTTACATAATTATAATATTCCACAAAATTTCTTTTTTTTTTTTTCATCTAAATGAGCTTTATTTACTAAATACATTTTCAATACATTATAACAAAAAATACATATTTTTCAAAATTAATTAATTAATTCATTATAAATGAACCGTTGTATTCCAAGAATACATATCTTCATTCCATAAATCTAAAGATTATATCTTGAATAAAATTCCAAGAATACATATCTTCATTCCATAACAAAATTCAAAGAAAATTTTTCTCCCCTTTTATTCATAAATTTTGAAAATTATGAAAAATTTTATTTTAAACACATTTTTTAACAATTGAAACACATTTTCTTATATCTATTATCCATTATAGAGTACAAGAAAATTAATTTAACATAAAAAAAACTAAATAAATTTGTGTTTTGGAATTTTAGTGTAGTGAAAATTTTTGTCTTATCATCAATTTATTACAAAAATAAAGTCTCTCATTATCAAATAATACCTTAGTGTTGAACACCTAGCTCAACATTATTATCCATACCTTAAACTAGTTCCACTTCCCGATTTTGATATGATAAAGCGGTGCCTCCCAGACAATCAAATACGGGTCGGCCCGATTCTCAGATTAAATCTTAGCAATCACACGTGACCAATAATATTGTCCAAGATAAAAAGTATTGAATCTCGACTATCTCTACCCATGATTTTGGGGAAACGATCACCGATAATAATTTTAAATATTAAATTAAAGACCACAATGTCAAAAAAAAATCTATATATATTTATATATGGCACATTTATATAAACACACACTCTTTTGTAAAACTTGTTTATTGTATAAAACTAATTCCATATAATATGAAATTGATATCATTACACTTATAAATTGATATAACTATTCTTATAAATTAATATAGATACCATTTAATATTATGATGTTGATTTATAAATGTAATAATATCAATTGATAAGTATTGTGATATTAATTTATAACTATAGCTGCCTAATGATATCACTATTCTTGTAAGGGGTACGCTCTAATATGGTGAAAATTTTCATTATAATTTAAAGAAATTATTTTTATGCCTAAAGTGTTAGATAACATGTGATTTCATCAAATTTCAAGAAAACATCCCTTCCATAATATCCCAAGAAAATCAAAAAAATCTTTCGCCCTCTATTTTTTCCAAAATTTCCAAAATCTCACTATGAATAACCAAGTTTTTGAATTTAAGAGATAATCTTGTATTCCAAGAATACATATCTTCATTCCATAAAAATCTTTCTCCCACTTTTATCCATAATTTTCGGGAATTAGGGAAATATAAACAACAATATTTATTTTATTTTAATCACCTTTTTCGCTTATTGGTATATATTGGGATATATCGGGGGCCTTTATTAAGATTGGACTTTAATGTTCTTAAATAAATTGAGCCACAATATAAAAGATTGATAATTTTCCCACTACATAATTAAAATTTCCAAACCCAATTTTGTTTAGTTTTTTATGTTTAAATTAATTTTCCATTAATTAATTCTCTATAATGGATAATAGATATAAGAAAATATTTTCAATTGTTATCAAGATTTAACATTAGTATCCAATGAATTTAATTCCATTAATTTTGATAAAACTTATTTTTCCCATAAATATATTGATTAGTAAATTATTTAGATGGAAAAAAAAAGAAAAACAACCAATAATATTGCCCAAGATAAAAAGTATTGAATCCTCTCCCATTCGCTACCCATGATAAGTCAAAGCAATAGTTACCAATCCCACGTCCTATTTAAGGACTAAGGTTAAGAAATAACGAACCACTTGAGGTCTAATTCTTCCTTGTTCACCAAGAATTTATCCTCCCAGTAAGTCCTATTCAAAACATAATTTGTGTAATCTCTTAATATTTTAATATTTTAAAAATGATGTGTATTAATTTATGTTAGTTTGTAACCTCTATGACTATTTTTTTTGCCTTTTTCGGTTTTGATGGCGAAATCTCATTATTAAAAAAAAAGGTATGTATGATTTATAAACAAATCTGTGTTGGCATTCCATCCACCCTTCCAGAAATTTTAAATCACTTCCCGAAATAAGAAATAAAATATTTTAAAAATGAAAAAAAGAAGAAGGAAATAATAAAGAAAAAGAAAGCGAAGGAATGGGGCCCGAATGCAATGGCGATAAGCAACTGCTTTAATTATTGTGGTGTATGTGGCGCTCCTTCCTAAAAAAAGACGATTACTATATATTTGGAATTATTGCATTTTATCTTCACTTTTTCCATAAAATTATGTTATTCTGAAAATAATAATATATATAAAGTGATGCACTAATAACAATAAATACTCTACTATCACATTGAATTGATTGTCTACTTCAGTTTTAAAGTTTCAAATCATATCATTCAGATGAAAGACAAGTAGTATAATTTTTACATAGAATACCCCACTTCATTAATTCTTGGTTTTCAGTTTTTTATTGTGTAGTTGCAAATTATTTTTCATGTTTAATGCATAACACACTACAAGAAAATAGTGTATTACCTACAAAACTTTTCAATATTTTTTCAATGTGCCTATGAAATTTCCAACGAAAATATTTTCATCCTTAAATAGTAAGGCTTGCCTGCAAAATTTTCTAATTATATATAGACTATTTTAAAAATAAAAAATAATTGCCTAGAAAATTATTTGTGTAGGTAAGTTTTCCTGCGAAAATTACAAATATGTAGGTAGATTGTTCGTAGGTAATTTGTTTGTCTAGAGATTTATTTGTGTAGATAATTTTTCATAGATTATTCTAAAAATTGATAGGCAAATTGTAGACCATCCTCACTTTTTGAGGACCAAATTATTTTTTAGGAAAAAATTGTAACCATTTGAAAATTTTCATAGGCTATTCTTCATTTTGTAGTGACGTCTTATCAAGAGTATGTTTGACTTAGTATATAAACTCGTTAAAACAACTTATAAATTATCTAGAAACTTATAAACTCTCTTTATTATTTTTTTTGGGGGTAAAATAAGATGTTCAACATCTTATAAGATTTTAAAATATATTCGTTACATCTTATAAGTTCGAAAAAATAAGTTGATATTCCAATTTGTTTTACTAAATTTTTTAAAGCTATACTCCATCCCACCACCCCGACTCCCAATCGGCCCGAACCCAATCCAGCCCAACTTCAGCCCCACCCAATCTCGGCCTGGTCCAAACATCTCAATATACAAAAATAAAAATTAATTATTTTATATTAAATAAGAAGTAAAAAATATATTTTTTCTTTAAATTATCAAATAACTTATAAACTTTATAAGCCAAACACTTTAATAATTTATAAGCTACTTAAAAATTACATTTTAGAAGCTCTTAAAACAACTTATAATATTTAGAACTTATAAAATATTTAAAATAAGTTTAGCCATATGGGGTCTATGTTAAATATATATTTTCTGAAAAATGGGCTTAATTACACAACAATGTTACATTAACTTAATGACACAACAATGTTAATACATAATTATATACTCCATCCGTCCCACTCTTAATTGAATATCTACTACTTGCACGAGTTTTAATATAAAAGATTTTTATTATTATTAAAAGGGATAAAATTATTTTTGATGAGGGTTAAATGATAAAATAATTATATTTGTGTAAATTAAATGAGATAAAGTTGACTTTAATGTAAAAAAAGTAATGGCATAGAGTGCAATATTGAGATTTTGAGGGATATATATAAAAGAGAAAAGTTATTTTATTACTATTCATAGAAATATTCAATTAAATTTGGGACGAATATTTTTTACAAATATTCAAATAAGAGAAAGACGAGGAATATAATATATTATTTTACAAGAAAATGAAATAGGTAGACAGTGTATTAAACAAAAAAGACTTGAGTTAACCATACATAAAAATGTGTTCCACATTTAATTAAATTCTAAGATATAATTTTTTAAGATAAAAACTTGTGTGAATTCGAGTTTACGATGAACTCTATTTCTTTAGTATCACTCTTTATTTGCTGCCTTCAGGGAAATTTTTGATTCCTTAATTTCATCCTCCCACTACCAAGAACATTTGCCTTCAGATCGATCTTTCTGCATTTATTTAGGAGGTTTGGTGTGTTCAATTTTTGTACTAAGCACGATTTTTGCGAATTTTCACTCTATTCTCCTGCTTCTACCCGCACACGTACAGTGCAGATGATCAGTTTCCCTTCAACTTATGTCCACGTATTTAACCATAAAAAAAAATAATCATGTTTGATATTACCGGTACAATGATCTATTATTGCCAGTCTTAGGCTAAAAAATAAATAAAAGTGTAAGTTAAAGGACGAATTTTAAAATTTGAAGTTAGGAGGACGAAAATCAAAATTAGGAAAAGTTAAAGGACGAAAAACCACCATTTTCCGTATTCAACGTCAGATTTTATCAGTACCATGACCTATTATTGCTGATCATGGTACTAAAAAAATTTAAAAAATTTAAGTTAGAAAATGAACGATTTTGATATGGAGCCTAATATTGGGCTCCATATGGAGCCTAATAGATTTTTTACCCGGTCCTAACCCAACTCAACCCGACTCAAAACTGGCCCAAGTGGTTCATGGTTCACCCGGCCCGAACGATTGATGGTTTAGGTTTTATGGTTTATGGTTTAGGGCTTAGTTTGGGAATGTCACATAAGCTATTAGGCTCCATAAGGAGCCTTAATATTAGGCTCCATATCAGAACTGAGAAAATGAATTCCAAAAATTTAAAAGTTAGGAGGATAAAAACTAAAATTTTCGAGAAAAAAGTTAAAAGACGAAAAAAATTATTGTTTAAAAATTAAAATTTAAGCTCAAAAATTTTTACACAGGCAATTTTAAAATTTCAGTTGGTTCATAAATAAGTTTGAGGAGACAAATACAAAAAAAAGTTTTGTTGCATATAGATTTTAAACCACTATAGCTAGAGGCGAGAATATATTAGGCTATCTGATAGGGTTTATGACTCAACTTTTTCAAGTCCATCTTGACTCGGCTTATTTAATAAATAAGTCAAAGCTTAAGCTTTTTAAAAGCCAATTTATCATAATAGGTTACGGATCAAACCCACTAGGAAAGTGTATAATATAAAATAGGTTGGGTTTTGACCCATAAATTGTATATCAGGTGACAAAGTGAGAGGGAGAATATTACGAAACTATATAAATGAATTAATTTCATATAATTTTTTATAATTTCAAATTTTTAGATGTGATCAAACTTTTTCAGGAATCAATTACATATTGTAAATCAAGTTTCAATAGATAGTAATTTGTTTTAAAATTCTATAAAATAATTTTCAAATTCACTTTAATATTAAAAAAATATGAAAATTAGATTTTTTTTTTTAAAGCGACTTTGAAAATTATGTGTAGTATTTGAAAATATACTTTAAGTAGATTTTCTCCCCTGTAAATCATACTACCCAGAAATTGTCCAGTCAAACTTCTATCACTAAGATATTTTTTGTTTACGTGGAGTTTGAAGTCAGGAAAAGAAGATAAAAAAATAGTGCTCCTACAAAATAAGGGTAAAAAGAAAAAAAAATGAATTTTAAAATTTTATTATATTTTAAACGAGGTGACAATTACAATATAAATGGATATAAAGTAAACAATGTCAATACTAAAAAAAAAAAAAACTGATTGAACGAGGGTATTCAAAGAGGTTGGAATCCCTCGTTAATTAAGGAGGGTTTTAACGAGGGATCTGATTCACGAGGGATTTGGCGAGGGTGCATTTATCGCGGGTTTAAAACCCTCGGTATTTTCCACGAGCTATTTACCGGACTGGGGGCTCGCCAATTTCAAAAAACCCTCGGCAATTGTAAACGGTTGGCCCAAGGTCAGATTCTCTCGTTTAACGAGGGCTATGTCCCCTCTCTAAAACCCTTGCCCCCAAGCTATAAAATCCCTCCCCCAGCTCCATTTTTTTAGTTCCAAAAAATTTCATCTTGAGGAAACGCACTGGAGGCGCCACTCTACACACTCCACCGCCGCTTCCAAGTACAGTAAGTTTTTCATTTTATTCGTTATTAGTATTACTTATTTTATTGTTTAGTATTACTTATTTAATTTATTATAATTTAGTTTTTTTTATTGTTTAGTATTAATTATTTTATTGTTTAGTATTAGTTAGTTTATTATTTAATATTAGTTGTATTAGTCGTATTTCTAGTTTAATTTAGTACATAGTTTGATATGTGTGTATGTTTAGTATTAATTATGTATTATTTAGCTAATACGTGTATATTAATTATTACTATTTAGGTTAATTTAGTTATAGCTTAATTTGACTTATTTAGTATTAGTTGTGGTGTAAACAATATATTAATTACGTTGGAGTGGAGGGATCGATGTTGATGAATATTTGTTGGTTATTGCTTGTTGTAGAACATGTGAGTTCCAACTTGATTAATTTTATTTGATTAAGTCGAAAATGGATGCACGTAGGATCTTGATTAATTGGGGAATACGATAAAATAAAACGAAACTCTGTCAAAAATTTTAGGAAATATTAATTACTAATTAGGTTTTTGAATATTAATTAATTAATTCGTAAATGTGAAACAAATTGATATGGATTATTCAGCCATTATGTTGGATGTATGGTCCAAGATCGATTAATGGCATGATATCTTTCGAATTTTACAATGGAGTCGAATCATTTATAGATTTCGCCACTAGTAATCCGAATTGGATGAACCATAGAAAGATTAGGTGTTCCTGCAATAAATTTAGATGTCGGAACAAGATGTTTCATTCACCATATGACGTGAAGGCTCATTTGTATACAAATGGGTTCATGCCCAATTATTGCAATTGGGTTTTTCACGGTGAGAAAATTTGGGGTCAATACAATGATCAACCATCTATGTCAACTTCACATGGGCCGGTTGACGAGACATCTGGATCTAGCTCATACCACGACATGAGCAAGGACTTAACATCTGGTCCCCACTTGAATGTAGATGATGATCCCCATAATGAGGAACCTCCTAATGAACATGCTACATATTTTTATAACATGCTTCGTGCAGCGATTTAGGATATATTTTCTGGTTGCGAATCGCACTCACAGTTGTCATACAATGCCCTATTTCTGAACATTAAAACTGAAAACAGACTGTCTGAAAAAGGCTATAATCAAATTGTTCAGGCGATTCGTGAACTTTGTCCGAATAGTCTGGTGCCCAAGAAATTTTCTGATAGCAATCAACTGATGAGTAAGATGGGTCTTCCAGTGGAGATGATCCATTGTTGTGCACATAACTGCATATTATATTAGGGTGCAGATGGCGAACTTGAATATTGTAATTTGCAGTCGGTCACAGTTCAAACCTGCTAGATGACGTGAATGGTCGATTGAAAAAGAACCGTCCTTTTAAGGAGATGTTCTATTTTAAGATCGAAGGATATGACATGGCATGCACGTTGCTCTAATGACCACTCTGGTGTTATGCGTCAACCTGCAGACTCACAGGCTTGGAAACAGTTGGACTAGTCATTCCTGAATTTGCTTCAGAAATTCGGAATGTGAAGTGTTGGGCTTGAGCACGATGGCATTGATGGGCCTGCAGACTCACAAACTTGGAAACAATATTCATCATGGCCAGTGATAGTGACTCCGTACAATTTACCCCCATGTTTGTGCATGAATGATCAATTCATGTTTCTTACGACTCTAGTGCCTAGTCCAATAAATTCAAAGGATAAATTGGACGTATTTTTACAATCACTGATCCATGATTTGCTATTTTTATGGGAACATGGAGTGGTAATGTATGATGTTGCTACAAAGAAGAATTTTTCGATGCGAGCAGCACTAATCTGGACCATAAGGGTATGTTCATTTCGCGACTATCCCGAAGGACTTTGGACTTTACAATCTCAAATCCCCATTTATTTTTAGACTTAAAGTAAGGATTTTGAAATCCTATTAATCCTACCCTACTTCATAACCTACTACTAATCTACCTTTTATTCTCCCAATACACTCACATCATCTATTTTTTATTCTCTCAATACACTTAAAATAATATAATAATATCACATCAATCATCTTTTCCACCATCCTACCCTATAAAATCCTATAACAAATATACATCTTAACTATTCATCAAGATTTTAAAATCCTAGGACTTCAAAGTCCGGATTTCCCACGTCCACTATAAGCCCGGCGAACATACCCTAAGTGACTTTCCAACCTACTCGATGTTGTCTGGATGGATCACAACTGGAAGGATTGCTTGTCCATACTGTGCAGAGTACACTAATGCTTTCATTCTTAAGCTCAGTCGCAAGTCGTGGTTTGACAACCATCACAAGTTATTAGAGAGACATCATCCGTACTAAAGGAACAAGACTGCATTAAGAAAGAATGAAGTAGTTGATGATGATCCACCTCCCATCCTTACAGGTGATCAGCTCCTCCAGAAATTGATTGGATTGGATTGATGAAAATAATAGAAGTGGGTGCTGATGCTCACAACAAAGGTTTACAAGGTGGTTGGAAGAAGATTTTTTTTTTTCTGGGATTTGCAGTATTGGAGCTCCCTGTTGATCAAACACAATTTGGATGTGATGCACATCGAAAAAAATGTGTTTGATAATCTTTTCTACACGGTGATGAATGTTGAAGGGTAAAACAAAGGTCACAACAAAATCCAGGGATGAACTTAATGAATACTGTCGTTGACCTTCGCTGCAGAAATGTCCACGTACATGAAAGTACCCCAAAACTTCTTATTCCCTTGATAAGAAACACAGAGATATGGTCTGCAAATTGGTAGATAGGTTGAAATTTCCAGATAACTACGTGTCCAACTTATCTCTATGCGTAGACTGGAAAAAATTGAAGATGTTTGGGATGAAGAGTCATGATTGTCACGTGTTTATGCAGAGACTACTCCCAATTGCTTTCCGTGAGATTCCGCCGTCTAACTTTTGACAAGCTATCACTGAAATTAGCTTGTTCTTCAAGGAGTTAACATCGAGGATCATTACTGTAGAAAACATGACTCGATTTGACAATGATATCCCAATGATCTTGTGCAAGTTGGAACGTATATTTCCACCCAATTTCTTTAATTCGATGGAGCATCTACCTGTCCATCTTGCATATGAAGCAAAAATTGCTGGCCCAGTACACATGAGTGAAATATTTCATATTATTTTATATATTTTATAGATAAAATGAGATTTTTAAAAGCAAAACACATGAGTGGATATAATTTTAAATGGGTGGAGTGCTTTCCAAAGGAATCGAACCCAAGATCTGGGCAGAGCCTGATGCTCTGATACCGTGAAAGAATTTCGTCTCAACTAAACATTCGAACTTATAGAGAGGTGCAGAATTAATTCATTTATTTAATTTCTCTCAACATATGAACCGCCTCATTTGAGTTTTTGTCAATTAACTTTATACAAATTCTCATTCCCATTGAATAATTTCAACCAAGTGCCCCGGAAATTGATTCTCAGTTGGTCGATAGCCGGGTCTGGTTAAATCAACAATGAGCACCATTAATTTTCTGGCAAATAAACGATATTTTGTCAAAAATTAAAACTCATAAGTGAACATTAACTGATGGAATCAGCGATGAATGGTGGGGAGACTACGTGATTACGAGGTGGTCATACATGAAAATAAGGTTTTATTTTAGATTTTATAAAAGGACATTTTTTTTTAGCTTTCATTAATTAATTTTGAGTTTAAGAATCTAATTATCAGATATATGTGTTAAGTAATTTTTATTTGAATAAATTTTGAGTATCAAGATTATAAAAACTAGATTTATGTATTTTTAACTTTGATGTACGTTTTTAATTTTTATTGTAAATCAAATTAGAAATATATGTGTTTTTTTTTCTATCAAACTTTTAAACAATGTAGAGTAACACGATGTAGAAAAATCAATGATGGCAGACTAGTTGGTGCTAGGCTGCCACCGGCCGAACCGATTACATAGTAATTGTTTATGTTAGGTGTTCTGTGCATCAGTCCTAGTTTAGACGGGCTACGTGCTTCTAGGAGGCGTCTAGACGGTCCCGAGTTAGAGGTTTTTTTTTTTTTGCAATTTTAAACAATCTCTTTTTTTTTTTTTTTAATTTTCTATCAAACAGTTAAACTTAAATAAATGAAAATTGAAGAATTTATCCACAGTATTCTAATTATACTATCTCGAAAAAATATACATTTTTATTTTTTTAATAAGTCAATTGAAATTCAATTATTGTATTTTGAATCAAATTTGAACTAAAAAAATAAATGCAGAGATGTTTGTAATGATCTTGATAATATTAAATTTAATATTTATTTATAGTGAAATTATAAAATTCAACACTGAAATTTAAAACGAACAAATAAATAAAAATTGACCCGACTAGTCCCCTACTAGTCGAAGCCTAAGCGACTTAGATGTTAGGCGAACGATTATTGATTTCCGATTTATGCTCTCATAATAAAAAATTGACCTGAATTTGGACAATTCAGGCGAAAATTGGTAACACGTGCTTAGTTTTCACGTGACTTTTTACCAGAAATTAGGTGATTCAGGTAAAATTGACTCAGTTTAAAATATTATGTCTTAAATTTGGAAGAAAAAAAAAATATTTTTTTTTTTTGCTTTTGCCACCTCCAATAAGGTAGTGTACTAAAAGTTAAGATAAAAACTTGTATGTAATATTACATATAAGCGATATGTGCAATTATAGATCAATTGAACTATTTTTTTTTTTTTCGCGGGCCATGCTTTGCCTGGTCGGGTTAAGGCAGAATACCAGATTTAATGAGTTTTCTTCTTTTTTTTTTCACGTCGCGCAGCAGTTTCTTCTTCTTCTTCCTCTTCTCTTCAGATTAATGGCGGATCTCACGGGCTTTCTTCTTCATCCCCTCATCAGCCGCTCCATACCGTTGTCACTTTACTCTTCATTTTTGGTAGGTAGAGAATATATCCGTCGTGCGTGCCCTAATTTTCTATCCAATTTAATTTTCTTCGATTCGCTCCGCTCATTGGATGAAAGTGCGGATTCTGTGAGAAGAAGAGAGAATATGTGTGTGATGTTAGATTACACCTCAACACAAAGTGTGTGCTGAAATTCAGATCCTTCTGCACTTTTTTCACGCTGATCTGTAAATCTGTAATTTTTTACTGATGATTTTTTCGCGTTTGTACTGATTTTTATTAATGTAGTAACACTCTTTTGCTCATAGGGTAACACTCTTTTGTTCATGTAGTAACACATCAAGTTGTTATGTAAATCTGTAATTTTGGACTGGGGATTTATTTTCGCGTTTGTTGTGGTTTTGTTTATATGGTAACACGTTTTTCTTCATATGGTAACACTTTTTGTTCATATAGTAACACATGTTTTTTTAGTAATACGTAACACTGTTCATATATCGTCGTAATGCTATGTGAATACTCATGTATTACCATACGAACAATAATGTGTTACCTTGTGACCCATGTTACCTTATGAATATTTATGTGTTACGATATATTTTATTACGTGTTACGTAAGATATGCAGTTTTTTCAATATAACAATGTAGTAACGACATAGATGTAGTAACACAAAAATTTGACGTAATTTTTTAAAAAAAAATTTATGTCTTTAGTGAAAATCAAACCTGCGACCATAACAAACCTAAACCACTAGGCTACAACACATATTTGATAAAAATATCCCTCTATAAATACATATTCAGCCAACACTAGGCTTGAACCTTTTGATAAAATATCCTGCGCCCGACCCGACCCATCCCATCTTGACCGACAAATCTGAACCATTTTTACGTTATTTATGTTGTATTGCACATAACACCAGCGTGCAATATTTCACACAAGACTTTCTCAAAAGTTAATTATTCCCTACTAGGTCCACATTGTATACTATAAATAGATCGTTGATGTTACGTACAAGACATGCTATTTTGAACCATGCATGACCAAGAAAAATTTCTAACAGAAAGACGAATCTTTCTAAAGTGAAAAAAGATTTGTGAAGCAACAATTATCGTCCAATTAGAGGTGTGGTGATAACTGATAGAATCTGAAATATTGTCAATTATTGTCCTTCATTTATTGTTTGACAATCTTGTTTAATTTGTGTTTGAAAAAAAAATTATAAATAGTTCCGTAATTTTACCTAAATTTAAATTTGATAATTTTCTTGTTTATTTTTATCAATTACATAAAAAAAACTCTATACAGTCATATTATCGGGATCGTAAAAAGTATTACTATAGGGAGATCATTCCTAAATAATATTTTACATAGAAAAATATTATTTTTTTCTTTAATTTTTTTAATATAATACATGTTATACTACATGTATGTAAATCCATTAACAAATTCATTTAACTAACTAATATGAATTTTACTAAAACAAATACATGCACTTTGATAGTATAAAATACATGTAAGAACTAATAGAATTAATGACCTATTATCTACACTCAAGTTAAAGGATAAAATTAAAATGTTTCTGAATCAACCATAGATAAATATTTTATGCTATCTTAAACTTATTGTAATGATATATATATATATATAAATAATGTCATTTATTTTTGTATGAAGGCTCAAATTTTTAAGATGGAGCTGAATAAATATATAACGGCTAGGTTTCATATGTAACTGGTGCACGAATTTAAGATCCGTGCACTCGCCCCAACCCTACCCAATCACTTAAATTCGGGTCATATATAAAATAAAGTGTAAATACTAGATATGCAAATTATATTCTAAGTTGGGTGTGCAAGACCCGCGACCGAGGAAGAAAAAAGAAGAAACTGGAGGAAGACTTGCGGCGGGCAAACGCGGTTGATGAGTTGATGGCAGCCAAACTAGTTGATGAGTTTATCATAGTTTAATTTTGTCGCCCTTTTCGTCTGCTACTTCCCATGGGGTTATGACTCTTTTGTTTTTTTTGTTTTTTTCCATTGCTGTGGACTGAAAATTGAAAATGGGATACACAATTTCATTGAGTAGAAGAATTAAGGGCAAGATGGCTTAACTGTGTAATCCAATTGTGTTAATTAATGGTGAGATTTTGGGAAAATTTGGTGGTGGTTCATTTTTTTGTGGTGCAGGGTTTGTTGTACTTTTGAAATTCTTATTTAATGTGCAATAGAATTTATTTACTATGATAAAATAATGCATTTGGCATTATCAATCTCGTGTAATTTCATTCTCTCCTCTTCTTCCTTTCAGATTCTTCGTTTCTGGGCATTTTTCATTCTTGGTAACATTTGAACTAAAATATGCAACTACTTAGACCGAAACATGCAACTTCATATTACAAAAACATGCAACTTCCTATTACTGAAACGTGCAATCCAATAACTAATTGAACTTTTCAGCTTTTAGCTAGTTGCATGTTTTTATGTTTACTAGTTGCACGATTCAATATTAGCTAGTTGCATGTTTCTGTATATATAGTTGTGTATTTCTCTATCAGCTAGTTGCATGTTTCTATGTGTTCGAGTTGCACGGTTCAATATTAGCTAGTTGCATGTTTCCGTATTATATCCTTGTATGTTTATGTGTTATATAGTTGCATGTTTTTGTACTAGCTAATAGCATGTTTATGTGTTACATAGTTGCACGCTTCTGTTGTAAGTTGTTGCATGCTTTTATTATAAGTAGTTGCATGCTTCTATTATAAGTAGTTGCGCTACAATATTAGCTAGTTGCATGCTTATGTGTTTTCTAGTTGCACGGTTTAGTATTAATTAACTAATTGCATGTTTATATATTATATAGTTGTATGTTTTTGTATTAACTAATTACATTTTTTGTGTTATCTAATAGTATGTTTATGTATAGGTATATTCCCCAAATTAATAAAATAAAAAAAATTACTAATTTTTAGCTACTTGGGAGTTGAACCCAGTACCTATTGGCTTGAGGAAAGAGAAGTCAGCCACTAAGCTGTAAGTTGTTATGAGAAGAAATTCGACATAATAAGGATTAGAAGGGGATGTGCAACCCATTTTTTAAAATGGATCCAAGTGCACGGTGCACCCTAGTGCGCAGAAGACCCACTCATATATAACTTACTATACAATGTGAAGTTTATTTTTATATATAATTGGTCCCGAGTCGAGATCATAATTTTTAATTACTATAAATATGTTATTCCTATATAAAACATTTTATAGGAGATTTTTACTGTATAATACTTTCAATATCAAATCAGGTCATTTCCAGCAAATATTTTGAAAATAGCCGGAATAGAAAAACCTGACGTCTCGAAACTGGTCCTCCTCCTGTGAAAATGCTTGTGTAGCCAACCAACACCCCAAATTAATTATTAATCCACCTTATGAAAATTTGTAAATTTTGCATAAAATAATTATACAAGATCAGATAAATACAATATGTACGTGCGGATCTAAGGAATATATAACACATTAATTAATGTGTCTTCATAAAAAATAATTGATGCATGGATAATATAGGAGTTTCATGATATTTCGTGTAATTTTGAAACCCTAGATTTAACGTTACGGAATAATAATACAGACTACTCATGCCTATTTCTGTGTTTCTTCCCTTTACCAATTGGAATTAATCGAATCACAAGAGACCCTTACAAAGGCACAAGATCCAATTTTTCAAAAATAAGTTGTTCTTATTGTTTACGGTTTTATTTTAGTAATCATACAGTTTCTAATTAAGCCTATTCTTGTCTAGAGAGTTCAAAGCCTGTTTGAGAAATCTATTAGAAGGGTAAAAATACTTATTTAAAAAAAAAAAACTGAGTTTAGCAATTAAAAAAAAAATGTTTCTACTTAATTTAGTGTCTGCTTGTAAACTGTAAAAAGTGGCTGAGAAACACTTATTCTGAAAGTTGTTAGACACAATTTTAAAAATAAAATGTATTTCTACTAGTTCAATAAAATTTGTAAAAAGGCACTTTGTAGGGTTTGAAATCAGGAACTCAGTATTGAGAAAATATCTGTTGCGTTTCTGTAAAACGCTGAATAATATTATGCATTTTTTTTCAATATTAGTTTTGTCCAGGTTGTTTTTATCGCCTATTAACAATTATGATATAGTGATATAGAACCAACTATCTAGATTTTTTATGGAACCAAATTAATGATGTGTCATGTCAACTCATCATCCACATAATTAATTTTATTTAAATAAATTATAGAATATTTTATAATTAATATACTATAACCTAAACCATGAACTCTAAACCCTAAATCATGAACCATTCGGGTCGGGTGAACCATGAACCACTCGGGCCGGGTTAAGGTCTGGCCGGATTAGGTCCGGGCCGGGTAAAAAAAAATTAAAATGAACTGAAAAAACAAAACTGAACTGAAAAAAAAAATAAAAAAATTACCCGGCTTGGACCCAACCCGGCCAGAGCCGAATCCATCCGAGTGGTTCATGGTTCACCCGACCCGAATGGTTCATGATTTAGGGTTTAGGGTTCATGGTTTAGGGCATAGTATATTAATTATAAAACATTCTATAATTTATTTAAATAAAATTAATTAAGTGGATGATGAGTTGGCATGACACCTCATTAATCTGGTTTCATAAAAAACTCAGATAGTTGGTTCTATATTATTATATATATATATATATATTTCGGTTTTGTTGTTTTTTATTTTATGCATAAATTGAAAATATGTTTACTGATTTAAAAATTGTCTCCAGTAATTATTCCCATTAATGGCCATTATTGCTTAATTTCCAATTCGATTATGTGAATGATCGACTTGTATATGCATGGGTTCATTGTGAAGTATGAGAAATAGGAAGAATCGGGTTGGGCCTCTTTGATTCGTAAAATGAACGTTTTTATCTTTAAAGGAGAGTAATTTTGAGTAAACGACTCTATTAAATTTTCACACATTTTAATTTTGATTAACCCATTTCTATATTTAGACTCGATATTGGTATTTTGTACCTATTTGGTTGTTCCATGTGTTTGGATCGAACATAACTGGCGGAATTGTTCATTTATAGGAGACGAGAAAGCAGACAACTGAACTTCCCATTGCGCCATCACTCAACGTGAGTTGTAAGAACTCTTACAGTAGAATTTCACTCTGATAAAAATACTTAATCATTTCTAAATTTTAGACATTAAATTACTTGTTAAAGAATAGGCATAATAATTATTTGCTGTAAAATTTCTGTGAAAAAAATCTTATTTATATTACCGATTTTTGCTGCTAATTTAATTCATGAAATATGTTGAATCTGTTTTCATCTAATAAAATGGGTGGCGGTGAATATATTTTTGTAATTAAAGTCACACAAAAATATTATATTGATCACACTATTTTCTAATATTTGAAACTCCAATGATATATTTGGGTATGTGATGTTATGATAATTATTATGAAATGAAACTTTTATTTATTTAAATTGTCATCAAATATGTCACACTAGCTTTGTTTATATATATATATATACATGTTTGCTATTGTATGATTATGCATGGTTCGCTTTGCTGTAGGACAAATCTAGCTAGAATTCAACACTAATAAATTTTCATTATAATATCAACAATTATAAATTATGAGGATAAATTATTACAAATTAAATATTTATAAGAACTTTTGTTATACTCAGTCTCCACCTGTCATGTAGAAGTCATCCCAATCAGGGTCAATAACCAACTAATGGAGTTCGTCCAGTTCGGTTGACAACCACCACTAGTTAATGTGTTAGGTAAATTAAATAAATAAATTATTCTCAATTCTCTCTACAAGCTCGAGCTTTTAGATGAGACATAATTCTCTCATGGTATCAGAGTTCAGGTTGTGGGTTCGATTTCCGTGGAAGCACTCCACCCATTTAAATTGTCCACTCTCTTGGGCCTCCTCTCCAGAGAGCAAAGACAATGATTCGGCCCACAAGTCCGACCTTCTCTACAAGCTCAAGTTTTTAGATGAGATGGAGTCAACAGTCCATGACGTGTCGGCCGAGCACACCTGTTCTGCCACGAAGCACGTGCATCTTCCGAGCAAGGAGGTTAGGTGGGCTCTATTCGGCTTACTCAAACAGTTCAGGTGCTCAGTCAGAGAGGTCGGCCAATGTCATAGCCAGTCAGTCTCCAGCTCATCCAACACTAAAAAGGTCCTTAAAAATCTTAACCATTAAATGACATAATGACACCTAATATAGTATGAACACTTAATAATTATTTATACTTTAAGTAGGTCATTTGACCACTTAATAAAGATTCTTTTAGCCATTTTAAAGCTAATATTTACCTCTCTCTCAAATCAAGATAAAAGTGGGAAAATTACTCTAAGGTACAAAATTTATGGGAAAATTACTCTAAGGTATAATGTGCAAAAAAATTTTGCACTTTAGTTCAAACTAGATACTAAAGTGCAACGTAATTTTTGCACATTGTACCTTAGAGTAATTATCCCATAATTTTTGTACCTTAGAGTGAGGACCCCATAAAAGTATTACTTATTTATGTCATGTCGGCCGAGCACACCTGTTCGGCCACGAAGCACGTGCATCTTCCGAGTAAGGAGCTTAGGTGGGCTCTATTAGGCTTACTCAGACAGTTCAGGTGCTCAGTCAGAGAGGTCGGCCCATGTCATAGCCAGTCAGTCTCCATCTCATCCAACACTAAAAAAGGTCCTTAAGAATCTTAACCATTAAATGACATAATGACACCTAATATAGTATGAACACTTAATAATTATTTATACTTTAAGTAGGTCATTTGACCACTTAATAAAGATTCTTTTAGCCATTTTAAAGTTAATATTTACCTCTCTCTCAAATCAAGATAAAAGTGGAAAAATTACTCTAATGTACAAAATTTATGGAAAATTACTCTAACGTACAATGTGCAAAAAAAATTTGCACTTTAGTTCAAACTAGATACTAAAGTGCAACGTAATTTTTGCACATTGTATCTTAGAGTAATTATCCCATAATTTTTGTTCCATAGAGTGAGGACCCCATAAAAGTATTACTTATTTATGTCGTGTCGGCCGAGCACACCTGTTCGGCCACGAAGCACATGCATCTTCCGAGTAAGGAGCTTAGGTGGGCTCTATTAGGCTTACTCGCACCAGGTTCAGTGCTTTCGATCGGAAAAGGTCGGCCCATGTCATAGCCAGTCAGTCTCCATCTCATCCAACACTAAAAAAGGTCCTTAAGAACCTTAATCATTAAATGACATAATGACACCTAATATAGTATGAACACTTAATAATTATTTATACTTTAAGTAGGTCATTTGACCACTTAATAAAGATTCTTTTAGCCATTTTAAAGCTAATATTTACCTCTCTCTCAAATCAAGATAAAAGTATTTCTTATTTATTATCAATATTTTATTTGTCCGATGAAAGCCATCAGCCAAATCACTACCTACATAAATCCGCTAACAACCAATTCTATTACATAAAGGGTTTTTTTTTTTTTTCATATAATCCAAGAGGCAAACCCCAAATCTAGTGATGGGATATGAAAGATAATTTTCTTGACGCCGAAACCTCATCATTAAAGAAAAGATATATATGATTAATTTATATAAAATTAATGTGTGTTGACACTCCATCTGTCTTTCCTGGAATTTTGAATCACTTTCTCGAATAAGAAAATACAAATGAAATGAGAAAAGGAAATAAAAAAATGAAAAGAAAAAAAAAGAAAGGGAAGGGACTATAAATTGAATGGCAATAAGGAACTGCTTTAATTATTGTCGTGATTGTTATTCGTAAAGCAAACGTAAGCGTATGTGATGCGTGTTTCTAAAAAAGAGACGATTGCTATATATTTAGAATTATTGCCTTTTTTCAAATTTAGAATTATTGGTTTAAAAAAAAAAAGGAAAAATTATTGCATTTTATCTTCACTTTTTCCACAAAACCATGTTATTCCGAAAAATAAGTATATATAGAGACTTACTAACTAACTAAATTTTATTTTTTAAAGGGTGATTTGGGTTTTGAGTTATAGTTTTGGGTGGTCCCCTTTTGTGATGACTGTGGTTTCGGTCTACAGCGTATTCGGTAGTAGAAAGAATTATTATAATTGATTATCTTAAAAAACTATTGTAATTGAATATCTTTAAAAAAAAACTAACTAAATAATATTATTGAATTTTGTTGTGAAAATATAGAATAAACGTAAAGAAAAGAACAAGAACACCACAAGAACACCGATTTGTTTACCCAGTTCGTCCATAAGGACTACATTTGGAGGCGACTAAGCCAGGAGCGTTTTCACTATAATCTGTCTTCTTCTGTCGTCTATTTACAAAGGAGATACATATATATATATATATATATATTAGGGAGTGAGTTGTAACCCTAAAACCCTAAAGCCCATCTGACAATTAGCTAAATAAGAATACTAATAATCAATAAGTAATGTCCACAATATTTAATATATTTACAACACTCCCCCTTGGACATTACGACGTAATATTCATGCCTAATTAAAATTTCCCTAGAATAATACAAAGAGAAAAACTTAGTAAAATAAGAAAAAGTACAACTAATGATCTTCTAAATTCAATCTTCAAAACGCTCCCCCTGAAGACAACAGTCTTCCAAGCCTTTTGTATTATGCTTACATACTCTTCTGGAGTTCATGGAAGTAAAATAATTTAGGGGATATATGCTTTGTCAAGTTCCCTTTATCATTCATATTATTCATATGGGCAACAAAAGTTGCATTTTCCCCATAATGGATGATAGGAGATATACCATTATCACATTAATCATAAATGTATTTAAATCAATATATTGCAAACATCGAAGATACTGCACATATGCTTTAAAGTTTTACAATGTCTCCTTATAGGAGAAACACTAACTTAATCTTTCAGGCAAATTCAATATAAATTCAATATCGAATTTGGTGCAGTTCTTAAAACATAGTAATGCACTAAGGACATTCTGATAAGGAACTTCTGATCCTAAAATGTCATATTTATCTTCTTTAGGTCCAAATTTTGTCTTTATCCACTTCAAGGAATCGAACAATTACTAGAGTGCTAAGTAGCTGAAATTTAAGATAAAATCACTCCAATACCTTCTCCAATTAAGTGGATTGATATATAAAGATTCATTTTGCTTTAGGGAAATGCTTGATCTGCTGGTCGAGACAATACTTGATTTTACCAACGTTTTATTTCAAAATTCAATCTCTAAGATTAAATTAACTTTCTTTAATTTCCTTACTTGTTCCAATAATATTTAGATTATCATCAGAAATCGAGATAATACAAACCAAAATAATTTCTTTGTAAACGCGTAAGGAAATATTTCATTGTTTATTTATTCCTCCTTAGGGAAGAATGAATTGAGTCAATCGTGGAATATTCGACCCAAATATTTTATGTCATATAATGACCTTTGTAATTTTAATATCGTACTTAATACGATTTTTACCATTCCTCATATGAGGATTTTTATATCCATCAGGGATTTTCATATAAATATTAATATCAATTGATCAATATAAACATGCGGTTACAATGTCTATCAACTGCATTTCTACATTTGGTTTACTTACTGTCAGAAATATTAAGTAGCAGGGCTTTATTTCATACATAATAGGAATGTATATTTAAAATCTATATCGGGTCTCTGCAAAAACCCATGAGCTTCTAATCTCGCTTTATACCTCATTACATCATTACTCTCATTCTTTTTTTCGTACAAATACCCATTTATATCCAACAGGGATAACATTTCAGGGTGTATGTACGATAAAATCAAGAATATTAGCGAGTCAAGCTCTGCCTCAATTGCTTATTCCTATTTTACCCAGTCAAAGCGCTTCCGGCTCAACTATTGACTTTTTGGTACTGGATCCAGATTTTTAATAGTGAGAGCAATTATGGCAACGAATAAGTTGTCGACAACATTGGTACATTTCTCTTGTATTTTTATAATTTCTATATTTATATCAACCAGATCTTCATCATTTTCCAAAATATTTTGATCTGGTCGTTCCACAATTCTAGTATTTTTTCTATTTTGTGCACGTGCTTCATTACTAGAATTTTTGTCTTCGGGACTAATCTCTTCACGAGACTTCAAGAGTGACTGGATATATTTGCTAGCTTTAGTAATTACCGCGGATTTATGTCTTACATAATAAGGGGTCCTTTACGCTTCTGGCGTGTAGGGGCATTAACTTATATATTTTTCAAAAATTGACACATTTACTCTTTGTGGTGCATTTACAAGAAATATATATGCCTTAGTCACTTCTTTATCATCAATAAATTAATCTGGCAGGTCACTTGCTAAATATTGCAAGTTCATTATACTATGAACTTCCTGTTCATTTTGACTAGTGCGTGGATTTAAATATTGAAGATTTTTTTATATTCCTCGAAATTTCTCGGCATTCATTGAATTTTATATTCTTATCTCCCCCTAATGCCGATAAATGATCTTCACCAAATGTGCAATTAGCCAACTGGGCTGTGAAGTGAGGTACACTGTGGTGGTGATATTGGAAAACAAATATTGCACATTCTAATATTTGCAGATGAGAAATATTTAGTTCTTACGCACTAGGTATAAAAGGGGAATAATGAAGATATGTAGTGGGTCAGATTTGAATTAGATTAGCACCATGTAAAATTTCATGCCCCCAACATGATATAACTAAGTTGGAATTCTTCAATAATAGTCTAGTAATTATTTTGATAAAATCTATTAGTAATTCAACTAAACCATTCTCGATGTGGACTAGATTTAATGCTCAATTTTAATTCTCAATTTCATATAATAATCATTAATGTCACCAAATCAACATTAACCATTCAAATGGATTTATTGGATAATCCAAAATTTTAAGTTCAATAATATTTGGCAATAAATTTGCTTTAGGTAAATTATATCCGTCCACAAGTATTTCATGACTATATTCAAGAGAAATAAAATATACAATCCCAACTTTAGTACGAGAATGTCGTACTATAAAATTTTCCAATTTATGTCTTTGCATAAACCCCACAAATAAATTAATTTGCATAAGGGGTTATGTTATTTGACATACTATGTAAATAGAATTAGTCAAAATTCGACTTATCATATTTTGAACCGCTCATGTCATAATTTCGATAAATTTGCTTCAGGCAAATTAGTACATCATTCAAAGAATCATTATTTTCAATGTTCATATTTGCTATGGGCAAACTAGTACGATGAGGTCCTACTTTGCTCATAATTATATAAGGATTCAATTTTAGTGGAAGAGTTTTCATGTATAATTTATACTGTTTCCATTAAAAATAAATATAATAAGTGAATTTTAACGTGAAAGGTTCAAGTTTAGAAGTAATCATAGTTAAGAGCAAATAGGTT
The DNA here is from genome assembly GCA_037126765.1 of Stenogyne calaminthoides. Lineage (NCBI taxonomy): Eukaryota > Viridiplantae > Streptophyta > Magnoliopsida > Lamiales > Lamiaceae > Stenogyne > Stenogyne calaminthoides. Next base: position 24,439,543 of record JBBCBC010000023.1, on the reverse strand, counting down.
TCCTTTTCAAGATAATTTACTAAAATTGTCCTTAAGAAAAACTTGATATAAACTTTCATATGTAGTTTAGATTCAACAAATTTCAAGGAAACAATTAGCCGCAAAGATCAACAATAAAAGACAAATAAGAAATTTTCACAGAATTCCTAATTTCTACAGCAAACAATTCCCAAGCCTATACTGCGCCAAGCAGTCTAATTGCTGAAATTTAAAAGGGATTAAGCTTCTTTACCAGAGCGGAACCCTACGGTAAGGGTTCCTAATCGTCTAATGAAATATTTGACTCGTGTCAAGCGCAGATTCAATGGGAGATTCAAGTATCTGCTTGATCGTCTCATGACCTTTGACTTATCTCAAATGGATAAAGGCCAATAGATACAAATGACTAATATCGAGTCCAAAAGAAACTCAACAAAAAAAAATGGATTAGCCAAATATAAAGAAGCAGTGAAAATTTAACAGGTCACTTATCCAAAATTATAAGTGCTTTAGCCAAATCACAACATCAAAAGAAAATATGTCACGTAATTATATTTTCAGTATCAATTAGCCAAACAAGCAGATGCACAACATAAGTACAAAATTATTATTGAATAAATGTGTTTTTGTCTAACACTTTGGCTGATCATCGTAAATAAGAGAGAAGCTCAACACTTTTATCTAAGTTGCAGACTTTAAGCTAAAATCAGATTTAGACATACTTGCATACTATTATTAAATACACATACTTTTGCATAATTTGATGCTACGGGAAAAAAACATAAATCAAATTTAGGCATACTGATAATACTCCAAACCAATTGTATGGATGAGGCCATTGATAATATATTAAAGCAATTCAACGTAAATTCTCTCCACCAATTCCATTAAGTGGTATTAATCAAATTTGTCATTAACAACACATTAAAAAGTATCGGTCAAAATTAATTCAATATAAAATTACTGACAATTAGTATATTTCTCTATATGTACCAAGGCATCAATATATAGCTGCTTTGTTGCACATTCGATCCCAATAATCACATATAATATCCAAACCAAAAGCAGTGCAAAAGATGTGATTATCAAATCATTGTCAATTCAATAACCCACAATTTAATTTGTATTTTTAAATTCATTCCCCCAATCACAAGATCTACATGAAACCTTAGGATTTGTTATTATTATCGTAATCTTTGACCATATAGATAAATTATTATTAATCCTGGCTCCATCTTTATACATGCTTACGAATACAAGTAGTAACACCGTAATCAAATAATAATAATAATAAAAATCAAAAGGAGTTAAATGAAAAATTGTACCGATCTTATATGTGATTCGAACGGGGCTTTGAAATTCTGAATCCAAATTTAAAACTGTCTCGCTTATCTTGACGGTACATGATCCAGCGAAACAATCAATCGGTAGAACACTCGTGCTGATAACGTGTTGTAAAATGTAGAATAAACGTAAAGAAAATAACAAGAACACCGATTTGTTTATCCAGTTCGTCCATAAGGACTACATCTGAGGGCGACCAAACCAGGAGCGTTTTCATTATAATCTGTCTTCTTCTGTCGTCCGTTTACAAAGGAGATACATATATATATATATATATATATATATATTAGGGAGTGGGCTGTAACCCTAAAACCTAAGTCCATCTGACAATTAGCCCAATAAGAATACTAATAATCAGTAAGTAGTGTCCACAATATTTAATATATTTACAACAAATTTGTCTGTTTCAGTTCAATTTTTCAAATCATAGCATTAGTTGAATTGACACATATATAAATCTTACATGGGGGCATATCTTAAGTTTCTTGGTTTTATATTTTTTAGGCTGCGTTTGTTTTGGGATTTAAGGTGTGCGGGGCAAGTCAAGGTTTTAAAATTTAGGAATTTAAAATCCTAATGAATAGTAAATGTATGTGTTTGTTTTGAGATTTAACTTTATGTCAAATCAATGTTTAATAATGAGTAATATTGTATTATTATATTATATTGAGAAGAGTAATAAATTGTATTGTTGTGTACTAAAATATATGGATTATGGATTAATGATGTGGCTTGTTGATCTTAGTAACACAAACAATAAATGTGGAAAGTGGATTTCATTTATGTTATATGAATGTTTGGGAGAATAAGTGTTGAACAATAAATTGGCAAAAGTTTAGGTAGGGTATTGAATTATCTCCCTTCTGTGGTCATAAATGACCCATATTTATAGTAGTTGGGAGAGTGGAGCTCACTCTCTCGGGTTACAAATCTATAGGGCCGAAAGTAGCCTTGGTTAACATTAAATGTTACAAGATTGATGTGATTTGCTCTGGAGGTCGCGGGGGGTCGCTCAATGTAAAAAGGATCTCGCGACTCTAATTTATACCTCGATCGAGGTAATTCCCGGATTTGCTGGAGATTAGCCACTTTTGTACTCTGACACGCCGCTTTGTTTCGATCCTTTGCCAGATTTTGTCTGACTTAATTCTCATTCAGGAATGATCGCCTATACCTACTTTTTGACATACGTCTTGTCGTAGTTAGTGCGTCGACCTCGGATAGCTGCGAGGTCGATAACCTCGCAACACGCCTACTTCAGCTTTTATCCTCTTCATCTCGGGTTTGGGGGAGGATGATTTGTTCGGTCATGGGCCCATTTTTTTAGGGCGAAGCACGGGTTTGGGTCCACCTCACGCGATATGCCCACAACAATAGCCCCTAGGTTGTCCTCCTTTTACCCTTTAGAAGAGGACGAGCTACTCTGATCACTTATCTTTTGGCAAAATGTGCGAGGTGCTCAGACTTCCCGAACATGCATGACTGATGTCTCGTAACTTTGTGTGGGTGACGGTTGCTCGCCTCGACTGTCGTGCCTATTCAGATAGGCAATGATGGCGTGTGAAATTCACGCACCTGGTGTGAAAGGTCGTGAACCGGTGTCACGCGCCCTAAATTTGCGCCTATAAATACCATTCTTCCTTCTTCATTTTCCCTCTTCTTCTTTCTTTCCAAAATTTTCGAATCCTATCCTTCTGATCTTGCGAATTCCGATAAGCAAAATCACGATTCAGTTCTTCCCAGATTCGAAGATTGTCTCCAGGTAAAGATCTTTTATCCCTTTAATCTCCTTTTTGATAAACGGATTCACAAATGGTATCTGGAGGGATTAAAGTGGCGGAGAGTTCCACCCCGTCGGAAACTCATCGGCGGCGTCTTGGTAAAGAAACCGTGGATCTTGATGAGAATATCGTCAATGTTTCTTTGGAGATGACAAGATCTGCCTCGGTTCAATTCCAGGATGTGGTGAAGTCACGGCGGCGTCGGCGTTTGCATCGGGCTAGTGGATTGCCCATTGCGTCTTCCTAGACGGTTTCGAAAAGAACCAGAAGGCGAAGCGGCGGAGGGGGGTGAGACGTCGCCTATCTCAGCTTGATCGGTCGACTCTTCTGATTTCGACTTCTTGTCTGAGGAGAGGGTGAACGACCTTCTGAGCGATGACGATGTCAACGACGAGGTCGATCAATCGCTGCGACTTCATGAGTACCTTTCCCAAAATTGGCACGAGGTCATCAGGAAACCTGATCGGGAGAGGGGAGTCAGTATCTATGCTGCTTGGCTAGTCGAGAGCTCGGTCTCTAAGGCCGGTTTGTTCAGATGGCAGGATACATTTCAAGTCCCGAGCAATGTCCATTTTTGGGTGCTCAATAACCAGAAAGATTATGTCGATCAGTCTCCCGAAGGTTGCATCGCGATCAACTATGACACTATGGTGGCGGGATCCGTTTCCCCCTCCATCCTGTCATCAGCGATCTCTTGAATTTCTAGGGGTTGGCTCCGACTCAGATTCATCCGAATGGCTGGAGTATCATCATCGGGTTGTTGACTCTCTTCGGCCGCATCCAACCTCGAGCATTTCCAACGACCAAAGAATTAAATTATGTGATCTCTTTGGCGATGTGGGAGGGATCTCAAAAAGAAGGAGGACCGGGCTATTATTACGTCAAGTCGCGACCTCGGATGAAGGTCATCGAGAATCTTCTGAACAAAAAGGGATGGCAATTTGCCCCGTCCCCGCGGTGATCCGCCCCCCCGCTGATCGGGGCGGTTATTTTGAATATTTTCGGGTTTCGGTTCGGTTTAGGGAAAACCGATAAAATTTAAATCGGGGACGGGGACGTTATTTATATACCCCGCCCCGATACATATTATATTAATATTTTTTATATTTATTTATGTATATTTCACTATATATATTTAAATATTTGTTTGATTATTTATATTTTGTTCTTTTAAGTTAATTTATAAAAAAATAATTTTATAACATAATTGGCTCTCCATTATTTTTAGGGAAATAAAATAATTATGATAATAAAAAAATAAAAATTAAATATGTATTCGGTTTTCAGGTCGGGTTCGGGGATACCCGAAAATATTAGGGGCGGGGATGGGGACTAAAAAAAATTCCTCGTCGGGGCCGGGGCTGTGGGAGGCATAAACCGGCCCCGCCCCACCCCGTTGCCACTCCTACGAACAAATCTACTGGCTGGAGGGAAAAGTTTTGGTTTGTCGGGGGAGCATGACAGAGTCCGGTGTGGGTGGAGCCCAACCTGCTCGGTTTCCGATCAATCCCAAGGGAACATGCCGAGTTTAAATGTAAGATGTTTGCTTTTCTTTCGAACTTTGGAGTACTGATTTAACTCGTTTATATCTTTTTAGGTCCTCCTGCTACCAAGCTCTCAGAGGTCTCACTTCCCTTCCTTACCCGGCTTGTTCAAGTCTGTCTTATTGACCTCGACGAGCGATCTCTGTCTGTGCTTGCTCGCGAGAAGTGTTTGGAACAAGCTGACTTAGGTGTGCCTCCCCGTGGATCTCTAGTGCCTGAACTCCCCGGTATGTGAGTTCGAACAATTCCTTTCCCCTAATTAATTTTCTCGTGTTTCCTGACTAAAAGACCTTCCTTGTATCAATTGCTTTTGTTTAGAATATTCGATTTACTGCACAAAAAACCACAAGAGCAATGAAGAACATGACTGCCGAGGAGATGGCTGAGAAGATGGCCCAATCCATGGAGTTATCTAGAAAGAGAGAAGATCAAAAGAAAGGCAAAGAGTCGTCTGGCAAAGGAAAGTCGACTGGGGCCTTGAAGACGAAGGCTAAAGCCCCACCTCGCACTCAGGGGTCGAAAAGGACGGCAGGCGAGGCGTCTACTCCAGATCAGAATGCTCCGAAAAGGTGGAGTCTTGTGGATGAGGACGAGCTGCGGAACTCGCCGAGCGGGAAAATTGTTGTTTCGGGCAAGTTTGGTATGCGCAACACGGTCGTCGAGATCACCGCTCGCCGAGACCGCGAGGTCGGTGATGAGACATTTCTGGGGTGGAGCCCCAGCTCTGACAGAGGTAGGTTTGCTTCCTAAATCTTTCATTTGTGCCTTTGTCTTGATTATGATTTTTTAATCGTGTCTATTCCGTTCCCAGGTATCGGCTTGATGATGGAGTCTTCCGTGGGGAGAGAACCCGATCATACTTGTGGTCGCGCCCCCTCTACAACGATGTCCAACCAACATATCTGAAGAGAGCCTCCGAGGACTTACCGAAGTCTTGGACCTTAGCTCTGGACGAGGAGGCCCGTACCCTAGCAATTTCGCGAGAACCTGACCTCGGGCATCGCCTACTCTTGTCGCTCCCTGACCTTTTTCGAGCGATGCCGGGAGAAGTATGATTCGGCGAGGAATCAGGCGATCCGATCTGAGACGAGGTGTATAGATATGAATAAGGAGTTGGAGAAAGCTCGTAAAGAGCGAGATCTTGCGAATACTGCCAAGAAAGCCTCTGATGACAAGATTCAAGAGCTAACTCGTTCTTGGGACGATCTGGAGAAAAAATATCAACTTGTCAAGAAGGATTTCTCAACAAGTAAGGAGTATGCTTGTTGGGAGATGAATTTAATAAAGAATGATTTTGATTAGATCCCAAAACCCCTGAGTATGACATGTTCAGGATAATCTTGATAGTTGAGTCAGGATTCAGTTTTAGAGTGTTCAGGATGTTATCTGCAAAATGTATAGTCAGCAGATATAGATCAGGATAGGTTCTGAAGACTCAATAAGTTTCAAGAAACCGGTTTCAGATGAAATCAAGTTTAAAACTCGAGATGAAACTGAGATAATCAAGACTTCGCAGAAATCGAGAATCTAAGACTCGAATGAGAAACCGAGATATCAAGACTCAAATTGAAAAATCAAGACTCAAAGATGAAGACTCAAAGATATTAGTCAAGATATCTCGTGGAAGACTTCGAAGTCATTTTGAAGACTTAGAAGACACTGAAGACTCAAGACTCAGAAGACCCTGAAGACGCAGAAGACATATTAAGATCGAAGATCAAGGATACCGAAGGCACAAGAATTATCAAGACTCGCAAGTCTTTCAATGCTCAAGATAAACCTCGAATGTTCCGAGGCAATCGAAAATATCTATTTGAAGGATCCAAAACTGAGAAGAACGCGATTCCTAAGAAAAATAGATATTGCCCAAGACATTCTCATGCAGACAAAAGGAACTAAGACAAAGTGTTGTTAAGGTTATATCACTCAGAGATGTAACCAAAAAAGAGCCGTTGTGGTTGTCTACCTTTAACTGGAGACAAAAGTCAAAAAGAAGAAGACAACCTTTGTACATTCTTTATCGACATCGACAAATGACAGTCAACAAACATGTCGATAGTACTACTTTCCCGCATCGCAAAAAGTGATGACCCACTACATGAAAAGCAGTTTACCTAAAACGTGCTAGGGAGTCTCAAACCCTAAATATAGCCGTTCATCACACACCATAAGAGGAAACTCATGGAGCTACCTCTTCCAACGGATAGTTTTTCAAGAGTGACCTTGGTGCCTGCCTATAAATACTTGTGACCCTCTACATTGAAGTGTTGGGGAATGATTCGCACAGATCTATTCGGGGTGAATATTTAAATACAAATTTAATTCATTAATTATTACTAGCATGAATTAATCCTATATTAATTCAAATAATAATTGCAACAACATATCAAGCATATAAAAAGCCACGTAAAATCTACGCATGCGGAATCTACGGGTTTACGTGAACGTACCTCTCGGGATGGCAGTGACTTCGGTCGGACGGACTAACCAAAAGGACTTCCCAAGTATTCCCTTAGCCCTTGCTCGACAATCCGGTGGAAGGATACTCGCGAACAATTTAAAAAAAAAAAAAAAACTTTGTTGCACCACTTATGTGGATTTGCTAATATTTCCAGCACATGGAATTGTACTTGGGAATGAACTAATCATCCCCTATTTATAGGAGAGAGGGTGGACGAAATTTGTGTTATTTTTCAATGTGGGATAAGACTTTTCTTGGTCACCAAGAAATCTTGAATATATCCCATATATTCTCTTTCCCATAATTAAAATATTTCACAAAAATCCCACCTCCTCATATATGGATTATTTTCGAAAATATAGTGCAAGAATCCAAGATTTGGATCTTCTTGAATTTATGAGATATTCTTGTATTTCAAGAAATACATATCTTCCATAATATCTTTTCAAGAAAATCAAGAAAATCTTTCTTGCCCTCTATTTTCCAAAATTTCGAAATATCACTATGAATAACCAAGTGGGAGATTTCTTGAATTTAATGAGATAATCTTGTATTCCAAGAATACATATCTTCATTCCATAACAAAATTCAAAGAAAATCTTTCTCCCTCTTTTATCCATAATTTTCGAAAATTGAGAGGAAATATAAGCAACAATATTTATTTTATTTTAATCACCTTTTCAGTTATTGGACTATATGTTGGGCTACTCAGGGGGCCTTTAGGAGAATTAAGATTGGACACGCTAATGGATCTTGAATATCTAATATTGAGCCACAATATAATTCAAGCCCATAAATATTAATTAATCCCACTACATAATTAATATTGACTATCCATCTTAACCCATATTACAAATAATATGGCTCCCGTCATTATTTCCCGTGTTTAAGATTATCTAGCCCATCAATTAATTCAAGCCACCAAATAGCTTTCATTAATTAATATCTTTTGTCCTTGGTCGAGGAACGGTTCAACATTATTATCCATACGGAAACAAATTCCACTTGCAAGATTTGGTATGATAAAACATATGAACCTCCCAAGGGGCAAATCAAGCAAGCCGCGTGCTTGCATTCGATTCTTCAGATTAAATCTTAGCAATCACATGTGACCAATAATATTGCCCAAGATAAAAGTATTGAATCTCTCTTTGATTCGCTACCCATGATAAGTCAAAGCAATAGTTACCAATCCCACGTGATCCTATTTAAGGACGAAGGTTAAGAAACAACGAACCACCGAGGTCTAATTCTTCCTTGTTCGGTTCAAAAGAATTTATCCTCCTGTAGGTCCTATTCAAATATCGATCATGCACTAGTGTAATCTCTTGGTCAAGACAAACCAATCCCGAGCCCTTACACCTCAACCTTTTGCGATGGTTGTTCATTTCCATCTAGGTCGTGAATACGTACTTATAGTTACAAGGATCGTTAATTTAATCTTACGTGATCGGGTATCACTAAATTAACTCTGATGTAACACGCATTTAATTATTGAACAGTTATGCAAAGAAATATATATAACATTCAATCATATTTAAAGCATCGGTGATAAACAATTTATTTCATAAATAAGTCCGAAAATTAGGTTTATATTATACAAAGTAAAAGCATACTTTTCAAAGATAATCCCAACAATCTCCCACTTATACTCAAAGTCCGCTTTTAAGTATACTACAACACGTCTCGAGTAGTCCGTGACATCTAATGTCACCTACACGAACCTAATAATTTCTCCCACTTATACTCAAAGCAGTTGGCAACGGTCTTGACACCCATTCCACTCACATGTCTCTCGAATGTATTCGGAGGCGCAGGCTTTTGTGAATGGATCTCGCTAGGGGTCGCCCTCGGGGACGCTATCTTTGCCACATCTATATCTCATCTCTTAACGATTTCTCGTATAAGATGTTTTTTCCTTTAATGTGTTTGTTTGACTCGTGGACTCTTGGTTCTCTTGAATTTGCAACCGCCTTTAGCATATATTGCTAGACAAATTGAAACACCATCCAAGTCCACTAAGAAGATCTAGAGCCCAATCGGTTCTTTCAACTTTTCTTCTGGCGGCTACTTACCCGACTTCCATGGTTGAGTCGATTGATGCATTTACTTCACACTTTCGTCCATTGGATGGCTACACTTCCCAAAATGGAAACACACTAATCGAGGCAGATAATTTCTGGAATCTAAATCTGATTGGAAATCCGAGTCCGTGTAGCCGATGGGGATTGGAGTATCTGACTGATAAATCAACATTCTATCCCGAGTTCTTTTTAGATACTTCATAATGTTTTAACTTTGTTGTCGGTTAAACTTTCCCCGGGTTTACTCACGATATCTTGCTACCATGCCTCACAATAAAGCATATATCCGGTCTCATACCAGACATTGCATACATAAGGTTTCCTCAAATTGAAGCACAAGGAATGCCTTTCATGTCATCTATCTCCTTTTGCGTCTTAGGGGACATTTTCTTGGATAGATGGATTCCAAGTCTGAAAGGTACGAATCCTTTCTTGGAATCTTGCATGCTGAAGCGTTTCAAGACAGTGTCTATGCATGAAACTTGCGATAACCCGATCATCCTTTTCTGGCGATCTCGAGTGATCTTGATCCCAAGGATATGTCCGGTTTTCCCTAAGTCTTTCATATCAAACTGTTTTGAAAAAAAAAAATGCCCTTACGTCTGATCACACCTTCACATCGTTCCCGATGATCACAATGTTATCTACGTATAGTATTAAGAATACCAATGCAGTTCCGACACGCTTTTTATACACACAACTTTCAAACTTATTTTGATCAAACCCATAAGACTTTATTACATGATCAAAACTTTGGTTCCAAGCTCGGATGCTGTTTGGTCCGTAAATGGACTTCTTGAGCTTACAAACAAGATGTTCTTGGCCTGTTTCAATGAAACCTTGGGGTTGTTGCATATAGATCTCTTCATCAAGACTTCCGTTAAGGAAAACTGTCTCGACATCCATTTGCCAGATTTCAACATCGAAATGCGCAGCAATCGATAAGAGAATATGGATGGACTTAAGATGTATTTCTGGCGAAAAAAGTTTCCTCATAATCGATCCCTTTCTTTTCGAGTATAACCTTTTCGCCATTAGTCTTGCTTTAAAAAGCTTTCAACCTTCCCGTCCGATCCTCTTTTCCTCTTATATACCCACTTGCATCTAATGGGTTTGACCCCATTAAGTGGTTCACTAGCTCCCACACTCTATTATGAAACATAGAACCCACTTCGGCTTTCATTCTTTGTTTTGCCAAGAATCAGATCCTTATCTTGGAGTGCCTCGTCATATGTCCATGGGTCGATTTGGGAATCAAGTCCGAGGACTCTCCTATTCCCATGAATCTCTCTTGGTTTGCCTAACAACCCTCCCACTATAACGAGGTTCCGGTTGAAAACGTATCATTTGGTATATCATCTAAATACGATTGAACCGAGGTTTGCCCTCTAAGCTCATTTAAGGTAATCTCATACGGATTTTCTTTGGTTCATATAGTCTTCTTCCAAAAATCTAAAGTGGGTCTTGCCGATGACCACCTTTTGATCTTCGGGACTATAGAACATACACCCTTTTGTTCCTCGATATATCCTAACAAAAAGACCTTAATTCGATCGAGGATCCAACTTACCGGTTTCCTTGTCCAACATGTAGGCGGACACCCCAAAAGTTCTCATGTGTCTCATACTGGGCTTGCTTGGGTCCCACAATTCTTTGGGAGTTTTGGGAACCGATTTGGATAGCACCAAGTTCGTAATGTAAGTCGCTTTTTTCAAGGCATGACCCCGAATCGGGAGGATCCGTATAACTCATCATTGATCTAACCATTTCCAAAAAAGAATTACATTTGCTTCGCTCTGCAAAACCCCGTTTTGTTGAGGGCTTCCGGTCGGTGGTGAGTCGATACAATCCCTTCATCGGATAAGTAGTTCAAAACTCATCGGCCGAGGTATTCGCCTCCATGATCGAGATCGTAGAGACTTGATACGTTTCTCCATATGATTCTCTTGCTGAGCCTTAAATTCTTTAGAATTTCTCAAAGGTCTCGATTCATGCTTCATAAGAAATTGTACCTTGAGTAATCATCAATAAAATTACTCATAACCTTCTCTTGCTTTGGTTGACATTTGACTACATACATCTATGTGAACGATCTCTATCACTTCTTTAGCCCCATTCCCCTTGGCTCCAAATGCCATCTTGGTCATATCACCCTCCAAACATGATTCGCGGGTTGGAATCGATTCAACTTGAGACGCCTCCGGTGAACCATCTTTCACCAACCTTTGGACCCTCTTTTGGATTTATATGACCTAATCTTAGATGCCAAAGAAGTGTCTCGTTCACGTCTGATGAACGTTTTCTTTTCTCGGAAACAGTTGATGTGTTATAGGACAAATTTCGTGAGTGGTGTGCACAGTTAATTGTATAGAGATTTTCCATCAATGTCCCGTAACAGATACACTCATCATTTCAAAAATGATGTCATTCTTATTAGAAGAAACTTAGTGTCCTTTAATCGAATTTTAGAAACTGAAAGTGAATTCTTTCTAAAACTGGGAACACAAAGATAATCTCAAAAAAAAACTTTATCTTCAAAAGATAGGTGCACTTCTCCCACTGCTTTAACTGCTACTCATGTAGCATTGCAATGTCTGCTACTTGCGTAGTATTGCAATAATCGTTACTACCGTAGCATTGCAATATCTGCCACTTACGTAGCATTGCAATGTCTTCTACTTTAAATAACGTTGCCCGATGTGATGAGGATCTCACTCCCACTCGTTGCGGATCATTTAGAACCCGTAAGAAGCCAACATGATTAGTGGATCTCGTATCAACCACCGAAGCGAATGAGAAGTATCGCCCGCTAAACAAGTTTCAACAACTAGTGTGTGAGAATTACCTTTCTTTTCCGTCCCTTTTGGGGTTGGAGCAGCAAAACCTCCGTTGTCCTCTCTCATCGCAGCTTAAGCACTTCCTCTTTGGATTTTCCTTGACTCAACAAGCATTCCTCATCTTACCATTGCCCTTGGCAACAGTTGAGTTTTATTGCTTATGGCCTTTGGTCCTCTTCTTTATCTTGCCTACCCTTGGCCTAGAAGATGAAGATGGACCACTTGCCGTCAAAGCTTGAGTTTGGTGCCTTATCATCATTTCTGCCGAGTCCAAAAGTTTGCAACAAATTAGCTAGCGAGGCCAAAATGCTCAAAAACCTTTCTGGGCAGAGAATGAAGTACCAAATTTATCTCGAGTCTCTAGATCATAATCGCGACTCGAGAATCTCAAGTTTGTTCGGATGGGCCATCTATTTTGAGGACGTAATCCCATACGGGTTTTTCCTCCACCATTTTCAAAGACGACATCTCTCAAGAAGGTGATCCGACGAGTCCCGCGTGTTTTGACTCGTCGGTTGGCTCATCGATTTTTTGTGTGTCAAAATCCACTTGTGCTTTTTGTGCGATTAGGACAATTATAATTTTCCAATCAATATAGTTTCCATACATATTGTATTGACTTTAAGTATAATAACAAAGGATTAAAAGGTAACGACATCTTTGAATGAAATAAACAACTATATGCAATAGCACAAGTATATCACAAAGGTTCGATCACATTTCATCATATTTTAAAAATCTCAAAAAAAAAAATGAACATGCATCGACCAACATCTCAAAAGCAGTTTAAATAAGCCACGTGGGGTGGGTCATTATTTAAACACATTCAAGCATGTTACAAACAAGAACGATTACAAACCTTTAATATCCAGATTAATAGTTGGCTCTGACTTGACCAATATAAAATTGGACGAGGGACTTGAGGAAGTATATGCATATCAATTTTATACCTAAGTAATAACCATGATTAAATACTGATTACTATTTAAGCTTTGATCGAGCCTCGTGGGGAGGGTCATAAATCGCCACTAGTAATAACCCACAATCATCCGTTAGAATTCATTCATGTGAAACCTATCTTTTGGCCAGCTTAAAATTGGGGAATTTCTCCAAAAGAATTCACAAATAAATAAATCATGGAGGTCAAAATTAATTCAATTTTATTATCCTAATAAAATTGTCAATTAATTATTTAAAACATACTTAGTAATTTTGAAGTTGAGATTTTTCAATTTGGCAACCCTCATGCAAACACATTTAAACAAATTAAACAAAGCATAAGATAGCCTGAATAAATCAAGCAAAAAGTAAAAAAATAAACATATTGGGCACAAATTATCCAATTGTCATGGTTTGATTTTTCTTGGCTTGATCTTGAAGAAACACGCCTCGAATTTCTCCCACTCGTTAGATCTCGAAAAAATACTTAAATCTCGAGCCCCACATGGCAGTCGCGGCGGCCGGGATGCCTTGCCCGCGTCCGGCCGGCGCCCTTTAGAACCCTCGGCGGCCTCGGCCGCCTGCGAACGTTCCCGCCGATGCCTCCGACCGCCTCGGCGAGTGTCGTGACGTCAGCGAGATCTCGGCGGCGGCGCATCCATGCGTCTGTTCGCCGACCTCGAAACGCCCAGCGTCTCGCCCGTCTGCCCGCCGTCTGCCTTCCGCCCGTCCGTTCGGCTTTGGGCGCGCACCGCCGCCGTCGCCTTCATCTCGCGTGTGCTCGGCGCGCCCTGGCCTCTCCCCAGCGTGCCAAAGCCTGCGGCGCCGCGCCGCCCTACGCTTTACAGTTACGGATTTCGTCCTTTAACTCTTCCGTCTCTTACGTTCCGATCCGGTTTCAATTTATTTACAAAAAATAAATAAACCTGAATCTGAACTAGTCTATTACATTGATCCAAATCAAACAAATCTAGTCTACTCGTGGATTTTCTCCGCGAGGCAAAACAAATCCCAAAGCGAATCAATTAAAAAAACCACGGTTTATATGCATGCAAAATAAAACATTAAAATCCATGACAATTGGATACACCGCAAAAGATCTAATTGAGTTCTACTATCCAATTTCAAATTTAATGTCCACGAATTAAATTACAATTTAAAAAATTGAGAGTCTTAAACAAAGGGTTCGATACGATTGTTGGGAATGATTCGCACAGATCTATTCGGGGTGAATATTTAAATACAAATTTAATTCATTAATTATTACTAGCATGAATTAATCCTATAATAATTCAAATAATAATTGCAACACATATCATGCATATAAAAAGCCACGTAAAACCTACGCATGCGGAATCTACGGGTTTACGTGAACGTACCTCTCGGGATGGCAAACTTGATCGGACGGACTAACCAAAAGGACTTCCCAAGTATTCCTTTAGCCCTTGCTCGACAATCCGGTGGAAGGATACTCGCGAACAATTAACAAAAGAAAAAAAATAAACTTTGTTGCACCACTTAAGTGGATTTGCTAATATTTCCATCACATGGAATTGTACTTGGGAATGAACTAATCATCCCCTATTTATAGGAGAGAGGGTGGACGAAATTTGTGTTATTTTTCAATGTGGGATAAGACTTTTCTTGGTCACCAAGAAATCTTGAATATATCCCATATATTCTCTTTCCATAATTAAAATATTTCACAAAAAATCCACCTCCTCATATATGGATTATTTTCGAAAATATAGTGCAAGAATCCAAGATTTGGATCTTCTTGAATTTATGAGATATTCTTGTATTTCAAGAAATACATATCTTCCATAATATATTTTCAAGAAAATCAAGAAAATCTTTCTTGCCCTCTATTTTCCAAAATTTCGAAATATCACTATGAATAACCAAGTGGGAGATTTCTTGAATTTAATGAGATAATCTTGTATTCCAAGAATACATATCTTCATTCCATAACAAAATTCAAAGAAAATCTTTCTCCCTCTTTTATCCATAATTTTCGAAAATTGAGAGGAAATATAAGCAACAATATTTATTTTATTTTAATCACCTTTTTCGCTTATTGGACTATATGTTGGGCTACTCGGGGCCTTTAGGAGAATTAAGATTGGACCTTCTAATGGATCTTGAATATCTAATATTGAGCCACAATATAATTCAAGCCCATAAATATTAATTAATCCCACTACATAATTAATATTGCACTATCCATCTTAACCCATATTACAGTCAATATGGCTCCCGGTCATTATTTCCGTGTTTAAGATTATCCGCCCATCAATTAATTCAAGCCACCGAAATAGCTTTCCGTTAATTAATATCTTTTGTCCTTGGTCGAGAATCGATTCAACATTGTTATCCATACTGGGAAACAAATTCCACTTGCAAGATTTGGTATGATAAAGCATGAACCTCCCAAGGGGCAAATCAAGCAAGCGTGCTTGCACACGATTCTTCGTATTAAATCTTAGCAATCACATGTGACCAATAATATTGCCCAAGATAAAAAGTATTGAATCTCTCTCTCGATTATTTACCCATGATAAGTCAAAGCAATAGTTACCAATCCCACGATCCTATTTAAGGGGACGAAGGTTAAGAAACAACGAACCACCGAGGTCTAATTCTTCCTTGTTCGATTAAAGAATTTATTCTCTGTAGGTCCTATTCAACAAGATCGACCATGCACTAGTGTAATCTCTTGGTCAAGACAAACCAATCTGAGCCTTACACCTCAACCTTTCGCGATGGTTGTTCATTTCCATCTAGGTCGTGAATGACGTACTTATAGTTACAAGGGACTGTTAATTTAATCTTTTGTGATCGGGTATCACTAAATTAACTACAGTGTAACACGTACGAATTATTGAACAGTTATGCAGTAAATATATATAACATTCAATCATATTTAAAGCATCAGTGATAAACAATTTATTTCAGTAAATAAGTCTGAAAATTCAGTTTCGATTATACAAAGTAAAAGCATACTTTTCAGTATAATCCCAACATGAAGGTTATGGGAAATTTGTAAGCAACTCAAGAGCTCAAACTTATTATTGCAAGTTGAAGCACTCGAAAACCCAAGAATTTCCCAAGTGCTTTATTTCGAAGAGAGCTCATTCCACTAAGCCTAGCTTGATAAGATATATCCAAAGCTTAGTCGAGATATCCTAGCCTTTGCATTGTTCTTCATTGTAAAGGATATCTCATCTTAGTTGGAAACCAACCAAGAAACCCCAAACCCTTTGTAAGGTAGTTTGAGTGTGATTGTTGGTGAGATTGGAGTTGTAAAGAGTTAGTAAACTACAAGGAGGTAGTCAGAAAGCTCTAGAGAAGAAGTGAGTAAACTATCTTGGATTGTGACTAAGCTTGTGTGTGTTTTGAGTTAGTAAACTACAGAGGTAGTCAGAAAGCTCAAAATAGAAAGGTTAGTAAACTACAGAGGTAGTCAGAAAACCTTAGGAAGTGATTAGTGAATTTCTCTGAAGAGATCAGGGAGAGTGGACGTAGGAGCTTGAGTCTCTGAACCACTATAACTTGCTGTGTTATTTGCTTTCTGTATTGCTTTGATTAACTGTTGCATATCTTTAAACTGAAAGCATATTTTCACTGATATTCAGTTGGAATCAATCCACTGAAGTTGCATCTGAACTGAATCACAGACTAATCACTATTCCATTAAAAGGAAGGTTTTCAGCAAAGCTTAAAACGAGTATAAACTAAGGGCCAACCATTCCGCACATCTGAGTAGCTAGAACAGATAGTTACCAAACTGAACTTACTCTAACTGAGAGTTCAGTAAGTTAGTTATCTGATCCAAGCAGCTCAGGATCTCTGAAAACTCAGGATCAGTTGGGATTATCTGAGGTATCTGAAAGCAGCTCAGGATCACTGTCTCAGGTAGACTTTGACTCAGAGCGATTTGTGCTTCTCAGGACCAAATCATCAGGACAACCTGACCCAAGCTGACCTCAGTAAAGAAAAATTTTAAAAACACTGAACACGTGTATTCCCCCCATACACGTGTAAGACTCGTTTGCACCGGGACCAACAAGTGGTATCAGAGCAGTGGTTCAACTTGACCACCTGCTTTGTTGACCAAAGTCTTATTTGCTAAAATACTTGTGGTCTATCTGAACAGATCTTATTTGCTGAATTCTTAAAAGACTCAGACAAAATGTCTTCTAAGAAACTTCCCATGTTCTCAGTAGAGAACTATGATTTATGGAGACTGAGAATGCAGGCTCACCTGTATTCTAAACATGAACGTATGTGGAGAGTGGTCTCTGAAGGGCCATTCAAATTTACTGTGGTGAATCCCAGAGGAACAGAAAATGAGAGAAATGATCCCAGGACAGAATTTCCTGAGTCTGATGATCAACTGACTCCTGAGGAGAGGAAGTTAGTCAATCTAGACTATATTGCCAAATACACACTATACATTACAATTGATGATGGTGTGATGGGAATGATTTATCATTGTAATACTGCTAAAGAAATTTGGGATACACTAGCTATAATGTGCCAAGGCACATATCATATCAAGGAAAACAAACTTTCAGTTGCAATTGGAAAGTTTGATAGTTTTGAAATGGAAGATGGTGAATCTATAGATAAATTGGAAGTCAGATTCACTAGCATTATGAATGATCTGAATGCACTTGGAAAGAGATGTCCACAGAGAGATGTGGCATTGAAAATTCTTAGAGTTCTTTCTAAGAAATGGGATATTCATGCAGTGGTGATTGAAAACACCAAAAACATTGATTCAATGCCGTACCAACAAGTCTTCTCTGAGCTGAAAGCTTATGAGTTTGTTATTGATAAGAAATCAAAGAAAGCTGACAGCAAAGATGATTCATCATCTAGTAAAAATGTGGCTTTCAAGGCAAGGATAAAACCTGTAAAACTAGAGAGTCTGAGAACTCCCTTGCTAAAAATCAGGATGAGCTTGAGGATAAGCTAGCACTGATGGCAAGGATGTTTGAAAGACTTAATAGTCGATATGGAAAATATAAAAACTATTACAGGAATCACAGGTACCAGAAGTAAGCTGAGGACAAATCAACTGAGAAGAAGAAGGACCTGAAAGCTGAAGGATCTTCATCCAAAAAAGAAGGACTCCAAGTCCAAAGAAGAAAGTGATCAGGATGATGATGCCAACAGATGCTATAACTGCCAAAAAGAAAGGTCACTTCGAAAGATGATTGTCCGGACACGAAAAGGAGAGAAAGAAAAGACAAGCTAAAAGAGACAAAGAAGTTCTCTAGTAAGAAAGCCATGGTTGCGAAGAAGAACATTCCGAGGAAGGATCTAGCTCTTTTCGGATGAAATGTTCTCGAACGATGAAAGTGATGACCTCGCTCTAATGGTCATTGAGGAGGTAAACTCTTCTTTCTCTGTTGTTGCTCCTACACTAGCACAAGAGTTATCAAGTTCCACCAGAAATGCAGTTAGTTTGACCTCGATGGATTCTTTTGAGAGTCCGATGAAGGACTATCCGCATTTTACAAGAACTGTTAAATGAAACTCAAGAGCGTAACAAAAGAGTCAAGGTCAAAATCTTAAGTGGAAAGACTCTAGCAATAATCTGAAATCACTTCTCAATTAATGGGAGCTACTTGATGAACTGGATGTTACAAAGTACAACTCTCGAGAGAAAGAGAAGTTGATAGAGACCCTGAATGAAAAACTAGAGAAATCCACCGAGGAAATTCAAATTTGATCGTAACCAAGTTCAATGACCTCTCCGAAGCATGAAACTCTCTAAAATGTGAGGATAGTCTTGGGAGAAGAAGCTAACTCTATTGAATCTTGCATCTAAAGTAATAGATGAAATTGAGTT
Source organism: Stenogyne calaminthoides (assembly GCA_037126765.1). NCBI lineage: Eukaryota > Viridiplantae > Streptophyta > Magnoliopsida > Lamiales > Lamiaceae > Stenogyne > Stenogyne calaminthoides. The sequence continues at coordinate 24,420,714 of JBBCBC010000023.1, read as the reverse complement.
ATCGAGAGACACCACTATAAAATCTGGATTGGGATACATTCCAGGGGAACCTCACAAGGTCATCCCCGAATCTTTGATCAAGTAGCAAGAAGACAATCTTTGTTAAAACCGAAGGACACCTACACTTGAACCAAGAAATGCCCAAGGTGTTAGACAAGGGAAAAGGACCTCTGGTTCCAGTAAAACTGAATGATCAGGTAAGAAAGCCCAAACCTCGGGTGAAGGCTAGAAAACCTGAGCACTCAGTAGGAAAATTTCAGTAAGTACTTGAAGCCTCGGGCTAAGAATGCAAACACCGAAAGGATCTGATTGAACCCGGCAGAGGAATCTTCAAAAGAGAAACACTCAGCCGAGACATTCTCAACCGAAGAGACCAAGTCCTCATATTACTGAAAGACCCCAATTTAAGTACAGGCAACCTAAGCCCCACTTGCCTAAGGGTAAAGGTTACCTGAACCCGAGTTAGCAAAGATTCAGACCGGCTGCACAGAAGCCAAAGCAAATGAACAAAAGGCCACCAAAGAAAAAATTCTAAGGCTCATGTTCATGCCAAGGCTAGCACTCATACACGGGACACCGCTAAGGCACCCGTGAGTAGTAAATGTGTATGTAGATGTTTATGGAAGATGATCAACCACTCTAAAGTGATTAGAGTTGTCGAGCGATTTGGATTCGAAAGGTACAGCTAACCTTGTAGGACCCTACACAAATTGGGTACCTAAGAATTGATCTGTTTTTCAGGAGAAAAACAAGGGCACTGAGCTGATTAAAGATCACATAGCACTGATGAGTGGAGATGAAATGGCCCCTGTTGTATGGTATCTTGACAGTGGATGCTCAATACATATGACAGGATTCAAGCAAATACTCAAAGGACTATGTTGAACAAAAGAGGTCCTCGGATCACATTTGGAGATAACTCGAGGGACGGATCAAGGATATGAAACTTTGGAAATCGATTCAATTCATATCCATGGTGTTTCATATGTAACTGGATTGAAGCATAATTTGCTTTCAATAAGCCAATTCTGTGATAAGGGTTTTAATGTTGAGTTCTCAAAGAACTTATGTTATGTGAAAGATGATATCTCATAGAAAATATTGCTAACGTGGTACAAGAAAAGGAAATGTGTATCTTGCTGATTGGAGTTCAACTCCTAAAGATACATGTTTGGTTGCAAAAGTTCCACAGATACCCGGGTTGGTTATGGCATAAAAAATGAATCACCCAATTTCAAAACCCTCATAAACTTGCAAGATTAGCTCTTGTGAGAGGGTTACCTAATGAAGTGTTCAAAGAAGAACATGTTTGTGATGCGTGCCAAAAGGAAAACAAATTAGAGCATCATTTAAAAAGCAAAGTAGATGTTTTCTCTTGAGAGAATACTTCGGTTGTTGCATATGGATCTTTTTGGTCCAAGAACACCAAAGAAGCACTAATGGCGAGAAATATACACTCGTGGTAGTTGATGACTACTCAAGATATACTTGGGTCATATTCTTTTCGATGAAGAAAGAGACTCAAATAAAGCTACCCGAACTCATCGAAAAGGCTCAAGATGTCGAAAAGAACTGAGTGTGGTCAAAATCGATCCGACAAGGAACCGAATTTATAAACCATATTATATTTGATTATTGTGCGAAGAAATGGAATTACTCATGAAACATCACCGAAGGACCCCTCAACAAAATGGTGTTCTTTGAAAGAAGGAACAGGACTTTAAAAAGAAGTTCGCAAGGTCAATGATAGTCAAGTTTGAGATTCCTAAAAGATTTTTGAAATTTGTCAACAACACCGCATGCTATTCACAAAAAAGATCCATCTTGACCAAGAGTCAAGGCAAATCACCATACGAGCTTTGGAATGAAAGGAAGCCTCTTGTTTCTTTCTTTTTTCGTGTGTTTGGTTGCAAGTGTTTCATACACATAATGGTAAAGATCGGGTTGAAAACTTTTGATAGCAAAGTGATGAAGGAATATTCTTAGGATATTCCGAAGTTAGTAAAAGCCTTCGAGTTTACAAGTGTAGGACTCTTATTGTGGAGGAAACACCTCATGTTGTTTTGATGAATCTACTTGTGTTCGGAAGAAACAGAACATGATCAAAAGATCCGACCAAGAGAATCACCAGATTAAGCCCGAAAAGAATGACAAATCATCCAATTGAACACGAAAAGAAGAAGTCGGGCCACTTTCTATGATTGGGTGACTTTCGGACTCGAGATAAAGAAGTTCGGGATGGAACTCGCGATGGTGAGACTCGGGAAAGCCAACACACCAAAGGTGACCAATCTGAATAGACACCGCCTTCGGAGACTCGTATGTGATGCCAATGAAGATGTGGTCACAAAATGAGGCAATTTCTCGAATCTATCAACCAAAGGGGAACAAATGTCTCTGACAATGTTCTGAATAGAATTTCCCCTGAGGAAGATGATTCCCTTTCTCCTTTTCTGTTGTTCCCTGAGTTTAATGAACTAACTGAACCTAACATTTCAAATGTTGAGGATACTATTGAAGGGGGAACATCTAGAAGAAGTTGGTTAGATAGTCATCCTACAAGTCAGATTGTGGGTGATCTAACTGATGGTGTTAAGACAAGAAGGTTCCATGGTGAGAGTGCATTATTCTTCTGCTTCCTATTAGAGAAAGAGCCAACTGAGATTGAAGAAGCTCTACAAGATTCTCATTGATTCTTCTTTATGCAAGAAGAGTGAATCAATTCTCAAGGAATGAGGTATGGGAGAGCCGTGGATAGGCCTGAAAGGCACGATGTTATTGGAACCAAGTGGGTATTTAAGAATAAAAGAGATGAGAACAACAATATTGTAAGAAACAAGGCAAGGCTAGTTGCACAAGGTTATTCCCAAGAAGAAGGCTTGGATTATGATGAAACCTTTGCACCTGTTGCAAGACTAGAAGCCATCGATTGTTTCTTGCATATGCTCCCACATGAAGTTCACGATCTATCAAATGGATGTGAAAAGTGCATTTCTGAATCGGTGTGCTTAAAGAAGAGGTTTATGTGGAACAACCTCCTCGGTTTTAGCATGAGAATGACCAAGTTTATGTGCTCGAGAAAAGCCTTGTATGGTCTTAAGCAAGCACTAAGAGCATGGTATGATACTCTTTCTCGGTTTCTTCGAATTACCACGGTTTTGTCAAAGGAACTTGATAGAACTTTGTTCGATAGAAGATGGGGAAGATATCTTACTAGTTCGATATATGTTGATGACATCATTTTGGATCTCCAAATCATCAGTTGTGTGAAAAGTTTTCTACACTGATGAAAGGCAAATTTGAGATGTCTATGATGGGGGCGATGAATTTCTTTCTAGGTCTTCAAGTGAAACAATCAAAGGAATGAATCTTCATCAACCAAGCAAAGTACACCAGAGATCCGATTGCAAAATATGGTGTGTATGATTGCAATGCGCTTAGAATTCCCATGAATACTAACTACAAGATGGATCCCGATCTCAAGGCAAATCAGTAAGTCACACTGATTATAGAGGGATCATTGGATCATTGCTCTATCTCACATCAATTAGGCCGAATATAACATTTGCTGTTGGGATATGTGCAAGATACCAAGCTAATCCTAAGGCTAGTCACATGGAGGCTGCCAAAAAGATACTGAAATCTCTTAAAGGCACAGTGAATATATGATTGTGGTATCCAGCTGATGATAACCTTGAATTAACTGGTTATTCGGATGTTGATTATGGAGGTCAGAGAATTGACAGAAGTCCACTACGAACTTGTCAATTTCTTGGAAGTAAGTGATATCTTGGTTTTTTTGAAATGCACCCTCGATGAGCAACCAATCTTATCAAGTTTGAATACATGGTCTGCAGAAAAGTCATTGTGATTCTTTTTCGCCTCGCACAACAATTAAGGGATTATAAAGTTGTAGCCAATGAAGTACCCATATTTTGTGATAATAATAGTGTCATTGCTATTTCACAAAATCCCAGATTGCGACACCGATGCAAGCATGTGGATATCGACATCACTTCATCTCGAGATCATGTCGAGAAAAAGGACATCAGGGATGGAGAAAATTCATACCGATAGCGAGAGTCGATATCTTGACTAAACCTTCGATCAATCAAGATTTCAGGGAACTATCGGTTGAATTAGGGATGTTGGATCCGGTGTATAGAGTAAATCAAAAAATTGAAGGTTTTCGGATGCATGAAGTTTTCTCGTGATTCTCTTGAGAAACTCGTGGATAAAATAGAAATACCGAAATGAGTCTTGAAAAGAAACTTCGTGTCTTTGAAGGTCGATTACTTTCGATTATTATCTTGAACCGGTTTAGTACTTTCGATCATCATCGACATTTTATCAAGGTTAATACCAAGAAGACCGATAGAAAAAAATTAGTCCGAAGAGGTAATGACTCATGCAACTCATTTATTGCTAAGTGAAACTTCAAGAATCATTAGCAATAAATAGCATAACACCGAAGAGAATGTTTTTAGGGACCTTTGAAATTCCAAGGAAGGTCAATAGTCATTAAATGCTCTGTTGCTTTTAATCACCAATGAGGTTAAATTAGCGGCTTACTTTTTTCGTGAGAGTCCTTTTCAAGATACCCGATTAGTCGGTGGATTAATCTTAACCGTTGATTTTAATTAATCACACGACTTCCCACCTAATCGGTCTATATATTCCTTTAGAAGCCATTCAAGCCATTTTTATAAAAACCTCGTTCCCAAAATCACTGCCAAATAAAATTCCTTTGCCCGAAAAAATTTTCATCACTCAAACCCTAACCTTCAAATTTCTCAAAATGACTCTATCCATATTCGACAGATTGGCTGAAACCAATAAGCCATGGTATGAGTACATTGTATCTCTGGAGAGTACCTCAAACGCAAAACATGAAGAAGAGGTGCTTCATTTGATCCGATTGGCGAAACTAACGAACCTCGCCGCAGTTTAAAATTTAGGCGTAATATTTATGAGAGGTAATAGAGTTCGCCTCTAATATGGAAATAGATGAGGATGATAATATTGAGTCCAAGATTTCTGTTTCGCATTTAGAGTGTTGGTCCCGGTGTAAACGAGTCTTACACGTGTATGGGGGGGGGAATACACGTGTTCAGTGATTTTAAAAACTTTTTTCATCGAGGTCGGCTTAGGGTCGATAATCACGAAGATTAGGTTACGAGAAGACGGATCGTTACGAGTCAAAGTCTCTTCGAGATGATCTGATCCCGAAATGCCAGATACCTCGAGATAATGCCAACCTGAATCCTCGAGTGTCGAGATCCTGAGTTGCTTGGATCGATAACTAGCTTATCAATCCTCGGATGAGAGTTCGATTTGGTAACTATCTCGCTCTAGCTATTCGGTCGTCTTGAATGGTTGGCCCTTAGATTATACTCGTTTTAAGCTTTGCTGAAAAACCTTCCCTTTATGAAATAGTGATTAGGTCATGATTCACTTATGCAACTTCAAGGATTGATTCCAAACCGAATATCGATGAAAAGTATGCTTTCAAAAACAAGTCAATCAACGATTAAGCCACGATAAGGAAAGCAATAAAGAACCTGGCCCAGTTATAGTGGTTCGAGGAGACTCAAGCTCCTACATCCACTCTCTCAAACTCTTCGAAGAGAAATTCACTATCAACTTCGAGCTTTACGACTACCTCGTAGTTTACTTACTCAACTCGCCCTCGTTTTACGACTACTCCACGTGGTTTACTTACTCAACCCGACCTTGAGTTTTTACGACTACCTCAAGTAGTTTACTAACTCAATCACACACAAGCTTTCGGACTACCCCATGGCTTACTAACTTCTCCTCTAGAGTTTTCCAATACTCCGCGTGGTTTACTAACTCTTTAAACTCTACTCACCAACAAACACACTCCAACTACCTTCTCAAGGGTTTGGGGTTTCTCAGGTGGGTTTCAACTAGATGAGATATCCTTTACAATAAAGCACAATGCAAAGGGTTAGGATATCTCGACTAAGCTTTGGATAAATCTTATCAAGCTAGGCTTAGTAAAGTGAGCTCTCTTCAATATAGAAGCACTTGGGAAATTCAAGGTATTTCTAGTGCTTTAACTTTTAAGAATAAGTTTGAGCTCTTGAGTTGCGTATAAATTTCCGTAACCTTACAAAGTAGAGGGTCACCGGTGTTTATAGACATACACCAAGGTCACTCTTGAAAACTATCCGTTGGAGATAGCTTAAGTGAGTTCCCTCTTATGGTGTGTGAAAAACGGCTATATTTAGGGTTTGAAACTCCCTAACATGTTTTTTAGGCAATAGCCTTTCATGTAGCCGGTCTTTACTTTTTGCGATCTGAACTTTTCGTTATCTCGACATCTTTTTTTTTTGTCGTCATTGTCGGTGTCGATCGATATGGTACGATGTCGTCTTCCTCTTTTTGACTTTTGTCTCCGATTAAAGTAGATACCTTCAACGGCTCTTTTTGGTCATAAACTCGAGTTTGATATAACCTTTAACAACACTTGACTTAGTTCTTTTTGTCTGCATTTGAATGTCTTGGCAATATCTAACTTTCTAAGGTATCGCGTTTTTCTCAGTATTGCATCCTTCAGATAGATATATTCAGTTCCTCGGAACATTCGGGGTTTATCTTGAGCATTCAAGACATTCTTTAGTCTTGATGAATTCTTTTGCTTTTCAGTATTCTTGATCTTGATTTCTCGATCTTGATCTTGCGTCTTGAGTCTTGAGTCTTGAGTCTTGAGCTTTAGTCTTCTGAGTCTTCTAGTTTTATCTTGGACCGATATCTTGAGTCTTCATCTTGAGTCTTGAGTTCTCGATTTCATCTTGAGTCTTGAGAATCGATTACTCGCTTTTAGTCTTGATTCTCGATTTCTTCTTGAGTCTTGAAACTTGATTTCATATTGAAACTTCGGTTTCTTGACATATCTTGAGTTCTTGAGTCTTGAACTATCTAAACTATATCTGCGACTATACATTTTGCGGATAACATCACGGAATACTCTAAAAACCTGACTCGACTCAACTATCAAGATCAATCTCCCGAACATGTCATACTTTCGGGGTTTGGGATCTTAATCAAAATCATATAATCTTTTATTAAATTCATCTCCCAACAATTTCCCCCTTTTTGATGATGCCAAAACTTATCTTGTTACAAGCATATAACCTATACTCAGGTTTCAGTTTATTCTATTACAAGATTGGTTCCTGAACAGAGAATCTCCCAACAATTTCTTTAAGAAGGAATCTCTTTAAATAAATAATCTCCAAACAATTTAAATCATTCAATGATTTCTTGAAGAATGAATCTTTCTTAAATAGATCATTACCAAATACTTCTACAATTTCTCTCATATCATCATACAATCAGTTCAGAGACATTCATTAGGCATATCAAAATAAAGACATGTAAATAAGATAATGAGATATTATCTTTTGAGCAAAATGATAAATCTTCATTGATGATAAGTATACCATTACAGATTACAATGAGTTTATCAAACAAAATCAAAAAGACAAAATTTAAAGATTACGTAATCTTACGAGTTCTTGATCTTGATTCGGCTCTTCAGTTTGCTTCATTCTCGACTTCATCAGCTGGCACCTCCAGGTTGAACATTCCGAAAAATCTTTTCTTCAGCTCATTCCTCTCCTTGATGATGTCCGGACTGTTCCCTGTTAATCCCAACCCGACCAAAGATCTTGAAGCGATTTCTTGCGTAATGGCCTTTTCATTTACCCGAAGCCATTACCAAGTCTTGGAGGAGGATAGGAATATGGACCGGGGCTACTATCTCATGCTCCACCTTCATCCGCAAGGTTAATCCACCTTGTAGATACTTTGGATAGAAGGTGAGAAGATATTCAATAAACCGTTTTGATCCGAGCCTTCCCTCTCCATTCCACGAGAACATCGTAATTGAACCGAAAGGTTCTCTTCACTTCTTCCCACATGTCGCTGAGTTTAATGGGCATCCATTTATCAACGTAGAGGCCACTTCAAGCGTTTTTCGATGTTCCCTTCCTCTTGCTGTAAACCTCCACGAAGTCACTCATCGCCTACTCTTCGTCTATCTTCTTTTCGATCACAGACGCTCCCCGAGACCGGGCGCGCGGCTTTCTTAGCTTGTTCTTTTTGGAGTGTCTTGAGCATCTCACAGTGTTGAAGACTTTCTTACGAGGTTGAGACTCGATTCTTCTGCATCTTCATCATCGTAATCAAGCTTTCTCTGGATTGGCTTAGAAACGCCCCACTTGCTTACAAGTTGAACAACGCCCAAAGCTTTCCTCTTCATAAGCGATTCGGCCGATCCAGGCTTGTTCCAACCTTAGTTCTAGCACGGTTTCTCTCTTGCAACCTCAAGCATGGTTTGATCGAAAAACTCGAGTGTAGATGGGCTTCTCCACTTGGCCAATTTCAATTTTTCATAGCTTCAACTTCTTTTAAGGCTTTGGCTAGATTGTACAATTCAGCATCTTTCTGAGCCTTCTTCTCCAAAGTACGTGCCATGAACTTCCTGAGGTCTTCACCTTCATTTTCCCCCTTCTTGCAATCGCAATTTGGAAGAAGCTGGAGAGAGTCTGTGTCCATGTAATCTTTTTCTTTTTGCTCACAATAATGATCTCTCTGATGGCGATCTTGCTTTCATCTTCCATTCTCACGATGTGGTTCTTAGCCACGAAAGTTCTTCGAATAAGTGGGCAAAAGCCGGCGGAGGTGCATCTTTAAGCATCTCTGTCATCTTGGTCATGAAACCTTGAGCTCATTCCCTCAACAATGATTTGATCGGCACCTCATTTTTCTGCCGGTTTCCACCTCTAGAAATTGATCGATTCACTGGTGCTACATTTCATTTGACCTTAACTTTCTGCGTTGACTCCTCCGACTTTTCATTGACTTTTCTTCCATGGAGGTCATCTCTGAGTGGTGAGTGTTTTGTATCTGCACCGGTTAAAAGAATGGCTAAGATCTTCCATTGTCTGCGAGCTTGATTGGCCAACGATTCTTCCATCTGAGCAATTTTGATCGCCATTGGCTCAATCTTCTCAAGTTTCTCCATTCACGGGAGTGAGATCAATCTCGGCACCTTACAGCGCATACGTCTTTGTTTGATCATCCAGCCTCTGACTTCATCCCGAGCTCCGATCTCCAATTGAGCCTCGATCTGTTTATCGGAACAATTCGGATTAAAGATAGTACTTTTTCGGTAACTTTGGCATAATTGTCAATAGTGCCAAAAGGTACGAAGAGTGCTAACCTTCACCTCGAGTTGATCGACAACAAAGTCTCTTTTTCCATTTGAGACCGATCCTCGGCATCTCCCTGTTGGTCCCCATCTCCATCTTTGGATTTGTCTCCGCGCTCGGGCACTCAACTTCGCTTGTTTTTTTCTCGGCTAGCTTCCTCTGAACCACTCATCAAAATCGGAATTTTTCATCCCCTGAGCTTTGTCCTTCCGAACCCCGAGAAGTCGGTCGGGGAAGGCATCTCTCCTCATTCCACCGATCTTCCCTCTCAATGCGGAATGTCAAGCATCTCGGGAAGAGTCGATTGAGGATATACACTCGCCGTCCTTAATGTCAAGAAAACATCTTGCGATCGGGTATGAAATTTGAGCTCGGGTAGCGGTCGAGATGAACCGTTCCCCTTGCTCCTCCACTTCGCCTTCTTGACCTCGCCCTTCTTCCATCTCGGGCTCTCTCGGTTCAATGTAGAAGCCTCGCTAAGAATCGAGGCGATAGATCCTCGAGGAGCTCATCAAGAATATTTTGCTCCTCGAGCCTCGGCCGTGTCTGAAGTGTGTGCATTGAGGTCCTCGGTTGCATCTGAGTGGGTTCGAGACGCAGGCGGTATATCCTCGGGTTAGTCGAGTTGGCTCGTCGATCTGAGCTTGCACATCTTGGATCGACTACTGTGCGGCTCTTACATCGAGCACACTTTTTGTAAAGGCATCTCTCGAGGTCTGGGCTCCTTTGAAAATTTCACGAGAAATTTTATCTCATCTTGGCGATGTCTCGAGCACCTCGGAAGACTGGCTCCTCGGTCGATCCCCGAGTCCTAGAGATAACACAGGCCTGACACTTGTAATGGCGAACTCGATCGGTTTTGCCCTCGGGTTGTATCTCCTCGGAATCCTTTGCTACCTTCGTCGGTGAGAACCACCAATCTTTTTGCGCTTTGGAGCAAAGATCCTTCCGCTTCATCGGTTTGCTCCTTGCTCCATTTTTGCCTCCAACAACACCTCCCCTAGTTTGTTGGGTCTCTTTTTCGGCGACATGAAGGTGATTCTACCTTCTTTTCTCTCTTCCCGATGACCCCGCCTCTTTGCGTGATGGGTTTAAGGAGAATTTTGGTTTTAGGAAATGGGGTCGAATTGGCGAAGATATCCTCCTCCTCTCTTCGCACATCTCCAAAATGTAAGCAATTTTGGTGGCATGGTGGATCTTGCCTTTGATTGAGATGCCCGTCAATCTTCCTAAAAACTTTTAGTCCGCTCACTCACCGTCTGGATTAGGAATTTGACCCGGTTGAAATGCGGTGGGTGAAGCTTCTATCGCCGCCATCAATCGAGCTTGGGGTACTTATCTTGCTCAAAACTCCCAAGAAGACTCATGATGCACTTGCTCACAATATCCATCGAGACACGATATTGTGGCTTTAGATGCCTCTTATGCAATGTAGCCTCCAAATTTAACGGAGATTCTCGGCAATCCTATCTAGGTACTCTGCTTTCTCTGCCCGCATATACATCGCGGGGATCCTCTCCTCTATCCTGCGAGCTCAAACACATCATTGATTTTTTTGATTATGCACAAATCCCTCTCAAAATCGGCGTATTTGGATGACCGCTCTAAGTGTGATCTGATTAACTTAGAATGCATCTGACCATCTTCATCTATTTTCAAATTACGAGATGAATTCAATTACCTCTTTCGCCAAACTCACAGTGCAGTGGGTTTGCGACTAGTTGGAAATGAGTTTAGCCCGGTCGAATAATATGCAAAGCCTCTCTTACGGCTTTGAGTTGGTTGTGCTTTCAAGTGAGACAACGAACTTCGTATTACCCTCGCTTGTTGGTTATGGCTAATTTCTCGAACAATGTTGGGGCCATTTTAGAGATTGATTTAAGAATTTGAAGCTTTAGAGTTTGGAGATTTACAGGCAAAGGATTTTTTAATTGCAGAGGATTTGGGAATGAAGGATTTGATAAAATTGGCTTTGAAAGGCTTCTTAGGATATATATATAGCCGAGATCGTGGAGAATCGTGTTGGTTAGGTGGAAAGCAACGGTTGAGATTAATCTCCGATTAATCGGGTTATCTGAACCGACGATCTCTCGAAAAAGTAAGCCGCCAAAATATCCTCATTGGTCAATAATGTAGCGAGCATTAAATGACCGCTGACCTTCTTCGAATTTAAAAGCGATCCGCCCAAAAAACATTCCTCGGTGTTTTGTATTTATTGCGAATGATTACTGAGTTTTACTTTGAGCAATAAATGAGTCGCATGAGTCATTTACTTCTTCGGACTAATTTCCCTCATCGGTCTTCTTTAAAGTCTTGACCTTGATAAAATGTCGATAATAATCGAGTAATCTTGAATGGGTTCAAGATGCTCTTTTGAAATTGACCTTCAAGAAATCAGTTTTCTGAGACTCGATTCGAAGATTTCCATTTTATCCCGAGTTTCTCGATAGAATTTCGAATGGCCTCATCGTCCGAAAATCTTCAATTTTTTCTTTACTTATACACACTGTTCTAACATCCCTAATTCAATCGAAAGTTCTGAAATCTTGATTGACCAAAGGTTTAGTCAAGATATCGACTCTCTCTATCGGTATGAATTTTCTCCATCTTTATGTCCTTTTTCTCGACATGATCTCTCGATGAAGTGATGTCTGATATCCACATGCTTGCATCGGTGTGTGCAATACGGATTTTTGTGAAATAGCAATGGCACTATTGTTGTCACAAAATATTGGTACTTCATTAGCTTCAACTTTGTTGGTCCCTTAATTGTTGTCTTAGCCAAAGAATGCGAGCCGCACGGCTTCTTCCCGCGACCATGTATTCAACCTTAATCTTGGTTTTATCGAGGTCTGTTTCTTTGAAAACCAAGATATCGACTTTTGCTTCCTAGAAATTGACAAGTTCTGTTGTGGACTTCTGTCGGTTCTACAACCTCCATAATCAGCATCTGAGTAACCGTTAATTGAAGGTTATCATCACCGGATACCATAATCCTCTATTCACTTTGTGCCTTAAGATATCTTAGTATCTTTTGGCGGCCTCCATGTGACTAGTCTTAGGATTAGCTTGGTATCTTGCACATATCCCAACCGGCAAATGTTATATCCGCCTACTTGTCGTGAGATAGAGCAATGATCCAATGATTCCTCTATAATCGGTATGATTCATTTGATTTTACTTCCGAATCGGGATCCATCTTGTAGTTAGTATTCATAGGAATCCTAAGCTGCGTTGCAATCTGCACACCATATTTGGCAATCGGATCTCGCGGTGTACTTTGCAGTTGATGAATATTCCTTCCTTTGATTGTTTCACTTGAAGACCTAGAAAGAAATTCATCTCTCCCATCATTGACATCTCAAACTTGCCTTTCATCGGTGTTGAAAACTTTTCACACAAAATGATGGTTTGGAGATCCAAAAATGATGTCATCAACATATATCTGAACCCAAGAAGATATCTTCCCCATCCTCTATCCCGAACGAGTTCTATCAATGATCCTTTGACAAAACCATGGTCGATGAAAACCGAAAAAGAGTATCATACCATGCTCGGTGTCTTTGCTTGAGACCATACAAAGCTTTTTTCGAGCACAGAAACTTGGTCATTCTGTTTGAAGTCGAGGTTGTTCCACATAAACCTCTTCTTTAAGCACACCGCTTCGAAAATGCACTTTTCACATCCATCGATGGATCGCGTGAACTTCATGTGGGCGACATATGCAAGAAACAATCTGATGGCTTCTAGTGTTGCAACAGGTGCAAAGGTTTCATCATAATCCAAGCCTTCTTCTTGGGAATAACCTTGTGCAACTAGCCTTGCCTTGTTTCTTACAATGTTGTTATTTTCATCTCTCTTGTTCTTGAAAACCCACTTGGTTCCAATGACATTGTGCCTTTCTGGTCTATCTACTAGCTCCCATACTTCATTCCTCGAGAAATGATTTAGCTCATCTTGCATGGCAGTAATCCAATAAGAGTCTTGTAGAGCTTCACCAATCTCAGCAGGTTCTTTCTCTGAAAGGAAGCAGCAGAATAGTGCACTCTCACCATGGAACCTTCTTGTCTTAACACCTTCAGTTAGATCACCCACAATCTGACTTGTAGGATGACTATCTAACCATTTCCTTCTTGATGTTCCCCCTTCAATAATATCCTCAACATTTGAGATGTTAGGTTCAGTTAAATCAGCAAACTCAGGGAACAAATGAAAAGGAGAAAGGAATCATCTTCCTGGGAAATTCTATTCGAACATTGTTAGAGACATTTGTTCCCCCTTTGGTTGATAGATTCAGAAATTTACCTCACCGTGACCACATTTTCATTGGCATCACATACCGAGTCCGGTGGTGTCTGCTCGGATTGGTCACCTTTTGAGTGTTGGTTTTCTGAGGCTCACCATCCTCGAGTTCCATTACGAACTTCCTTATTCGAGTCTGATCACTCCAATCATAGAATGTGACTTCTTCTTTTCGAGTTCGATGGATGATTTATCTTTTACATTTGGGGCTTAATCTGGTGATCCTCTTAGTCAGTTTATCAAGATCATGTTCTGTTTTCTTACGAACACAAATAGATTCATCAAAAACAACATGAGGTGTTTCCTCCACAATAAAGAGTCCTACGGTTGTAAACTCGAAAGCTTTTACCGACTTGAAATATCCTAAGAATATTCCTTCATCGACTTTACTATCAAAAGTTTTCAAGTGATCTTTACCATTATTGTGTATGAAAACACTTGCAACCAAACACACGAAAAGAAAGAAACAAGAGGCTTCCTTTCATTCCAAAGCTCATAGGGTGTTTTGCCTTGACTCTTGGTCACATGGATCCGATTACGAGAGTAGCGTCACGGTGTTAAAACTTGACCCAAAATCTTTTTAGAATATCGACTTGACTATCATAGTCCTTGCAGACTTCTTTTCGAGTCCCTGTTCCTCCTTTCAAAGAACACCATTACGTTGAGGGGTCCTTGCGGTGATGTTTCATGTGAAATTCCATTCTCTCGCACAATAATCGGATATGATATGATTTATGAATTCGGTTCCTTTGTCGGATCGATTTTGACCACACTCGATTTTTTTTCTCAATATTGAGCCTTTTCAAGAACTTTGGCGACTTTATCTAGTCTCTTTTTTCTTGAGTAAGAATATGACCCAAGTATATCTCGAGTAGTCATCAACTACTACCAATGTGTATTTCCTGCCATTAGTGCTTCACAGTGTTATAGGACCAAAAGATCCATATGTAGTAATCAAGTATTCTTTTCAAGAGAAACCTCAACTTTACTTTTTAAATGATGCTCTTATCTCTGTTTTCCTTTAAGCACGCATCACAAATATGTTCCTTCTTGAACACTTCATTAGGGCAACCCTCTCACAAGAGCTAATCTTGCCAAGCTTGTTCGGGGTTTTGAAATTTAGGTGATTCATTCTTTTATGCCATAACCAACTCGGGTATCTGTGGAACTTTTAGCAACTAAACATGTATCTTTAGGAGTGAACTCCAATCGACAAGATACACATTCCTTTTCTTGTACGGTCAAGAAAACTTTACGTGATGTGTATCATCTTTCACAAAACATAAGTTTTTAGAGAACTCAACATTGAAACCCTTATCCGCACAGATTGGCTAATTGAAAGCAAATTATGCTTCAATCCGGATACATATGAAACACCATGGATATGAATCGAAGTCGATTTCCAAAGTTCCATATCCTTGATGCTATCCCTTGAGTTATCTCAAAAAGTGATCTGTGGGCCTCTTTGTTCAACATAGTCGCCGAAAGTGTCTTCTTGTATCCTCATATATGTCTTGAACATCCACTGTCAAGATACCAAATGCCGGGAGCTTTTTCATCTCTGCTCATCGATGCCGTGTGATCTTTAGTCGGTTCAAAGGCCCTTGTTTTCCTCCCGAAAAAGCAGATCAATTCTTAGGTACCCAATTTGTGTAGGGTCCTACAAGGTAAGATGTACCTTTCGAATCCAAATCGCCTGACAACTCTAATCACTTTAGAGTGGCTAATTTGTCTTCCATAAACATCAACATACACATCTACTACTCTAGGGTGCCTTAGCGACTTTACGTGTATGTGTGTTAGCTTTAGCATGAACATGGGCTTTTGAATTCTTCTTTGGTTCAGGCCTTTTGTTCGGATGTTTGGGCTTTTGTCAAATTTGGTCTAAATCTTTGTTGACTCGGGTTCGGATAACCTTTACCTTTAGGCAAGTGAGGTTCGGGTTATGCATCTTTGAAATCTGGGTCTTTCGATTAGTCTTGAGGACTTGGTCTCTTCGAGATGAGAATGTCTCTGCTGAGTGTTTCTCATCTCGAGGATTCCTCGATGGTTCAAAGTGGAGCCTTTCAGTTGCATTCTTAGCTTTGAGGCTTTGAAGTACTTACTGAAACTTTCCAATGACTGCTCGGGTTTTCTAGCCTTCACCGAGGTTTGGGCTTTCTAACCTGATCATTCAGTTTTACTGAAACCATAGGTCATTTTCCCTTTTCTACAACCTTGGGCATTACTTTAGCTTGAAGTGTAGGTGCCAATGGTTTTACAAAGATAGTCTTCTTGCTACATGATGCAAAGATTCGATGACCTTGTGAGGTTCCCCCACGGAATGTATCCCAATCCAGGTTTTTATAGTGGCAGATCTCTGGTAACTCTGAATTTCATCTATCACTTTAGATGCATTATTCAATAGAGTTAACTTCTTCTGTGCACTATCCTCACAGTTCTGTAGAGTTTTATGCTTCTTAGAGAGGTCATTGAACTCGATTACGATTAAATTGAATCTCTTGATGGATTTCTCTAGCTTTTTCGCCAGGGGACATTATCAACTTCTCTTTCTCTCGAGAGTTGTACTTTCGAACATCCGATTCATCGATAGCTCCCATTAATTGAGAAGTGATCTCGGTTTTGCTAGAGTCTTTCCATTTTAGATTTTTCGGCATTCGGTTCCTTATTACGCTCTTGAGTTTTATTTAGCGAATCCTTGCAAAAAAAAGATAGTCCTTCATCAGATTCTCAAAAGAATCCATCAGGTCAAAATGACTATTTTCAGTGGAACATGAAAACTCTTGTGCTAGTGTAGGAGCAACAACAGAGACAGAAGAGTTTACCTCCTCCATGGCCATCAGACAGATGTTATCATTTTCACTGTCTGAGAATATCTCATCTGAAGAGCTAGATCCCTCCTTAGAGTGTTCTTCTTCTGCAATCATGGCCTTTTTGCTTGAGAACTTCTGGTCTCTTTTAGCTTGTCTTTCTCTTCTCTCCTTAGCACTCAATTCTGGACAATCATACTGGAAGTGACCTTTCTTCTGGCAATTATAGCATCTGTTGGCATCATTATCCTGATCATTTTCTTCTTTGGACATGGAGTCCTTCTTTCTGGATGAAGATCCTTCAGCTTTCAGGTCCTTCTTCTTCTCAGTTGATCTGTCCTCAGGTTTCTTCTGGTACCTGTGGTTCCTGTAATAGCTTTTGTATTTTCCAAATCTACTATTAAGTCTGTCAAACCTCCTTGCCATCAGTGCTAGCTTTTCCTCAAGCTCATCCTGATGTTTGGCATGGGGGTTCTCAAACTCTCTAGTTTTACTGAGTTTTATCTTTGGCTTTTAAAGCCACATTCTTACTTGATGAAGAATCATCTTTCTTTATCGGCCTTTTTGGATTTCTTATCAATTACAAATTCATAAAGCTTTTAAATTTCGGAGAAGACTTGTTGGTATGGCGTTGAACTAATGTTCTTGGTGTTTTCTATCACCACCGCATGAATATCCCATTTCTTAGAAAGGCCTCTAAGAATTTTCAATGCCACTTCTCTTTGTGGATATTTCTTTCCAAGTCCGTTAAGATCATTCATGATGCTTTAGTGAATCGACTTCCAATTTGTCTATTGATTCACCATCATCCATTTCAAAAAACCTGTCAAACTTTCCAATTGCCAATTTGAAAGTTTGTTTTCTTTTTATATGATCTCGACATTGGCACATAACAAATAGTGTATCCCATATCTCTTTAGCAGATATTACGGAGAGATCATTCCCATCACACCATCATCAATTGTACTGTATAGTGTGTCTTTTTGCAATGTAGTCTAGATTGACTAACTTTCTCTCCTCAGGAGTTAGTTGGTCATCAGACTTAGGAAATTCTGCTCTAGGATCAATTCTCTCCTCTTCTGTAATTCTCGATTCACCACAAAGAAATTTGAATGGTCCTTGAGAAACCACTCTCCACATACGCTCATGTTTGGAATACAGATGAGCCTGCATTCTCAGTCTCCATAGATCATAGTTCTCTACTGAGAACATGGGAAGTTTTTTAGAAGACATTTTTCTGATCTTTTGAAAAGAAATTTTTTTTTAGCAAATAAGATCAGTTCAGATAGACCACAAGTATTTTTGAAAATAAAACTTTGGTCAACACAGCAGGTGGTCAAGTTGAACCACTGCTCTGATACCACTTGTTGGTCCCGGTGTAACGTAGTCTTACACGTGTATGGGGGAATACACGTGTTCAATTGATTTTAAAACTTTTTTCTTCTTGAGGTCGGCTTTTGGGTCGATAATCACGAAGATTAGGTTACGAGAAGCACAGATCGTTCTCGAGTCAAAGTCTCGAGACGGTGATCTGAAATTTCTTTCGGATACCTCGAGATAATCCCAACCCCGAATCCTCGAGTGTCGAGATCCTGAGTTGCTTGGATCAGATAACTAGCTTATCAATCCTCGGATGAGAGTTCGGTTTGGTAACTATCCGTTTCTAGCTATTCATCGTCTTGAAATGGTTAGCCATTAGATTATACTCATTTTAAGCTTTGCTGAAAAACCTTCCCTTTATGAAATAGTGATTAGGCTGTGATTCACTTATGCAACTTCAATTGGATTGATTCCAACTGAATATCGATGAAAAGTATGCTTTCAAAACAAGTCAATGCAAATTTAAGCCGAGATAAGGAAAGAATAAAGAACACAAAGAATTATAGTGGTTGGAGACTCAAGCTCCTACATCCACTCTCTCTGACTCTTCAGAGAAATTCACTATCAACGTCTGAGCTTTCTGACTACCTCGTAGTTTACTTACTCAACTCGGCCCTGAGTTTTCTGACTACTCCACATAGTTTACTTACTCAACCCGACCTTGAGTTTTCTCGACTACCTCCGTAGTTTACTAACTCAATCACACACAAGCTTTCAGACTACCCTGTAGCTTACTAACTTCTCCTCTAGAGTTTTTACGACTACTCGCGTAGTTTACTAACTCTTTACAACTCTACTCACCAACAAACACACTCCAACTACCTTCTCAAGGGTTTGGGGTTTCTCGGTTGGTTTCCAACTAGGATGAGATATCCTTTACAATAAAGCACAATGCAAAGGGTTAGGATATCTCGACTAAGCTTTGGATAAATCTTATCAAGCTAGGCTTAGTAAAGTGAGCTCTCTTCAATATAGAAGCACTTGGGAAATTCAAGGTATTTCGAGTGCTTTAACTTTTGCAAGAATAAGTTTGAGCTCTTGAGTTGCGTATAAATTTCCCGTAACCTTACAAAGTAGAGGGTCACCAGTATTTATAGACATACACCAAGGTCACTCTTGAAAACTATCCGTTGGAGAGATAGCTTCGTGAGTTCCCTCTTATGGTGTGTGAGAAACGGCTATATTTAGGGTTTGAAACTCCCTAACATGTTTTAGGCAATAGCCTTTCATGTAGCCGGTCTTCACTTTTTGCAGTCTGGAACTTTCGTACATCTGACATCTTTTTCAGCGGCCTGTCACTGTCAGTGTCAGTATGGTACAGTGTCGTCTTCCTCTTTTTGACTTTTGTCTCCAGTTAAAGGTAGATACCTTCAACGACTCTTTTTGGTCATAAACTCTAAGTTTGATATAACCTTAACAACACTTCTGACTTAGTTCCTTTTGTCTGCATTTGAATGTCTTGGCAATATCTAACTTTCTAAGGTATCGCGTTTTTCTCGATGTTACATCCTTGGGATAGATATATTGGGTTCCTCGGAACATTGAGGTTTATCTTGAGCATTCGATACATTCTTTTGAGTCTTGATGAATTCTTTGTACTTTCAGTATTCTTGATCTTCAGTTTCTCAGTCTTCAGAGTCTTCAGAGTCTTCTGAGCTTTCAGAGTCTTCTGAGTCTTCTAGTTTTATCTTGGCCCGATATCTTTGAGTCTTCATCTTGATCTTGATTCTCGGTTTCATCGAGTCTTGAGAATCTCGATTACTCACCCGAGTCTTGATTCTCGATTTCTTCTTGAGTCTTGAAACTTCGGTTTCATATTGAAACTTCGGTTTTCTTGAGAAACATCTTGAGTTCTTGAGTCTTGAACCTATCACTGAACTATGTCTCCGGCTATACATTTTGTAGATAACATCCTGAATACTCTAAAACTGACTCCTGACTCAACTATCAAGATCAATCTGAACATGTCATACTCAGGGGTTTTGGGATCTTAATCAAAATCATATAATCTTTTATTAAATTCATCTCCCAACATAGAGCATACATCGAAGTATGTAGATTTTGTTCGGGAGCTGTACATAGTCCTTAGAAATCTAAACGATGTTTTTGAGTTGTGCGATAGGGGAGATGACCCCACTTTGTATATGTTAGGTCGAGAGCAAGAGTATCTTGATAGGATTACTGAGAATCCTGTTAAGTTTGAGGCGACCTTACATAAGCTGCATTTGATGCCAAAATACAGAGTGTTGATGGATATTGTGAGCAAGTGCATTATGAGTCGATCGGGGAGTTTTGAGCAGATTAGCACTCCCAAACTTTGATTGATGGCGGCGATAGAGGTCTCACCCACCAAGGATTTTAACTGGCTGAAGTATCTGATCAAGGTGGTGAGTGAGCAAGCCAAGGTCATAAAAAATGAGGATGGCTCAATATCGATCAAAGGCAAGATCCTTCATGCCACCAAAATAACCTTTATTTTGGAGATGTGCCGAGATGAGGAGGACATCTTTGCCAACACTACTCCATTCCCTAAGTCCAAGGTGATGTTCAAGCCAGTTGCCACCAAGAAGACCATCAAAGGGAAGAAGGAGAAGAAGGTGGAATCACATATTGCTGTTGCTGCTGAAGAAACCCAACAAGCTGGGGGGAAGGCTTTGTTGGAGGCCAAGAAGGAGCAGGGTGAAAAATTGAAGAAGCAAAAGACCCTTGCTCCAAAGCGTAAAAGGATGGTGGTTCTCACTGATGATGACGAGGAGAGTGAGGCTGAGGAGATTCAACCTGAGGGCCAACAAGCTCATAAATCGCCTTTACATGTATTGGCTCAGGTTATCTCAACGGCGCAAACTAAGGATCAAACTGAGGAGCATGTCCTCTATGAGGTTCTTGAGACGTCACTGAGCTTTGACAAGTTCTCTCAAGAAATATTCCAAGGACCTCGGACTTGAGCAAGTACAGATTCTGGCCGAGGAAGCACTCCCGAGACCTCGAAACTGCTCAGATCCCCGGGCGAGGAAGTGCCCTTTCGGACCTGAGCAAACTCGAGATTCCCACCGGCGAGGCGCCCACTGCACCTTAGAACCAAGTCAAATTCAGACTGAGGAGCTGTCTGCCCAACCCTCAGAAATTGCTGAGCCTCAGGAGCTGATGAACTTTGATGAGCTCCCCGAAAGATCTTTTACTTGATCCTTCAAATAGACTTCTCTCGAACCCGAGAGCCCGATGCTCAAGAAGGGTGAAGTCAAGAAACCGAATGGTGAAGCAAACGGTTCATTCTTGACCACTACCCCGAGCTTAGCTCATTCCCCGACCTCCAAGACATCTTCTTCGATTGAGATCAACGGTCTTCATCCTCAACCGCACTCTTCCGAAAATGCTCAACATAGCTTCATTCGTGAGGCTAAGACCGGTGGAACGAGGAAACAATTACGCTCACCGAATTCTCGATTCAGAAAACCAAGCTCGTAATGAAAACGTCGACTTTGATGAGTTGGTTAAGAAGAAAGTTGCTAAGAGGAAGGCTGCGGAAGTTGGTGCCCCGAGCTCCAAAGACAAATCTCAGGATGGGGACCAACAAGGGGATGATGAGGGTCAATCTCATAAGGAGAAAGACCAAATCCGATCTTTGAAGAGGTCGTTGTCCGAACATCCTCGGGATGAAGTTAGCCTTTCAGTAACTTTTGGCACTATTAAAAATTATGCGGGATTCTTGCAAGTACCTATCTTTAAATCTGTAATGTTTGATATGCATTCGAGGCTCGGGACACCCAAGCTCGGGTGAATCCCGGACCAGGATCGAGTCCGATGCTCAGATCGGTCGAGACTCAGGCTGAATGACCCAAATTCGGAGACACAACAGATCAGATATGCTCCTGAGATTGATCTCACCCCTGTGATGGAAAAGTTGGAGAAGGTTGAGTCAATCCTGATCAAAGTTGCTCAGATGGAGGAGGTATTGGCCAACCAAAGTCAAAAGTTGGAAAGTCTGAGCTCTTCTTCAGACCTGTTGCAGCTTCAGAGCTCCCTGACTGAGAAGCTGACCTCCATGGAAGGAAAGTTAGAAGAAAAGATGGAGGGGGTCAAAGCTGAGCTTAATGCAGAGCTGAAGCAAAGGCATCAGGAGCAAACTGAATCTCTTGAAGTTAAATTGACAGAGAAGAATGAGATGCTGGTGAAGAACGTTGTTGAGGAGATGAGCTCAATGCTCATGGCCAAGATGACAGACATGTTCAAGGAAGCTCTCTCTAGCCAATTTGCTCATCTTTCTGAAGAATTCTCAGTGGCGAAGAACCACCTTAGAAGGCTCGAGGAGGAGCAAGATCAGTTAAGGTGGAGAGGTGGAGGTCGGTAAGAAGAGCAAGATCATATGGACACAACACTCTCCAGGCTTCTGCCTAAGTATGGTTCCAAGAAGGGGGAATGACCCGGAGCTGATTTGAGAGAATTATTGGAACATACTTTGAGAGGCAAGACTATCAAGGAGGCTGAAAAGAAAATTATTGCTGAAGCCATGAAAGAAGTCGAGGCCACTGAAAAGCTTAAGTTCAAAAAGGTGGAGAAGCCAGTCTACACTCAGGTTTCAGAGAAACAATGCAAGAAGTTGCTGCAGAGAAACCGAGTGGTAGAAAGAGTTGAACAAGCCAAGCCGAGCCAAATGCCAATTAAAAGAAAAAGCTGTATGCTTAGAGGAGCCTAAGGGCAAAAGAGCTAAGGCTTCTAAGCCGCCTTCAGAGAAAGTTGATTCTGATATTGAAGAGTTTGAGGAAGTGCCCCTGCAAGGTCTTCAATACCGGATAAGGCTCAAATCACTCCAAATCGAAAGCAAGCTAAGAAAACGCCGCTTCGTCATTTGGAGTTCCAAAGGATCAAGAAGAAGATGGAAGAAGAGCAGAAAAAGAAGGAGTGGTTTCAAGAGGTCCGCGAGCAAGAGAAGAGGGACAACACAAGCACAGAAATGGCCGCATGTTGACAAGTGGATTCCAATCCAAATTTCAACGATGCATGGGAAGAAATCAAGAGAACCTTTTGGTTCTACTATGATGTGCTTTCGAGAGAGTGGAGGAGAAAGCTCGGATCCCAATGAGGCGTTCATTGACTATCTCCCCGACCTTCTATCCAAAATACCTTCAAGGATGGATCAATCTTGCGGATGAAGGGAAGGTGCAGATAACAACCCCTGGTCCATACTCTTACACTCCTCCTAGACTTGAAAATGGCTTGGTAAATGAAGCAGCCATTTCTCAAGAAATTGCTCAGTACGCCACTCAGTTGGGCCTGACAGGGAACAATCCTCAAATCATTAAAGAAAGAGATGCGCTGAAAAGAAGATATTATGGAATGTTCAACCTTGAAGTGCTCACGATGAGGTGGAAGATCGAATCAAGAGCCGGAGCGGAAAAAGCAAAAAGAAGATCAAGATCAACTCAGAAGACTCTTGTAATATTCTTATCTTTTTGTCTTTTTGTTTTTGTTTTTCAGATAAGACTCACTGTAATCTGTAATTGTCTACTATTCATCAATGAAACCTTTTCATTTATGCTCAAAAGATAATATCTCATTATCTTAATTTACATGTCTTTACTTTTGATATGTCTGAATGTTGCTCTGAGGAAAATTGTTGGGTGACTTATTGTTTGGTGATGAAATTGTTGGGAAATTCATTACTGAAGAAATTGTTGGGAGATATACCAATCTTGTAATAGGATAAACTGAAACCTGAGTATAGGTTAAGTGCTTTGTAACAAGATAGGTTTTGGCATCATCAAAAAGGGGGAAATTGTTGGGAGATAAATTTAATAAAGAATGATTTTGATTAGATCCCAAAACCCCTGAGTATGACATGTTCAGGATAATCTTGATAGTTGAGTCAGGATTCAATTTTAGAGTGTTCAGGATGTTATCTGCAAAATGTATAGTCAGCAGATATAGATCAGGATAGGTTCTGAAAACTCAAGAAGTTTCTCAAGAAATCAAGTTTCAAGATGAAATCGAAGTTTTGAAGACTCAAGATGAAATCGAGATATCAAGACTCAAAGGCAGAAATCGAGAATCAAGACTCGAGAAAATCGAGATATCAAGACTCAAGGAGAAACTCAAGACTCAAGATGAAGACTTCAAAGATATCGGTCATTATATCCGTGGAAGACTCAAGTCACGAAGACCGAAAGACACCAAGACTCGTAAGACTCAAGACTCGTAAGACCCTCAAGGCGCAGAAGACGTAAGACCGAAGATCAAGGATATTGAAGGCACAAGAATTATCAAGACTCAAGAATGTATTGAATGCTTCAAGATAAACCCCAATGTTCCGAGACACTGAAAATATCTATCTGAAGGATTCAATACTGAGAAGAACACGATTCCTAAGAAAAATAGATATTGCCCAAGACATTCTCATGCAGACAAAAGGAACTAAGACAAAGTGTTGTTAAGGTTATATCACTCAGAGATGTAACCAAAAAAAGAGCCGCTTGTGGTTGTCTACCTTTAACCGAGACAAAAGTCAAAAAGAAGAAGACATCATCAGTACATTCTTCGACATCGACAAATGACAGAACACTTTGAAACATGTCAGTAGTACTCTGTTCTAGACTGCAAAAAGTGATGACCAGCTACATGAAAAGCAGTTTACCTAAAACGTGCTAGGGAGTCTCAAACCCTAAATATAGCCTTTCATCACACACCATAAGAGGAAACTCATGGAGCTATCTCTTCCAACGGATAGTTTTTCAAGAGTGACCTTGGTGCCTGCCTATAAATACTTGTGACCCTCTACATTGAAGGTTACGGGAAATTTGTAAGCAACTCAAGAGCTCAAACTTATTATTGCAAGTTGAAACACTCGAAAACCCAAGAATTTCCCAAGTGCTTTATTTCGAAGAGAGCTCATTCCACTAAGCCTAGCTTGATAAGATATATCCAAAGCTTAGTCAAGATATCGTAGCCTTTGCATTGTTCTTCATTGTAAAGGATATCTCATCCTAGTTGGAAACCAACCATGAAACCCCAAACCCTTTGTAAGGTAGTTTGAGTGTGATTGTTGGTGAGATTGGAGTTGTAAAGAGTTAGTAAACTACAAGGAGGTAGTCAGAAAGCTCTAGAGAAGAAGTGAGTAAACTATCTTGGATTGTGACTAAGCTTGTGTGTGTTTTGAGTTAGTAAACTACAGAGGTAGTCAGAAAGCTCAAAATAGAAAGGTTAGTAAACTACAGAGGTAGTCAGAAAACCTTAGGAAGTGATTAGTGAATTTCTCTCAAGAGATCGGGAGAGTGGACGTGGGAGCTTGAGTCTCCGAACCACTATAACTTGTCGTGGTTATTTGCTTTACAGATTGCTTTGATTAACCTGTTGCATATCTTTAAACCGAAAGCATATTTTCACCGATATTCGGTTGGAATCAATCCACTCAAGTTGCATCCGAACTGAATCACAGCCTAATCACTATTCCATTAAAAGGAAGGTTTTCAGCAAAGCTTAAAACGAGTATAAACTAAGGTCCAACCATTCCGCACATCTGAGTAGCTAGAACAGATAGTTACCAAACTAAACTTACTCTAACTGAGAGTTCAGTAAGTTAGTTATCTGATCCAAGCAAACGGATCTCTCGAAAACTTCGAGACCGATTGGGATTATCGAGGTATCTCGGCAACCAGATCACTTCTCGTAGACTTTGACTCGGGAGAGCGATTTGTCTTCTCGAAACCAAATCATCAGGACAACCTGACCCAAGCTGACCTCAGTAAAGAAAAATTTTAAAAACACTGAACACGTGTATTCCCCCCCATACACGTGTAAGACTCGTTTGCACCGGGACCAATAATGCTGCAAATCTTTTTCAACAGACCCAGAGACTCGGTGAGGATGTCCGTCGTCAGGCTGAGGTGATCCAAGGTTTCCCGGCCGAGGTGAAGGTGCAGAGGAATGATGCGTCCAATATGGCGTATGTGGATGCCTTCGCTAATGCTATCCGATCGGTCCATCATCCCGACCTCGACCTTGCCGGTGCTCAAGCCAAGGTGAGAGATATGCTGGTGACTTATATGCAAACTCATCCTACGTGTCCCGACGCTCTTCTCCCTATTGCCGATCTGAAAGATTTGGGATGTGACCTCTCTTTCCTTCCCCCTGAAGCCAAGTTGTTTGATCCTAAAGAATTGATTCAAGGTATGGGAGTCGAGGAAGAGGATGTTGAGGAGGCTGAAGGGGATGAATAAAATGGGGAAGGTGGTGAGTTGGATGATGGAGCTGCCCGCGAGGAGCGTGTTGTTGATGAGAGTGGCGTGGGGGATCGTGCTGGTGTCGAGATTCCCAAGGTTGAACAAACTGCATCTATTAACCCTAATGAGGGGACCTCGAATGCTCCACCTAACTGATCCCTTAGAAGTCCTTTATGCGGCAGTATGCCAAATGCCTTCAGGCGCTTTGTGTAATCGCCCTTCGGGGTTTTTAATTGCTTGGTTAGGTTGCCCTTCAGAGTGTTTGTAAGTGTTGTGCCCTTCGGGGTTTTCTGAATAGTTGGCATTCGTGCCGTATGTACTTCGTCGCCTTCGGGCTCTTGCTAATGAAATTTTATTTCTGGTCGAACTCAATGCCTTTTCTTTATGTCTCCTGACTCCTTTTTGAGTGTTTGTCTAACTTTCATTAACACTTTGAGATTGGTGAAAACATTTAACTTGTCTTCTTGAAAGCCTGGGCAACAACGTATGACGAGCGATCTATTAACTAGTAACTCTTGTGACCTGGTTGTCGACTTAGTCAAGGCATGCGACCGAGGTCGCCTCAGATATTTTTGGCTTTGTCGATTTACCTATGGTATGCGATGAGTGTGTCGACTTAGATAGGGTATGCGATCGACGTCGTCTTATAGATGGTGTGCGACCTAATTGCCTTATGGAATTCTCGGCTTTGTCGACTTAGATAGGATATGCGACCGATAGTCGACTTAGATAAGGCATGCGACCGAGGTCGTCTTATAGATGGTGTGCGACCTGATTTCCTTATGGAATTCTCAGCTTTATCGACTTAGATAGGGCATGCGACCGATAGTCGACTTAGATAGGGCATGCGACCGAGGTCGTCTTATAGATGGTGTGAGACCTGATTGCCTTATGGAATTCTCGGCTTTGTCGACTTAGACAAGGTATGCGACCGATAGTCGACTTAGATAGGGCATGCGACCGAGGTCGTCTTATAGATGGTGTGCGACCTGATTTCGAACATGTATGATCATATTGAAATGATTCTTCATGATGTTGACACTTCATCCCCCTGTTCTAACTCTTTAGAGACATGATCATGCATTTTCTGGATTTTAATTTTACTTTTTCCTATTTGCGAATCTTTTCTTTGATCGAGCTCGTGAGAGGCCGGGGGCCAGTCCCCCAAGTTCGTAAATGTGAAAGACTATAAAATGTTACGAAGAAATTAAGAAGAGTTTTAATTTGCTAAAATTCATTCTATGTGTTTTTTAAAGGAATTTTCTACATGTTTTGCTTATCTTTTTTCATTTGCGGATCTACTTATGACCGAACTCGTGAGAGATCAGGGACCAGTCCCCCAAGTCTGGGAATGTAAAAAGGGTGTATAAAATAATGACAAATTTCTAAACTAAAAAAGGCTTAGATACACGTGGTTTCATTTATGAACTTGGTAAAACATAATGAAAACATGATGCATGAAGATAGATGGTTACTGGTATAACTTTTTCAGGTAGGTCGCGTTCCAAGAGTACATCGTGGGAGTGTCATCCATGTCCTCGAGTTGATAAGCCCCATTTGGTAAACATTTTGAAATTTTCATTGGTCCTTCCCAGGTCGGGCCAAATACTCCTTTTTGGACTCCGAGGATTTTTCTTAAGACGAGATTGCCGACCCTAAATCTTCGGACCTTGGCTTTTGAGTTGTAGTATTTCTCCGACTTCTGTTTGTAACTTGCATTTTTCAAGTTAGCTTCTATTCTTCTTTCTTCGAGGAGGTCGAGGCTGAGAGATATGGCCCGATCGTTGTCTTCTGTGATTGACTGCGACGTTTGACTTCTGACGATGACCTCGGCCGGAATGACTGCTTTAGTCCCGAAAGCCAAAGCAAAAGGTGTTTAACCCATTGAGTTTCGGAATGTGATTCTGTATGACCACAGGATGCTCGGAATTTTGAAAGCCCATAATCCTTTTGACTCAATGAGTTGAATTTTCAATGTATGTTTGATTATCTTGCTCACGGCTTCAACCTGTCCATTGGACAGGGGATGATAGGGAGTGGAGAACAACTTCGTGATTTTCCATTTCGCAAAGAAAGTGTCAATTTCGAATCCATCGAATTGCTTGCCGTTGTCTGTGACAATTGCTTGAGGGAGACCAAAATGGCAAATGATGTTTTTCCAGATGAATCGGATGATTTTCCCCTGGGTAATGGTAGCTAGTGGTTCTGCTTCTGCCCATTTGGTGAAATAGTCCACCGCGACCACAGCGAACTTCGAGCTGCCCGGGGCCTTTGGGAAAGGACCAATTAGGTTTATCCCCCACTTCGCGAAAGGCCACGGACTGTAAATCAAGTTGAGCTCTTCTGGAGCTCGTCTGATTGTTGGGGCGAACAATTGGCATCGCTGGCATTTCTTCGCATATGCGATGACATCTTTCCTCAACGTTAGCCAATAATAGCTTTGTCTCATTGTTTTGTAGACAAGAGATTGCCCTGCGGCATAATTTCCACAATCCCCTTCGTGTATTTCTTTCAAGACTACTTGGCCTTCTTCCGGGGTGATGAACTTCATCAGTGGTAGTGAGAAATTTCGCTTGTAAAGTTGTTCATCGACTATGGTGTACCTTGTAGCTCTTAACTGTAAATGGCGAGCTGTTATTTTATCCTCTGGCAGTGTCCCTTTCTCGATGTAATTTTTGATCTCGGTCATCCAATTTTCTTCCGAGGCTGTGATCTGAAAGACTTCTATTGGGGAATTTGATGGGCTTATCTGGCTTGTCCAAGTTATTTCCTTTATGTCGATGGTAATGCGTCCTGCGGAAGGGATGTTGAGCCTAGTTACTGCGATGTTGTCCATGTCGGTAGTGCCTTCCGAGGTGGCCAAGCGAGCTAAAGCATCCGCATGTGTGTTGTCCGCTCGTGGTATTAGCTCTATCTGCACTTCTTCAAATTTTTCCACAAGGCTTTTTGCTATTTGTTGGTACTTCATCCTTTGCTCGCCTCGTGTTTCGTATTCTCCCAACATTTGGTATACAACCAGCTGAGAGTCACTGTGAACTTTCAGCCTTCGTACCCCAATGGCCATTGCCATCTCCAGACCGTTTATCAGGGCCTCATATTCTGCTTCATTGTTGGTGGCGTGAAAATCAAAACTTACAGCCGTCGTGAATGATTGATGCTCGGGACTGATTAGGACCACTCCAGCCCCAGCTCGGTGTTGGGATTGTTGGGGAATAAGTTGCATGGATCTATTCGGGATAAATATTTAAATATAAATTTAATTCCAATAATTATTACTAGCATGAATTAATCCTATATTAATTCAAATAATAATTTAACAACAAATCATGCATATAAACAGTTCACGAAAATCCTACTCATGCGGAATTACTACGAGTTAACGTGAACGTACCTCTTGGAATGGCAATGGCCTCGTTGATTAGACACACCAAAGAAACCTTCCCAAGTATTCCCTTAATCCTTGCTCGACAATCCGGTGGTAGGATGCTCGCGAACAATTAACAAAAGGAAAATAAACTTTGTTGCACCACCTTTGTGGATTTACTAATTTTTCCAGCACATGGAATTGTACTTGGGAATGAAACACTCATCCCCTATTTATAGAGGTGTGGTGGTCGAAAATTTGGGATAAAATAATATGGGAAAATCTTTTTCTTGATCTCCAAGAAATCTTGAATATATCTCATATATTCTTTTCTCCATAATTAAAATATTCCACAAAAATCCCAACTCCTCTTTGTTATGGAATTTTCGAAATATAGGGATCAAGATTCCAAGATTTGGATCTTCTTGAATTAATGAGATATTCTTGTATTTCAAGAAATACATATCTTTCATAATATATTTTCAAGAAAATCAAGAAAATCTTTCTTGCCCTTTATATTTCAAAATTTTCGAAAATAACTATATGGATAACCAAGTGGGAGATTTCTTGAATTTAATGAGATAATCTTGTATTCCAAGAATACATAACTTCATTCCATAACAAAATTCAAAGAAAACCATTCTCCCCTTTTAATCCATAATTTTCGAAAAAATGGGAAAAATATGCAACAAGATTTATTTTATTTTTAAACACCTTTTTTAGTTATTGGACTTTATGTTGGGCTACTTAGGGGGCCTTTAGGAGAATTAAGATTGGACCTTCCAATGGATCTTGAATTATCAATATTGAGCCACAATATTATTCAAGCCCATAAATATTAATTAATCCCACCGCATAATTAATATTGCACTATCCATCTTAACCCATATTACAAATCAATATGGCTCCCGTTATTATTTCCGTGTTTAAGATTATCTAGCCCATTAATTAATTCAAGCCAATTGAAATAGATTTCCATTAATTAATATCTTTTGTCCTTGGTTAAGGAACGGTTCAACATTATTATCCATACCTAAACTAGTTCCACTTGCAAGATTTGGTATGATAAAGCTTATGAACCTCCCAAGGGGAAAAAATCGAACAAAGCGTGCTTGCACACGATTCTCCGTATTAAATCTTAGCAATCACATGTGACCAATAATATTGCCCAAGATAAAAAGTATTGAATCTCGTTGATTCTCTACCCATGATAAGTCAAAGCAATAGTTACCAACCACACGTGATCCTATCTAAGGGACGAAGATTAAGAAATAATCGAACCACCGAGGTCTAATTCTTCCTTGTTCGGGCCTACGAAGAATTTGTCCTCCTGTAGGTCCTATTCAGTGCATCATGCACTAGTGTAATCTCTTGGTCAAGACAAGCCAATCCGAGCCTTACACTTCAACCTTTCACGATGGATTGTTCATTTCCATCTAGGTCGTGAATGGTGTACTTTTGGTTACAATGGACTGTTAATTTAATCTTCTGTGATCTGGTATCACTAAATTAACTACAATGTAACACGTACTATTTATTGAACAAATTATGCAAGAAATATATGTAACATTCGATGATATTTAAAGCATCGATGATAAACAATTTATTTCAGTAAATAAGTCTGAAATTCAGTTTTGATTATACAAAGTAAAAGCATACTTTCCAGTATAATCCCAATAATCTCCCACTTATACTCAAAGTCTGCTTTTATGTATACTACAACATGTCACGTGTAGTTCCTAATACGTGACATCTAATGTCACTTACACGAACCTAATAATTTCTCCCATTTAT
Source organism: Stenogyne calaminthoides (assembly GCA_037126765.1). Classification (NCBI taxonomy): domain Eukaryota; kingdom Viridiplantae; phylum Streptophyta; class Magnoliopsida; order Lamiales; family Lamiaceae; genus Stenogyne; species Stenogyne calaminthoides. The sequence goes on along the minus strand of JBBCBC010000023.1, from coordinate 24,389,609 downwards.
ACTCAAAGTAGATTGGCAACGGTCTTGACACCCATTCCTTCCACATGTCTCTTGAATGTTTTCAGAGGTAGACACTTTGTGAATGGATCTGCTAGGTTGTCTTTAGACGCTATCTTTGCCACCTCTATATCTCCTCTCTTAACGATATCTCGTATAAGATGGTATTTCCTTTCAATGTGTTTGCTGGCCTTGTGGGCTCTTGGTTCCCTTGAATTTGCAACTGCTCCGGCATTGTCACAATAAACAGTGATTCTGCTAGGCAAATTCGAAACTACATTCAAGTCCACTAGGAAGTTCTTGAGCCAAACCGCTTCTTTCACGCCTCGTAAGCGCCTACATATTCGCTTCCATGGTAGAATCTGCAACGATTTCGCTAACGCTTCTCCATGTCATGGCTCCTCCCCATGCAAAACACACACTACCGGAGGTAGATTTTTCGAATCTAAGTCCGATTGGAAATCCGAGTCCGTAGAAATAATGGGGATTAGACTATCTCGATCGATAAATTAACATTCTATCCTGAGTTCTTTTCAGATACTTCATAATGTTTTTAACTGTCGTCCAATGTTCTTTCCCCGGGTTACTTTGATATCTTGCCACCATGCCAACGGCAAAGCAGATATCCGGTCTCGTACACAACATTACCCTTGGCTCCGAATGCCCTCTTGGTCATTTTACCCTCCAAACATGATTCGTAGGTTGGAATTGGTTCAACTTGGAGAGACTCCAGTGAACCGTCTTCTACCAACCTTTGGATCCTCTTTGGATTAATATGTCCCAATCTTAGATGCCATCGAAGTGTCTCGTTCACGTTTTCTTTTATCGGAAAGAGTTGATGTGTTATAGGATGCATTTCGTGAGTGGTGTGCAAAGTTAATTGTATAGAGATTTTCCATCAATGTCCCATAACAGATACACTCATCATTTCAAGAAATGATGTCATTCTTATTAGAAGAACCTAAGTATCCATTAACAGAATTTTAGAAACTGAAAGTGAATTCTTTCTAAAACTGGGAACATAAAGAACATCTCTTAAAATTAAAACTTTGTCTTCAAAAGACAGGTGCACTTCTCCCACTGCTTCAGCTGCCACTCTCGTAGCATCGCCCAGTGTGATGAGGATCTCACTGCCACTAAGTTGTCAGATCAGTTTCAACCCGTGAAGCAAACATGATTAGTGGATCCCGTATCAACTACCCACGAATGAGAAGTATACGCCGCTAAACAAGTTTCAACAACTAGTGCGTGAGAATTACCTTTCTTTCCGTCCCTTTTGGGGTTGGAACAGGCAAACCTCCATTATCCTCTTTCACCGTAGCTTAAGCACTTCCTCTTTGGATTTTCCTTGACACCACAAGCATTTCTCATCTTACCATTTCACATGGCAACAGTTGAGTTGCTTATGGCTTTTTGGTCACCTTCTTCTTCTTGCCATCCCTTGGCCTAGAAAATGAAGACGGACCACTTGCCGTCAAAGCTTGAGTTTGGTGCCCCATCAACATCTCTGCCTAGACCAAAAGCTTTCAACAAATCAGCTAGCGAGGCCAAAATGCTCAAAAACTTTTTTAGGCGAGTGAAGTACCAAATTCATCCGAGTCTCCGATTATAATCAGACTCGAACTTCAAGTTTGTTCAGATGGGCCATCAATTTTGAGGACGTAATCCCTTACGGGTTTGCCCTCCACCAATTTCAGCGACGACATCTCTCACAAGGTGATCTAACGAGTCTCGCATTTTTGACTCGTCAGTTGGCTCATCTGATTTTGGTGTGTCAAGAATCCACTTGTGCTTTTGTGCAGTTAGGACAATTATAAATTGATCTCGAGCCTCATACTGTGCGTGCCGGCAAATAAACGCCGGCGCCGCCACGCCTTGCTTACGGATTTTGTCCTTTAATTCTTCGTCTCTTCGTTCCCAATCCGATTTACAATTTATTTACAAAAATAAATAAACCTGAATCTAGACTAGTCTATTACATTGTTCAAATCAAACAAATCTAGTCTACTCTCGTGGATTTTCTCATTTAGGCAAAAACAAATCCGAACGAATCAATTAAAACCACAATTTATATGCATGCATAAATAATCACATTAAAATCCATGACAATTGGATACCCGCAAAAACGATCTAACGGTTCTACTATCCAATTTCAAATTTAATGTCCACGTCATTTAATTAAATTACAATTTAAAAAATTCGAGCCCAAAACCGTGGCTCTGATACCATTTGTTGGGGAATGAGTTGCACAGATCTATTCGGGGTGAATATTTAAATACAAATTTAATTCTTTAATTATTACTAGCATGAATTAATCATATATTAATTCAAATAATAATTGCAACAACATATCATGCATATAATAAGACACGTAAAATCTACGCACGGAATCTACGAGTTTACGTGAACATACCTCTCGGGATGGCAAAGGAATTGGTTGGACGGACTAACGAAAAAGGACTTCCCAAGTATTCCCTTAGCCCTTGCTCAACTATCCGATGGAAGGACACTTATCGAACAATTAACAAAAGGAAAAAATAAACTTTGTTGCACCACTTATGTGGATTTGCTAATTTTTCCAGCACATGGAATTGTACTTGGGAATGAAAGAATCATCCCCTATTTATAGGTAAGAGGTGGTCGAAATTTTTGATGAAAAATCAATGTGGGAAAAGACTTTTCTTGCTCACCAAGAAATCTTGAATATATCTCCTATATTCTTTTTCCCATAATTAAAATATTCCACAAAAATCCCACCTTCTCAATATATGGAATTTTCGAAAAATTAAGGGTCCCAAGATTCCAAGATTTGGATCTTCTTGAATTTATGAGATATTCTTGTATTTCAAGAAATACATATCTTCCATAATATCTTTTCAAGAAAATCAAGAAAATCTTTCTTGCCCTTTATTTTCAAAAATTTCGAAATATCCCTTATGAATAACCAAGTGGGAGATTTCTTGAATTTAATGAGATAATCTTGTATTCCAAGAATACATATCTTCATTCCATAACAAAATTCAAAGAAAATCTTTCTCCCTCTTTTATCCATAAATTTCGAAAATATCAAGGAAAAATAAGCAACAATATTTATTTTATTTTAATCACATTTTTCAGTTATTGGACTATTTGTTGGGCTACTCAGGGGGCCTTTAGGAGAATTAAGATTGAACCTTCTAATGGACCTGGAATATCTAATATTGAGCCACAATATAATTCAAGCCCATAAATATTAATTAATCCCACTACATAATTAATATTGCACTATCCATCTTAACCCATATTACAGTCAATATGGCTCCCGGTCATTATTTCCCGTGTTTAAGATTATCTAGCCCATTAATTAATTCAAGCCACTGAAATAGCTTTCCACTAATTAGCATCTTTTATCCTTTGTCGAGGAAACGGTTCAACATTATTATCCATACCAGAAACTAATTCCACTTGCAAGATTTGGTATGATAAAGCTTATGAACCTCCCAAGGGGGCAAATCAAACAAGCGTACTTGCACACGATTCTTCGTATTAAATCTTAGCAATCACATGTGACTAATAATATTGTCCAAGATAAAAAGTATTGAATCTCTTTGATTCGCTACCCATGATAAGTCAAAGCAATAGTTACCAATCCCACGTGATCCTATTTAAGGGACGAAGATTAAGAAACAACGAACCACTGAGGTCTAATTCTTCCTTGTTCAGTTCTGAAGAATTTAACCTCCTATAGGTCCTATTCAGTGCATCAGTCATGCACTAGTGTAATCTCTTGGTCAAGACAAGCCAATCTGAGCCTTACACTTCAATCTTTCACGATGGGTTGTTCATTTCCATCTAGGTAAATGAATAACGTACTTTTTAGTTACAAGGACCTAATTTAATCTTCGTGATCTGGTATCACTAAATTAACTGCAATGTAACACGCATTTAATTATTGAAAGATATCACGCAAAATATATGTAACATTGAATCATATTTAAAGCATCGATGATAAACAATTTATTTCAAAGAAATAAGTTCGAAAAATTGATTTTATTATACAAAGTAAAAGCATACTTTTCAAAGATAATCCCAACAACCGATCACGTAAGATTAAATTAATAAATCCCTTTTAACCAAAAGTACACCATTCACGACCTAGATAGAAATGAACAATCCATCGTGAAAGGTTGAAGTGTAATGCTCAGATTGACTTGTCTTGACCAAGAGATTACACTAGTGCATGTCTTGACTATAATATGGGTTAAGATGGATAGTGCAATATTAATTATGTAGTGGGATTAATTAATATTTATGGGCTTGAATAATATTGTGGCTCAATATTGATAATTCAAGATCCATTGGAAGGTCCAATCTTAATTCTCCTAAAGGCCCCTCAAGTAGCCCAACATAAAGTCCAATAACTGAAAAAGGTGTTTAAAAATAAAATAAATTTTGTTGCTAATTTTTCCTCATTTTTTCGAAAATCATAAATAAAAGAGGGAGAAAGATTTTCTTTGAATTTTGTTATGGAATGAAGATATGTATTCTTGGAATACAAGATTATCTCATTAAATTCAAGAAATCTCCCACTTGGTTATTTATGGTGAGCTTTTCGAAAATTTTCAAAGAATAAGGGAAAGAAAGATTTTCTTGATTTTCTTGAAAAGATATTATGGAAGATATGTATTCTTGCAATACAGGTATATCTCATAAATTCAAGAAGATCCAAATCTTGGAATCTTGATCCTTATTTTTCGAAAATTCCCATAACAAGAGGAGTTGGGATTTTTGTGGAATATTTTAATTATGGAAAAAATAATATATATGAGATATATTCAAGATTTCTTGAAGATCAAGAAAAAGATTTTCCCATCTTATTCAGGCACAAAATTTCAACCAACACCCCTCTATAAATAGGAGATGAATGTTTCATTCTCAGCAGAACACGAAAATTGGTTTTTCGAAAAAATATCAGCGTCGATAAAATATCAAATATTTTGAAACGTCGACAGATTGTGTATTTTCGAAAAACGTCAATTGTGAGTGTACAATTCCATGTGCTGGAAAAATTAGTAAATCCAAAAAGGTGGTGCAACAATTTTTTATTTTCCCTTTTGTTAATTGTTCGCGAGCTTCCTTCCACCGGATTGACGAGCAAGGACTAGGGAATACTTGGGAAGGCTTTTTGGTGTGTTCTTATCGACGAGACCATTGCCACTCCAAGAGGTTAGTTCACGTAAACCCGTAGCAATTCCGCATGCGTAGGATTTATGTGAACTGTTTATGTGCATGATTTGTTGTTGAATTATTATTTGAATTAATATAGGATTAATTCATGCTAGTAATAATTATTATAATTAAATTTGTATTTAAATATTCATCCCGAATAGATCCAGGCAATTAATTCCCCAACACTCGGGTACTCGTCAAGGAATCATCGACGTGCAAAGTCCAAGGTATGTCATCTGCCTCTGAGGTCTTTTTTAGGAAGGTGAGCTCGGTGTGAAAATCGGCGAGGACCTGATCTTTGATCGCAGTTCGTGGTGCGAAAGTGATTCCAAACTGTCCTAATTCAACAGACCACTTCAACAATCGTCCGGCGGTATCAGGTCGGTGCAAGGTTTGTCTTAGCGGCATGGTAGTTAGGACCTCTATCTGGTGGTCGAAAAAATATTGTCGTAGCCTTCGAACACTCATGACCAAGGAGTATGCGAGCTTCTCGAGGGGTGGGTTTCTCGCCAGGAATGGGTTTCGCCAAGATTTGAGGATTGGAGAGGTACACTTTGAGCTTCAAGAACACGGCTTGGCACTGCGGGGTCCACGAGAATTTTTCTTTCTTCATAGCTTCGAAAAAGGGTTTGCATTTATCTCCCATTCTAGACAAGAATTTGTTGAGAGCTGCAAGACAACCGGTTAGTCTTTGGACTTCCTTTATATTGCGAGGGGGTTTCATATCCATGATGGCTTTGATCTTTGTGGGTTTGACTTCGATGCCTCGCTGACTGATGATATGGCCTAGAAATTTTCCCGAACCAACTTCGAAACTGCACTTCTTGGGATTCAGACGCATGTTGTATTTCCTCAAAATGTCAAAAGTCCTGGCAAGGTGGCCCAGATGATCCTCTTTCTTCTCGCTTTTTACCACGATGTCGTCGATGTACACCTCCATGGTTTTTCCTATCTCGTCCGCGAACATTCGATTCACCAAGCGTTGGTAAGTCGCCCCTGCATTCTTTAATTCGAACTGCATCCTTTTCCAACAGTAAACGTTCTTCTCGGTTAGAAAAGATGTGTGTTGTTGGTCGTCTTTATCCATGGCGATCTGATGATATCCAGCGAAGGCATCCATAAAGGTCATCATTTCATGTCCAGCGGTGCTGTCCACGAGGTGATCGATGTGGGGCATAGGAAAGTAATCTTTCGGGCATGCTTCGTTGAGGTCGGTGAAATCGATACAAAGCCTCCAAGAGTTGTTCGTCTTTTTTACTAACACTGCGTTGGCCACCCACTGTTGCTGATCTGCCTGCATGATTAACTTGTTATCCAACAACTTCTTTACTTCTTCGGCCAAGGCCACATACTTCTCCGGGCCGAACTTTCCTCGTTTCTGGGATATCGGCCTTTTTGAAGGGTCGATGTTTAATTTGTGGTATGCGACCTCGGGGTCGATGCCGATCATATCTTTATGTGACCATGCAAACACATCTAAATTCTTTTTGAGGAATTCTATCAGTTAATCTCGCAGATCGCTGGGTATTTTGGTTCCGATGGTTATACTTAGTTCGGGTCGATTGATATCGACTGGAATCGTTTCGAGCTCTTCAATGGGGGTTGCTCGCTGATCATTCTTTTCCATCCTTGGGTCGAGGTTAGATTATTGCTTTTCAATGTCGACCTCCATTGGTTCAAAACCGAGGCGAGGTTCTAGATCAGGTAATTCTTGTCTTGTTTTCTCTTTGGCTGTGGCGTCAACTTCCATGGGCATGATGTCTATTTTTATTACATTGTCTATTTCCATTTCGTCACATTTTCTTTCTGCCCGGGGTGGAGTTTGGCTCGTACAACCTTGCCCCACCCCGGGTTTCCTACCGTAGTAAAAAGCAGAATTTAAATTGACACAAGAGTAAGTCAAACACTTTCTTGCTGCGATCTAGTCACCCTTAATGGTGCCAATCTTCCCGTCAGGTCCGGGAAATTTGATACAATAGTAGTAAGATGAGGTGGCATCCCTGAACTCATGTTCGAAAGGCCTGCCGGAGAAAGCATTGAAATTGGAGGGAATGTCGATGATCATGAAATCTAGTTGTCTTGTTTCCTTTACCTCGGGATCCAGAGTTGAGGTGATCTCCACTGATAGGTGAATCATTCCATAGGCTTCGACTTGTTGACTTCCAAAACCTCGAATTCCCACCTCGCATGAATCGACGTAAGAGTGGAAGTTGCCGAGCTGGTCTAGAGTTTTCTTGAAGAGAATATTGCAGAAAGCCCCATTGTCGATCATGATATGGTGGACCAGAGCCCCCATTATCCGGGCCGTGATTACGAGTGGGTCCCAGTTTGGGAAAACCACTCCATCCTTATCTTCCTCGATGAAGGTGATCTGTTTTTGGCTTGGGCGATGGTGTTAATTGGGAGGCAACGGCATTGTTGAGAGCTCGCATCTCGGCTTTCTAGCGACGGTTTGTTAGGGAGGTCACTGGGAGGAAACCCCCGAGGGTTCCCCCGGTCGGGCAGATCATGTGGATGACCCTATCTCCTGCTCCTTCCAGGACCTGCGGACCTCGCCTGCCTTGGTCGAGTTGATTTCCTGGTGGAGGTGCTTGTCTCTGATTTTGCTGCTGTCTTGGCTTGATGAACCTCTCTAACTTTCCTTCTTCATACAATTTGTAGAGCTCCCTCTGCAAATCGCGCCAATGATCGCTGGTATGCCCAATGGTGTTGTGGTAGTCGCAAAATTTCTTCGAATTGAGTTTGGATGTGTCTTGGAGAATTTCTCTGGCCGGTGGTATTTGTTGTCCTCCCTTAATTGCTTGAAAGATCTAGGCCGCGTTCATGGTTAGGGTTTCGAGGAGCTTCACCTCTAGAGTATTATCGATTGGTTTGAACGTTCCAGGAGCTCGAAAGTTCGCAGGTCCGGGTCTTCTGAAAGGTTTTTCGGATTTTGGTTCTGGCTTCTTGACTTCGGTTTTTACTTCATTTGATCGCTGCTCGCCCAGTCTTGAGGCCAGAATCTCAGCATTGGTGATCATGACTCCAGCTCGGTAGCGGAAATCGACATAAATCATAGGATATTCCTTGTTCATCATTTTCCAGAGTTTCGTTCCTTTCTTCAGACCATGCACAACTCCCAAAACCTTGGCCTCGTCCCCTAGTGGCTCGCCCTCCATGATGAGTTGGTCGATACGATTGATGTATACTCGGTCTGATTCTTTCTCGAGTTGATAGACGTTCGCCAAACGATGTTTGGTCCCTTTGTACGGGGTCAGGGAGGCGAAGTGAGTGAGGAATAATTGGGCCATCTGATGGAAAGATTCGATGGAAGTCGGTGGTAGGGTGTTGAACCAACGATAAGCCTGATCGCCCAGTGTGAGTGGAAAAAGACATTGGGTGGCGTTGGTTGCCCCCATTGAGTTCATGTAGGAGGTATACTTGCTCACGTGATTGATCGGGTCGGTGTTGCCGTTGTACTGTGTAACGGAGCTCGCGTTGATCTTGATTTGCACGGGGGCGAGCATGAATGTGGACGATAGCGGTGAGATGGGAATTTTGATGGTAAGGGGCATTCCCCCTTTGTTTGCTAATTGTTCCTGAAGATCCTTGATATTTTGAAGGATGGCGATCATTTGTGGGGAGTTATCTTGCCCTGTGACCTCGCCGCAATGTGGATGAGGTGAGGAAATCCCTTGTCGTCCGCGAGGTGATGGAGTTCGATGGTGCCTGTAAGGTGACAGTTTTCTCTGTGTTCTTCAGGGTGAGGGACTTCTCTCGAGTTGATCTTTTGCTGATATTCTCTGCCTGGGTTCGCGCTGGGCTACAGACCCCGAAAAAGATCCTTCGGGTTCGGCGTGGTCGCGCTGCGTCATTTGGGGTTGGTTTCTCTGAGGCCCGCGAGCTTAGTGTGGGCCACAACTGAAACTTCCCAAAAATAAGCGTCGGTGGATCGGGTTTGGCCCTTCGTTTGGATTTCGCCGATAGCATGGGATGTGCTGGGCCCCATGAGAATTGACTTTTTGGTTTTCTTTGCGGTGAGGCCCCTCATAGCGAGGTCCCTTGCAATGGTGTTCCTTGCAGCGGGATTTTTCTCGGCGAGGTCCCTCGGGGCGAGGTTCCTCATGCATCTGGCCTTTGCCCTTGCTTTCGACCTTATGGTTCAAGTCGTGGAGCAGGTCGCCAGCGGGAAACTCCATCTCGGCCTGCCTTTTGCGTAATTCTGTGATGGCCTCATTGATATCTTTTGGGGTACGGATCTGCTCGAGCCTTTGAGCACCTCCGATAGCGGGTCCTCCAGCTTTGCGGTTGCTAACGGTTGGGCCGCTAGCCCCTGTTCCGCCAGAGCGATATGAAACTTATGTCTTTCTCTTGGAGATGAAAGTTGGTTGAGACATGGTTGGGTTTTTGAGTGATTTGATTGATCGTGATGGGTTTATGTGGAAGATTCGTGAGGAATACTCCAATGAGAAAACGCTAAAAACTTAACTTGACATTTCTTAAAGAGTACCCTCCTTCTAGTGGCAATTGTTGTGTACTAAAATATATGGATTATGGATTAATGATGTGGCTTGTTGATCTTAGTAACACAAACAATAAATGTGAAAAGTGGATTTCATTTATGTTATTCGAATGTTTGGGAGAATAAGTGTTGAACAATAAATTGGCAAGAGTTTAGGTAGAGTATTGAATTCTCTCCCTTCTGTGGTCATAAATGACCCATATTTAGAGTAGTTGGGAGAGTGGAGCTCACTCTCTCGGGTTACAAATCTATAGGGCCGAAAGTAGCCCTGGTTAGCATTAAATGTTACAAGATTGATGTGATTTGCTCTGGAGGTCGCGAGGGGTCGCTCAATGTAAAAAGGACCTCGCGGCTCTGATTTATACCTCGATTGAGGTAATTCCCGGATTTGCTGGAGATTAGCCACTTTTGTACTCTGACACGCCGCTTTGCTTCGTCCTTTGCCAGATTTTGTCTGACTTAATTCCCGTTCAAGAATGATCGCCTATACCTACTTTCTGACATACATCTTGTCGTAGTTAGTGCGTCGACCTCGGATAGCTACGAGGTCGATCACCTCGCAACATGCCTACTTCAGCTTTTATCCTCTTCATCTCAGGTTTGGGGGAGGATGATTTGTTCGGTCATGGGCCCATTTGTTGAGGGCGAAGCACGGGTTTGGGCCCACCTCGCGATATGCCCACAACATGTATAAAATGTGATGTATTGGGAAAAATAATAATAGATTTTATAGGTATTTGTAGGTATGGATGGAATGTGGGATTTGAAAATCAGACTCTAAAGTCCAAACTCGTATGAGACGGGGAGCGCAAAGTTCTAAGTCCATCCGTATGAGTTCAAAAACAAACGCAGTGGTTGAAAGTTACTTTCATGCTTATAGCATACTACTAGTATATATTCCCGCGTATCACGCGGGCATGATGAAAAAATATTGTTATGTATTTGATTCATTAAAATTAACATAATAATTTTTGCAATGTATATAAGGTATTTTTTTAAGGGCATAATTTATATATGGATCTAAGCTGTAATTAATTATTTCAATTGTTATAAGTAATGATAATTTAGGAAAAAATGTATAAAATTTTAATTTTTTTTTACAAATTAAATATTTACATTACTACAAATTGAAAAAAAAAATCGAACCCTTTTTTTATTTCCCCAATATATAAATTTGTATCGATTTATTGGCTAAAAAAGAGGTGAAAATGTCGTCTCAATAAAAAAATGGTGGGATTCAATTTTTAAATCTTTACTTTTCCGCACTGTACTATCAATCACAAATCCTCTTTCACAATCTAGACTCCACTATCCTCTCCCGTCGTTCAAAAGTAGATTAAATAATATTATATTATCTTCGTGCATTAAAAATTCAATACAAGGTAGTACTCCCTCCGTCCCAATCCTTAAGGTTTTATTTCCATTTTTTTTGTCCCAATCTTTAAGGTTTCTTTCCTAAAATGGACATACCCCATTTAACTAACACCCTTCTCATATCATTTTATTTACACAACTGCCACTCAATTAACCCAACCCAATACTCCCTAAAACTCATTTAATTATCTCATTAATCGGCCCACCTCACCAAAACTCATTTAATTAGCCTATCTCACTCACATACTCACATCACTCTGCACTCTCTCTTCTCTCTCTTCTCTTGTAACCCTAGCCGAATACTCACATCACTCAAGACTCTTCTCTCTCTTCTCTTGTAACCCTAGCAGCTCTACTCTCTACTCTCTCTTCACGATTCATCACTAATTTGCTCTCTTTTCCTCTCTCATCACCACCTGCAAAAAAACCCTAAATTTCCATGGCCGATGATTCTTTAAATTTAAAAAATGGCCATGCAATCAAGATTATAAGGAGTATGAGGCGGATCCAAAGAGAGGACTTTGGGTGGGAGGAATCGGAGCTTTAGATTCTCAAAATCCTTTATATAAAAGGTGGGATGAAGAGAGAGAAGGAGATGGAGCCGGTGGCGGTGGATCTTGGAGAAATCGAAGGGTTGGCGATCTGATTTGAGCGATGTGGGGTTTCTCCCGATTATTCATCCATGGTTGTGCAAGACTCTCTCTCACCGAATTGCCCTCTCGATGAACTTGTTTCCCATTTGAGGTTACTTCAAAGAGTCGATCCATTTATGCGTGTAAGTGATCCACGTTCTTTGTTTTTTTGTTCAAAGTGTGTTCCAAATTTAATTTTTTGTTCATTTTCAGTTTTTAGAGGATAGTAAGATTTATGTTGTTTCTAATCCTCTCGTTGTTTGCCAAATCTCGTGTTCCCAATTCTCTATATCTCGATTTAAAGCGAGAGAAATGAGTTGGGGTTAAATGTTACACGCCCAAGTCCAAAATTATCATCCCTGATAAGTACCCTCTACCTGAATTCAGTGATAAAGTCTATTGGCTTGATGAAAAACGAAAGGGCCATGTTGAGATGCTAGGCATTTTGTTTCCTGAGATATTGCCTCTGATTTACAGGTGCACGTACTCTGTTGATGTTTCTGGTTACATATGTGGGTAAATGTGGTCTATTGGCTTGATGTATTATAGCAACCAATCATGTGTTTGTGATTTAGGATGCTAATTTACATCATTGGGCTTCTCCCAATGATGAAATTGATCTGAGGGTTGAAATTGTGTTTCAAACTTGTCATTGCTTTACGCTTGAAAAACCGAGAAAATTGACTTTGACTCCCTAAAATGATGAATAAAATTGGTGTTTTACGTTTGCATATGTGGGTAAATGTGGTCCGATTGTTCGTGGTTTTGCATATGTTGATGTATTATAGCAACCAATCATGTGTTTGTGATTTAGATGTTAATTTACATCATTGGGCTTCTCCCAATGATGAAATTGTTCTCGAGGGTTGAAATTGTGTTTCAAACTTGCCGCTTCGCTTGAAAAACTCGAGAAAATTGACCCGATTCTCTAAAATGATGAATAAAATTGGTGTTTAAAGTTTGCATATGTGGGTAAATGTGGTCTGATTGTTCTGGTGGTTTTGCATATGTTGATGTATTATAGCAACCAATCATGTGTTTGTGATTTAGGATGTTAATTTACATCATTGGGCTTCTCCCAATGATGAAATTGTTCTGAGGGTTGAAATTGTGTTTCAAACTTGCTGCTTCGCTTTGAAAACCGAGAAAAATTGACCTGACTCCTAAAATGATGAATAAAATTGGTGTTTCGTTTGCATATGTGGCTAAATGTGGTCCGATTGTTCTCGGTGGTTTTGCATATGTTGATGTATTATAGCAACCAATCATGTGTTTGTGATTTAGGATGTTAATTTACATCATTGGGCTTCTCCCAATGATGAAATTGTTCTCGAGGGTTGAAATTGTGTTTCAAACTTGTTTGCTTCGCTTTGAAAACCGAGAAAATTGACCCGACTCCCTAAAATGATGAATAAAATTGGTGTTTACGGTTTGCATATGTGGGTAAATGTGGTCTCGATTGTTCGGTGGTTTTGCATATGTTGATGTATTATAGCAACCAATCATGTGTTTGTGATTTAGGATGCTAATTTACATCATTGGGCTTCTCCCAATGATGAAATTGTTCTCGAGGGTTGAAATTGTGTTTCAAACTTGCCGCTTCGTTTTTGAAAACCGAGAAAATTGACCCGACTCCCTAAAATGATGAATAAAATTGGTGTTTTACGTTTGCATATGTGGGTAAATGTGGTCCGATTGTTCTCGTGGTTTTGCATATGTTGATGTATTATAGCAACCAATCATGTGTTTGTGATTTAGATGTTAATTTACATCATTGGGCTTCTCCCAATGATGAAATTGTTCTCGAGGGTTGAAATTGTGTTTCAAACTTGTTGCTTCGCTTTGAAAAAAGAAGAAAATTGACCCGACTCTAAAATGATGAATAAAATTGGTGTTTCGTTGCATATGTGGGTAAATGTGGTCCGATTGTTCGGTGGTTTTGCATATGTTGATGTATTATAGCAACCAATCATGTGTTTGTGATTTAGGATCTTTAATTTACATCATTGGGCTTCTCCCAATGATGAACAGTAATGTGAGGGCCTTATGAATTCAATAAACAGATTGGATTCAATAAAGCCATTCATTTCATCTTGATTGCCAAAATACAAACCAAAAAGGAACCTTAATGTTTACTGCTTAAACAATGATAGCCCTAGAAGTTTATCTACTTCTATGTTTATGCAATAAGCATTCACCAAAATGTACAAAAAGTTTGCTTTATTACACCAATTGATTCTACACCCCTAATACCCTAAATCCCTCATAAGTTTGGCCATAGAACTGTTTACTCCCACTCCATTGTCAAGCTGCATTAAATATTCTATGCATTCTCTTACCAAACTCTCATCAACCTCAAGATTATCAGGTAGTAATCCTTGATAACTCAAAGGAGTCTTTGCCCATGTGTGGTATCTTAAAATTGTTGTCTCCTTTTTCCTTCAAGATCTCTATGCAACAACTCGCAAACTAAGAAACACTTTGTTAAGAGTAATTGCATCTAGTTGTTCAAATGATTTAGCTACATTTGCACATAGTTCGTGAACCTGCTTTTAGCCTTCTTCTTCCCTGGCCAGTAATGCTTGAATTGATGCAAAGTATCCTAAATCATTAATGTTAGAATCTGGAGAGTTGGGTGGTTGGCAAATCGGGCTTTAATGTTGTAAGCATCGATTGAGCTATAGCTCAAAATCGGATCATTGTCCGAAATGTGTGGTTTGGCATTGTCTTCTTTGGATGAAAATTTGTTTGCTTGCATTTTCAGGCCACCACTTTTAAGTGGTATAATCTGTTAAAAAATAGAGTAACCAACATGTATGTTTAGGATACTTGCTCTATTTAGAACATTTTAATTGCAAGTAACCAACTATGTTGATGATACTCATTTAGAGACTAAATGATGAAATATAATCGATAGTCTATGGTGTACCCGATTGATAATGCATCCTTCATGATTTGCTTGGTTATGGATTCAATATTCTTTGTCTCCATAGTGCCTTTCACCGTTTCACTTTATTTCTCATGGCTTCAACTTCTTGAAAGAATGGAAACATCCCTATCTTTCCATCAAACATAAGTGTACCATCATTTGCATATAGGGGCCTCCCAATAGCACAAAATGAACATAACCTTTGAGATAAATCTCTTGCTCTTTGCAACTCCTATGTGCGCGAGGTTCATTGCAAATTTGTACCATCTGTGAGTTATTTTTGATATAAAACCACTTTTCATCTATGTGACATTGTGATTCATTAAAATTAACATAATAATTTTTGCAATGTATATAATCTTATTTTTTATCTGTTAGGGGCATAATTTATATATGGATCTAAGCCTTCCTTAATTATTTCAATTGTTGCTAAGTAATGATAATTTAGGAAAAAATGTATAAAATTTTTTCCTTTTTTTTCCACAAATTAAATATTTACATTACTACAAATTGAAAAAAAAAATCGAACCCTTTTTTTTCCCCAATATATAAATTTGTATCGATTTATTGGCTAAAAAGAGGTTGTGAAAATGTCGTCTCAATAAAAAAAATGGTTGGTTTGAAGGGATTCAATTTTTTAAATCTTTACTTTTCCACACTGTACTATCAATCACAAATCCTCTTTCACAATCTAGACTCCACTATCCTCTCCCGTCGTTCAAAAGTAGATTAAATAATATTATATTATCTTCGTGCATTAAAAATTCAATACAAGGTAGTATAACTTAATAATTAAGTCAGTACCAGTCACCATAACATTAAGTCAGGTGTTCAGGTTCGAATCTTTGCTTAAAGGTGTGTTAATTAATAGCTAATTATTTAACATTTTAAAGTGTGGTATACATATTATCTTAACAGTAATTTTATGTTGACATAACTCATATCCAATTACGTATCTAATTTATCTTAATACTTTTTGATGTGTTATACTTTTTAATTTATTATGGAGTGATATTTGACTGACCGTGCAAATAATGCACGATTAATATTATTTAATGAAAAATTAATTATATTATTTAGTAAAAATAATTATATTGACCAATTATACTTAAGTATTATTTAAAAATATACTTAATTGTGCATAGAGTAGTTTTCGTTATTCAAACACTTTCGGTAATGGTGAATTTAATTATCTTCCATGTAGGGGTGAGTATTATTCGGTTAAAATCAAAATAATCGACTGAACCGAACTAACAATTTGGTTCGGGTTTTATGTATTCTATTTGGTTTCAGTTTTTAAATCTTAAAATTTTGATTATTCAGTTCGGATCCAACTTTAACATTAAAATCACCGAATTAACCGAAATCGAGCGGAATTTATGTCGTACGTATATATAAAATTCCGAGAATCTTATAAAGAAAGCATACAGCTATTGGACTAATATGTGTTCATATATTATTTCTTTTATAAAAATAACTCATAAGCTCAATATTGATAATTTTTTCAATAGCAATTATATATATTTTTTAAAAATAGCTAATTAATAAGTTCAAAATAAACCCACTTGGATAGGCTAGTAAAAAAAATTGGTAGATCTGTTATTAATGGATTCGGTTCGGTTTATATTCGATTTTTGTTCATTTCGGTACGGTTTCGATCTCTTTATTCAAAATGCAAGAATAAATAAAGTGTGATAATATGTTTTTTATTTAAATTTTTTATTTTTTTTATAATTAAACAATTTTTTACGGTGAAAATATTTATAAGAGAGAATGGTACTTCGTGTTTTGATATTTTAAGATTTCAAGAAATAGAAACCATGTATTTACAAATAAATTTTCACTGCTGCTAATTCAATCTCCATACAAGCCTGAGATTATAAAATTAAGTAAAGAGGGTCATAAAGTTCGAGGACATATAATATTATTTGAATAGAAACAGATCGTCCAGATTCTAAATAGAAAAATAAAACCCTCGTACTGGATGCAAAAATTATCCATTTCGTGAATACAATTAAATAATACTGCCGCCGTTTTAGAAGACTTTGTGCTAATTTTATAACATAAAAATTATGAAAAAGGTGTAATAAGTGGAGTGTTGAAGGATAATTTTATAATTTTTTGTTTATAAAATAAATAAATTAGTTTGATTGAGTGTATGAATAGGTCCCAAAATAATAATATTTTGTAAAATAGGTGAATATTGTGGAATAAAATTTAATAAGGAGTTTTATTTTTTGAATGGGCAAAATATTGTGAAATGTCTTAATAAGGAAAGTGTGCAAAATTTTTGGGACAGGGAGTATTCCTTGTAAGCATATAATATCCAGACACTGACCAATTAAATTTTTATTAGTAATAAAATATAATTGCATTTACGTGGAGTTTGAAGTCATGAAAGAAGATAAAGGAAAAAAGAAAAACACAAGTGTCAAGAGAGATAATTGATTAAAAAACTATGAAGATTTTTATTGAGGTGACAATTATTATATTATAAGTGGACATAAAGTAATTAAATAATGTATATATCCATCTTTTTTTTTTTATAACCCGATATTCGGTCCGAAGATCGACTAATCTGGGGAACCAAAACCCACCGTCCACTAGCAGGGGTCCCACTTCAAGCCAGAGCTGAGCTCTGTATGGACTGACCCATCTCAAAAGTTGTTCGCACCTAAGGAGTTTCGAACCTGAGACCTAGAGAAGAGCATACTTCTAAATCTCAAGCCTACACCACTTAACCAATCCTTGGGGGTTATATATATCCATCATTTAGCTGTCGTTTTATCAGGTTCGTTCATGCAAACTATAGATTAATTAGGAATTTTGCCTTTAATACTCATTTTCCATGTTCCCCTTTTTATCATCATTTGCCATGTCCCCCGGAGAATATAATAGTAAAATGAAAGAAAGAAAGAAATAATAGAAAAATAACCGATCGCAGTAGTGAAACGGTGATTCATCCGAATTATCCTTATATATACTCTTCATCTTAAAAACATTAATCTTATTTAATCAACAAAAGAAAAAGATTTCAATTAATTGACAAAATTACTAATGTTGTCAAGATTTTGAAGAGAATGAATAATGCAAATGGAAATGGAAAACTGATTTCATTCAACATGCTTATGGCTTATATATAGGAGGGATTTTTTTTCCCATAACTTATTTATTACATGGATGTAAAAACCGGACTAGGTGGCCGCCTAGGCACTGACAGGCCACCGCCCGACCCGATTTTGGCAATATTGGTGCGAAAAACCGTTTCTACTGCTAGGCGCTGCCTAGACGGAGCTAGGCGAGTCTAGGCGCCGCCTAGATGGATTTTCAATTTATTTTTTAAAAAAACTAACATTCAATAATAAAAAAAATTCAAATTTAAAACATTACACATCATAGTCGGGATTAGCAGTCCAGTATTATAACTTTTGAGTTGGAGAAAATTGATAACTGCATATAAATCTATTTCCAATTAATTATTTTGTAGTTTATGTTAATTTTTAAATTGTTACGTCTTTTCGTTTTATATATTGATATTTGATAATTAATTAATTATCTAGTTGAAGTTGGACTATTTGTTTATATTTATGTTAATTTAGTTTGTAATTTAAAAAAAATATATTTTTTTAAGTTGGACCGCCTATGCCCCAACTAGTCCCCACCTAAGCGACCCGAATCCACCCGACAACCGACTTTCGACTTCTACACCATTGATTTATTGTTCTTTTTTTTGTTCTATAAAAGTTAAAATGCTTAATTTTGGTTTCATAACTAAATTTATTGTTCAATCTTGATCTAATTTTTTATCAAAAAATCGTGAAAGACGTCATTTTCGGTCATACGAAAGTGTCACGATCGTTTTTAAATTTGTAGCTTTTACATTTTATTTTTAATTTAATTTATTGAGCTATTTACACATGTGTATTTTAATTGATTAAAAAATATAAAAAAAGCTAAAAGAAAAAGAAGCCCAGCGTCCATGTTAGCGAGATGTATCAAAAGTCCCAAATTTTACTGGTACATCATGATTAGCATGTGACTGAAATAACGTTGTTAGTGATTTTTTAACAAAAATTGAATCAAAATTGGACAATCAATTTAATTATGTAACCAAAATTGGACAGTTAAATTATTTGGGACGAAAAATAGACAATATTCAAGTTGTGGGACCAATATTTTTTCCTCGGGGAAGAATGTACTCTTATAGATCTATGTTTTAAATGCGGAAGTGGATGTTGAACCGAATGACTTCAGCGCTTTCAGTCCGACCAGGTCTAACCGTTATAAAAGCGATTGAGCCAGTATGACGTCATATTTATATAATATATAATTAAATTAATAAAAATTGAAAATTTAAATTAAAGTTTTCAAAGAATCAGTTAATAAAAAAAGTAAAAGAAATCCTAGTATTTAAAAAAATGTATGTGTTTGTTTTGAGATTTGAGTATGATGAGATTTAATTTTATGTTTAAATCAATGTTTAATAGTAATTGATGTTGTATTATTATATTATATTGAAAAGAGTATTAAAGTGTGATGTATTGAGAAGAGTAATAATAAGTTTTATAGGTATTCGTAGATGTGGATTGAATGTGAGATTTGAAAATCAAATTCTTAAGTCCAAACTCGAATGAAACAGGAAGCGCAAAGTCTTAAGTTCATCCGTGTGAGTTCCAAAACAAACACAGCGTAAGGATCCACTATGTTGGGGGTAATTGATGGGGGTAATTAAATTATTTCTATTAATGTTGTTTGGTAATTTTGATACACCGGTAATGAGAATAGAAGTAAGTAATTGATTACCCCACTTTCATTAACTAATTTCACAGTCACTCAACTCACCTCACATTATAATCATTGTTGATATTCTAATCAAGCAATATCAATGCAATCAATAACTCTTAATGATTAACCACATATCCATAATCATTTTCAAATGATATCAAGGGGACCCTAAGTTAATCTTCACCCCCCTCTGCCAATTTACTTTTTCCAGTCTTTCACTTTAATTTCATAACTCACAAATTGAATCAACCTTCTTCTCATACGTACGTTTTCATCTCCGTCTTACATCTTCTTCCTTCTCTGACCTCAATTGCAGATTTAAAACAAAGTTATAGATGGTTATCGTAATAAAATAAGGAATAAGGAAGAACATTAATTTTGTTGGACACAAAATATTTTGTTTGGGAAGATATGCATTTTATTTTTAACAATGCATTGTTTTATGAATAAATGCATTTTTTGGGCGCATATTCAATTTTTACTTTGAACAATCCATTTTTGGAGTATATGCAATATATTACATGGGTGTGCATTTATTTTGTCGCTTGTGGGATATATATTTTGGGTCCAAAAATAGCAAGTGTATTTATGAAAAGTAAGAGTGTAAGACCCAAAAATTGAAGAAACTGAAAATAAGTATCTAAAATAGTAAAAAAAAAAAACGAGCTTGAGAGGCCTTTTTTTGTGCATATGTGCATTTTTTTTATCTGAAATAACAAATGCATTAATGGAAAGTATAACCCGAAATTGAAGGGGCCGAAAAAATAAGTGTCGGAAAAGTGAACATTAAAAAATGCTAGAAAAAACATATAAAGGCTAGAAAATTGGGGTTTGGAAAAACTTTAAAAAATAAGGGTAAAAAAAGGCCAAAAAATGAGGACACAAATTAAGAACAACTCAAAAATAAGGGGCCCGAAATGGGGCAAGTATCTGATGCAAAATAATTAATCTAAAAAAAATTTGTTAATTAAAATGAAAAATAGAAAAATGACATCTTTCTAACTTTGAGAGAGACAATTCCACTGGGGAATGAAAAAAATAAACCAACGTGAATAACAGTCTTGTGATATTGTACAGCTCAAAGTGGGGAGATGCAAATTAGACAAATTGGGTCACAATTTATAGTTGGTAGTAAAAACAAAAAAAATAAGTACCTAGCAGTAAGTATATACCCTCAATTTTAGTTTTCACTCCCCCTCCCATAAAATAACCGCTTGGTAAATACGGGATCACAAGATAAAATCAAAATGATGGGCAAGCTAGACTAACATATTTGAGGGGGCTAGAAAAAAATTAAGAATATTAATAATAATATGAACTTGATATTTAATAATAATATGAACTTGTAAAATAAAATATGAACTTGAAAACCTTACCAGTTCAACTATGGGAATTATTTTCAAGTTTGAAGGGACTGAAGCCCCCTCTGCCTCTCATTAGTACACAAGGAGCCGCTCTGCGTTTTTACAATCGTGTAAATGCATCATCAAGTGTACCTCCAAGAAAGAGTGGGTTTTATGTGCATTCAGTTGCATCGTGCATTTATAGTGTTTTTTTAAAATTATGCAACTTGTTATATTAAAAAATGCAATTTATTTATACTGAATCATGCAATTATTTTTTTATAGTAATAGTTGCACGGTTCAATATAAATAAGATACATTATTTTAAAATGTAATAAGTGTATAGTACATGTAGATGCATACAAGGCTTAGCCCGCAAAAAAAAAATAGAGTTACCTATAGAATTTTTAACATTTAGTGCACACAATGCCCTCCCTTAAAAAATCTTTAAACAAAATCTTTAAACAGTGAGTATTATTTAGCAGTTGTCTATATATATTTTGTATACATTTTCATTAATCAAATTATCTACAAATAAATTGCCTATAAAAATATAATTTATAAGTACATTTGTCTGTAATATGTAACAACAATTCATTTAAGGTAATTTGAGAAATAAAGATGTCTAAATGATTAAAAAAAATTATAGATAAATCGTAAACAATTATATTTGTTGGAAATTTTGGTCATATTAAAAAAATTTGTAGTCAATTTTTTATTCATGATTTATAATTGACCAATTGTACTATGAAAAAATAAAACTCTTTGTTTTAGACGAATTAAGAGTTATTTTTTCCAGTGTTTTCAAAAATCGGTTGAACCGCCCGGTTGAACCGGTCGAACCGTGAACCGCTCATGTCGCCGGTCCAATTACTCCTTAAAAACGGTTAATTCGATTTTATTATTTTTATTATTTATTAAATCACTTTTTTTTTATTTTTTTTTTCTAAACCTCTCTATATAATGTTATTGTTTTTATCTCAATATCATTTTCTCTCAAATAAATTCATTCACAAGCCATTAATTTCATTTAATCTCTTTATCGTCGTCACATATTGTGTGGAATTAATCCACAACGTCATCATCTCTGGTCTCCAAATTCTATTGTATTTATTTTAATATAAGATTTATAAGTTATAAATTAGTATAATTTTAATATTTTATGAATAAATATTTATTTTTTAATGTAACATACAAAATATAAAAGAAATATGCATAAATCAATTTAACGGTTGAACCGTCGGTTCAACCGGTCCAACCGGTTGGACCGGCAACCGATGCCTAGACCGGTTTGATCACCGTTTCGGTTATGAAAACACTGATTTTTTCTTTTCAAAAAGAGATAATCATTATATACTTGCCAACAATGATCCAATTTTGCACTAGTAAAAATGCACCGTAAATTAGGGAATCATGTCGTTAGGTATCTTATTAAATTGAATCTGACTGTAAGAAACACTTCACGTTAGTTCTTTTGACTGGCTTTCGATCTTGAATTTTAATAAAGAAATTAATATATATAAAAAGACAAACAGTACTATTAGTACTCTTAATGGATCAGCACTTAAAAATGATACATATGATGAGTTTCAAAATAATAATAATTGTGTGGTTTCTTTAAAGATAGAATGATATGATTGATCAGGACGTTTTAATTAATATTCATTATTATGTTAAACATTTTTTCATCATTTTTTTACACTTCAATTCATCACTCAAGAGACATATCACTTATCAATTATTATTCATTAATGATGAGTTATTCGTGAATTTAAAAATGAGTGGGTCTTATGTGCATCCAGATGTATCATGCACTCATAGTGCATTTTAGAAATATGCAATTTGTTATGATGAAAGATGCAACTTGTTTACATTGAATTGTGCAATTATTTTTCCTTATTAATAGTTGCGACCAGTGTAAACAAATTGCATATTTTAATATAATATGTTATATAGTATTTTTAAAATGCAATATGAGTGCACATTGCACCTGGATGCATATAAGATTTTTGTTTAAAAATTGCATGTTGAAACCTATTTTAAGTTTAACATAATTCAAGAGACATATCACATTCATTAATAATAAATATTTGTTCCTTTTTTAGGGATGAATTAAAGAGATGAGTGACACTCCTGTGAACTAGGTTCACGGTGTGAATCCTAATTCAATATGACCCATATCAAGTAATTGGGTTGACTCGAATTATATCGTGTTTCATCTTTTGTCATCTTTCTTTCACGTTTTTCGCTGCCTTTCATCGTCCTTTTTCGCCGTCTTATTATTTCCGCTCGACCGTCCCTCTCACACCGTCGTTCGCATGCTCAATCATCTCATCTCTCTCGCATTACGCGCTCAATCATATCTCTTGCTATGTAAAACTCCCGCTTTTGTTCACAAAAACCCTCACTATTGGTATGTAAAACTCTCACTATTATTAAGTAAAACTCTCACTGTTGCTAAATAAAACTCTCACTTTTGTTCACCAAAACTCTCACTGTTGCTATGTCAAAGTCTCACTTTTGTTCACAAACTCTCACTATTGTTATGTAAAACTCTCACTGTTATTAAATAAAACTCACACTTTTGTTCACAAAAATTCTCACTGTTGCTATGTGAAACTCTTACTAAACTCTCACTGTTATTAAGTAAAACTCTCACTGTTACTAAGTATAACTATCACTTTTGTTCACAAAAACTCTCACTGTACTATGTAAAACTTTCACTATAATTAAGTAAAACTCTCACTGTTGTTTAGTAAAACTCTCACTTTTGTTCATCAAAACTCTCACTGTTGCTATGTAAAACTCTCACTGTTACTAAGTAAAAATTCTCACTTTTGTTCATAAAAACTCTCATTGTTTCAAAGAGAAAAATGACAAATACGAACCGTCGTCACGGAGGCATCGTCTTCGTCGCGTCGTAGAGGAGTTGTTGTCTCCGTCGCCGTCGTGTGAAGAATCGCAGAGAGTGGAGCAGTTTCGAGTGAAGAGTTACAGAGAGTGGAGCCGTTTCGCGTGGAGTCGTAGAGGTGTAGCGGTTTCGCGTGAAGGGGTGGGAGATAGGAGAGAAGGAAATGAGCGCAAAAAGAATGGGCTTGAATTGTTTATATCTGACCCATTTTATGTGTATGGGTCAAGTCTTACCCGGGTTCTTGCTATGAACCAGGTCTAACTAAGTTTTTGTGAAACGAGATAAACCATGTCCAAAGATAGATTTATATTATTTAGATGACACAGCTTTGTGTGAGTGCATATGTGAATCATCCTTACTGAATTTGTGCCAACACTAGTGCTCACTTTAATGATGAGTCAACACCACACCAGAAAATTTTAGATAAGAAAATTAAATTATATACTAATGATGCTATATGATTTTGGGATATTAGGTGTTATTTTGCTAGGTATAAATTTAAATTAACAGAGTGTTTTTGGTTTAAAATTGAAATGGTGATGAGAATGACTACGGTAGGTAATTACGATGGTTAATGAAAATAAAAGATGATCAATTCATTTTTATCATAATCCGTATAAGTTTATGAAACTCAAAATAATCATAATTTCGATTAACCATCTCCATCCTATAAGCATTTCTTTTCGATTCGATCATTCATTCAATTTTCAACCCACAAACATTTGTTATCCTTACTAATTTCAATTTTAAAACAAAACAATAACAACATACCAATTATTCTAATTGTAATTTATTAGTATCTAATAAATTTTTTTTACCAAATTTTTGTTAAAGACTCAGTTTAATCAAACAATTTATGAACATAATTGTATGCATATTCGGTTTGTTGAATTTGCCTTCCGTCATTTACTTATAGCAAAGATTACAATATTATATATAAGCAATCATATAATTTTATGCTGTTAAAAAATCTACATCTTATTACTCATCAAATATAACATAAAACAAGAATAAACACACATTGTGTTCAACTGGTTATGGAAATAACAATTATCCTTAAACAACATTATGGCCAGATATTTTCTCCGACTCATTTTCTTCTTCCCCTTTTGTGAAAGAGTTTGGTGTTGTCATCTTATTTTTTTCCTCAACAAGTTGTACCAATTTCTGATCTTTGCTTTTACCCCAAACCACCAAGTAAAGCCCAATCACAATCACAATAGCTCCACTTACCCTGCAATTAAAATCTCAATTTATTAGAAAAGAGTATCATTTTGTTGCATGAATCATACAACTTGTTTACACTGAAATGTATAATTATTTGTTTCGTGAATACATATTGCATGTAAATAAATTGTACGATTCAGTACTGCAACAAGTTGTGTGTTTTAAAAACAAGTTGTGTGTTTTAAAAACACACTACAAAATGCACGGTGTACTAACTGGAAAGGAAACCTACTCGTATCATTTTAACATATACTCCATCTGTCCAACAGTTCTTACACACATGCTTTATTCGTTCGTTCACAAATTTTATGCACGCTCATTTTATGAAAAAAATTATTTTATCTTTATCCCTCAACCACCACTTATTTACTTTAAATGTCAGTTTACTTTACTCACAAACAATCACTTTATATATAAATGGACCCCAAAATATTCCATAATTCTATTACTTTATCTATCAATCTAAAATTAGTGGAAGAAGGAAGCATATAATTAAATTAATGAACTTACATTCCGACGGTCATTTGCTCGGCGAAAATGAAAGAACTCATGACGGCAACGACGACCATGCTGAAAGGACCAAAGGCTGTCACAAAAACTGGCCCTTTATCCTTCATTATTAATCCTGATAAGTAGTATGACAGTCCTGACGACAAAATTCCCTGAAACCAATTATAAATTATTAAATTAAACAACCTTTTCATATGTATACCAATCCACTATCTATATTAATTCAAAGAATTCTATTTCATCAAAAAATTTGAACTTTTAATTTTTCTTAATATTCACCCTCACTCGTGGGTCGAATTATTGTCTCTATTATTTAGGGAGGAGGCCAAATAAGTGGACAATTTTAAATGATGAAATGTTTTTCATAGAAATCGGACCCAAAATCTGGACTGAGGCAGAGACTCTGATATCATAAAAAAAATTCGTCCAAACTAAAAGTTCAAACTTAAAAAATGTGTGAAATTAATTCGTTTATTTAATTTCCCTTAACATTAATTAATGATAGATGTGTAAAAGCGTGACAAATCTACCCAATACATAATTTTCAGCAAATTCTTCTATACCCAAGATATAATTTTATTACAATACATCTGGTGTATTATATTTCTACTTAATAATATTAATTATTTTTATAAAATAATATTATTTACTTTTATTAAACAGTAGCTTGTCAGTAGCTTGTCAATATTAGTAGTTTTAATTGAACGATATTAATTATTTTTATTAAATAATATTAGTTGTGTAATAATTGTATAATATTTTTAAAGCCTAAATTTTGTATGTATCCAAGTGCACCGTGCACTTATAATACATTTTGTGACTTTTTATTTTGCAAAATATAATTTATTTACATTGAAAAGTGCAACTATTAATATGAAAACGTAATTGCATGCTTTAATGTAAATAAATTATACTTTTTAATATAAAAAATCGTATGTTTCTAAAATAAATTATGAGTGAACGGTGCATATACATGTACATGGACTCAGCTCGTTTTTAAATGGAATAGAGAATTTGAAACCTATTGTACCCTTTTTTCATAATATGAAAAAGCACACCTTATTTTTGGAAAAAGTAGTTGTCCACATATGTTTTAAGAGAATGAAAATAAAGTTGCTGTAAAATTCAAATAAGAATGAAATTAAAATATGAATAGCTAATTGGAGATGAAAAAAGCCTTACACCATAAGCATATGCTAGTAGTTTTGAGTCCCATCCAAGGGCCCACACTGCAGTATTGCCTTTCTCTACAATGAAGGTTAGTACGGTTCCTATCATTGCTCCCATCGTACAAATTATGGCCGTCAGTGAAAGTGAGGTGGGATACGATTTCAGTGTAATTGACTGTTCATAACAAAAGAATTACTATTATTTGAGAGTATCGTGGTAAATACATTAATTAATTGATAAATTAATAAATTATTAACATATAAAGACAAAATCTTGCTGTTCAATTCTCCTGTTTCATTTTTTTTTTTTTTTTATTGATGTTTCATCCTACTAAATATCTTTTAACACTTATTATTCCACGGTCATACATTCACATTATGGAATATAAAGTAAAATAGTAATTAATAGAATAAGTGATCTCATTCCAAAAAACTTGCGTGAACTCTAATTTTTTAATATCATTGTTATTTACAAAAATTGTCACTATTATACATAAAAACTATCACTGTCTGAACAAAATTTTTTTTTAAACAGTGATAGTTTTTGTACATAACAGTGATACTCTTTGTACATAAGAGTTGTAAAATTAATTAATTATAATTTATTAATAAATTAATAATTTGATCAAATATTAATTTAAACAACATATATAAATACCTGAAGAATATAGAAGCTGGAGTAACTTAAGCAACCCCCTATAAGCATGAGAGTACCCTTGATATCTTGATGATCGTTGGAATTGGATGAATCAGAGCCGTTGGATTTGTGTGTCCATGGTAATCCTATTACAGCTCCTTTAACTAAGCTCAAAATCATGGCTCCACCCACTGTTACTATAGTCCCTATAATCTTTGCATGACTCCTAATTTCTCTCAACTTCACCTTTTCAATCCTGCATTAATTAATTAATTTTACATGCATAGTATTAATTAATTTGATAATATTATCATGCTATAAAATTATTTTGAGTTTGCATTAATGGAGATGGTTTAGTCATTAGTGGCAAAGGCACTTGACATGCTACCTAAAAGGTGGACAAAAATAAAATAAAAGGTTGAACTCCTATATATTGGGTTTGGTAGAGATAGTGTATCATCTGACTGAGTGTGCACAATTGATATTCTTTTTCTCCATTTATTTATTATAAAAGTTACTCCCTCCGGCCCATTTAAAGTTGTACACTTTCATTTCGGTTAGTCCCATTTCAAGTTGTACATTCCAAATATGAAAAAGAATCTTACAATCTCCACCCTCCATTTCCTTTGAAAAATCAACAAAATCATTTTTTTTAAAAATGTATGCCGATCAAAGTGTGAGCTCAAACGAAATGGAGGAAGTATATATTAAAAATAGTGAAATAATAAAATGGAATAAGGGATACGTACCGTACCATGACTAGATATTAAAAAAGAAAAACCAGATTAATTAATAACCATTATATAGAGTTGCGATTCATTTCTTTTGGCTTATTTTAAAGCAAATTTCCGAATCTGGGATTTGTCGATTCTGCTTACACTTATCTGCTAGAATCCAAAATATAAAATCAAGATGAATTTTGCAGCTTTTACTTGATATTGGTGATAAAGACAATTTTTTAAAAATTTCATGTTTTTTTTTGGTGACAATCATGATTTTTAATTCAGACAGGTGACCAAGTACATGGTTAGTCTTTTCAATTAAAAATAGCTTCTTTTATTAGTAAAAGCCAGCAGTATCTTAATATAGGTCCGTCCATATTTGTTCTGACTTGAAGTTGGGTCCCAATTAGTAGACGATGAGTTTTGATCCATCGAATTAATTGATCTTTGAGCCGAATACAAAATTATTAAAAAAAAAAGGCAGCAGTACGAGTTAGTGGTAAAATAAAGGGTGATGAAAAAGTAGTACCTGAGTAACCAAGCGAGTAGAAAAGTAAGGGCAGGAAGAA
Organism: Stenogyne calaminthoides; assembly: GCA_037126765.1. Taxonomy (NCBI): domain Eukaryota; kingdom Viridiplantae; phylum Streptophyta; class Magnoliopsida; order Lamiales; family Lamiaceae; genus Stenogyne; species Stenogyne calaminthoides. Next base: position 24,361,095 of record JBBCBC010000023.1, on the reverse strand, counting down.
GATTGTTTATAGCTGCGGAGAAAGTTGGTGTTGAATATTTGAGTCCAGCAAAGAACAAGTTCTGCCCAATCACCGGGCTGTCACGTACGGATATATACATAGTTACTTTTCTGTTTTATTTTATCCAAACATAGTATACTACTCCATATATATAATATTAATATATAGTTGTGAAATTTTTAATATAATATATACATGCACTATAAATTGAAAGTTGATTCATTTAATTACTCAAGTGCGCTAAGGACAAGGATCTTCATGAATATGCTGAGTGTCATTCTTGGCCTTGTTTTCCTGTTCAAACAAAACAACTGTTATGATGGAGGAGTACGTGTTCACGTGAATTATTTTTTCAATCTGTCACTATTTGGATGTAAATTGTCGCGGCGAAAAAATATTTGATTTTTAAATAGTGATATATTGTATGTACAATTGTAACACTTGAAAAAAAAAGTTTACATGAACTCGAGTTCGCAAAAATTTTTACAGGGAGAAGTAGATTTATAGTGAATCCGAGTTCACATGAACTCTTTTTTCAAGTATAAAATGTTTGATTTTTAAACAGTGATATTTTTTATGTATAACAATATCACTTTGTATGAAAAAAAAAATCACGTGCACCCGAAATTACAAAAGTTTTTCAGAGAGGAGTAAATCTTCAGTGAACCCAAATTCAAGTGAATTTTTTTTACAAGTGTAAAATTCTTAATTTTTAAACAGTGACATTTTATATACACAATAGTGACATTTTGAGGACAAAAGTTCACGTGAACCTGATTTCACAGAAGTTTTTGCAAGAAGGATTAAAACTCTTATGAGATCTCTTTTCGAGAGTAAAATATTTGATTTTTAAATAGTGACATCTTGCATGCACAATAGTAACACTTGAAAAAAAAAATTCACATGAACCCAAGTTGAGGTAGAATTTGAAGTACCTCTCTAAAACGAAGGCAAAAGGGAGAAACACAGTAGCTGCAAAAACATTTCTATAAACAGCAAAAGTGTAATGGCTGCTTCCTTGGTTTAAAGCAGCCTTTGCAATTATTGCAAAACCTGCATTAGCAAACTGCAGAAAGATAATTAAAATATATGGCTTCAGCTTCTTCACAAGCTTGGAGTCCATTTTTCAAAACAATATTAATTCCACTCTCTTTCCCTCTCTCCTAATTTTTAATTTAGTGACGAATGAATGTGGGGGATTGATTCTAATATTGCTACTGCATTTATAGAAGTTTTTAGTGAGACGTGACAAACAAAAGCTCTATTGGACCATGACTGTAATACCCACTCCAAATTATATATGAATAAATTGAGTATATTTTTGTACATCTTGCAAGGATGATAATGAGATGTAATATATTAAAAATAATTTGAGTTTCTTTTTTATTTTGTCCTATATTTCCCATCTTTTTATTTTGGGCATCCCAACACAAGCTTTTCATATTATTTTCTGGATTTTTAGAGTGTAGATTTTTCCTTTTATGATTGAGTGTAAATATCTGTAACTGTACTATGGGTATATATATCTTATATCCTTTCCTATTTATACTGAATAAAAGCCTTTTAATTTGCTGAGAAAAAAATATACTATTTTTGGAAACTTGTTGATCCAACTACATCAGGTAATTATCTATTTATATCAATTGTCATCCTTTTTACGCTTATTTATCCTTATCGGTGGCTAGTTCACGGGTTATGGACCTTAAGTTCTCATTAATAGGATTATTAATTAGAGTCAATAAAAAGGCTTTGAAAGGTACGCATGTAAAATATATGTGGCGAAATTCAAGTATGATAATATATCCATGCATACTGTTTACATTTACTTTTTATTTTTAACATTTTGTTTGATATTTAGTGCTGAATAGCTGGATTTCCTTGAGTGTGCTTGGATATTATCATTTTACAGATATAGAGCCGGGGAGCAAAGAAAGACTATGTTATTGAATTATTTTAGCAATATTAGTGAACTAGTTTATTATCAATTCAGGGTCACTTTACTTAAGTTTATAGCATTAAATTCTAATTCTTTTTTTAAAAAGGTAAATGTGATATTCTCATAAAAAAAGAGTACAAGGAATTTCAATGCCTGCAACAGTTGCACTTTGAGTTCTCTTATAAGACCATGGCGATTACAACTTAATTGGTAATCGATAGGGTGCGAGATTAAATCTTGAATAGAATAACAATACGAAAAGAGATGATGAACTTTTAGTCATTTTCACAAGTGTCTTTACAATTGGAACAGGGATTTAATTTAACAAGAAATCAGAGCACATCACTACAAATCTAGCATAATCACAGTTAAATTCCACACTTCTCCAGAACTATTCAACCAATTGGAAAGAGAAAAAGATCTCGTGTAGTTGCCACCTTCGTTGTTATCCATAATCATAATCAAGCTTAATATATAAAAGAAGAAAATAACCCTAAAAGTTAGCTTGTAGGCTTGGAACTAAGAGGTATGCTCTTATCTATATCTCAGATTAGAAATTTTTGAAAATGCATGTTGGGATTGTGTAAAATAAAAGAGTTTTGTTTTATCTCATATCGAATTGTATCAAAAGTCAGAGCACTTCCTAATCCTATTTAAGAAGTCTTATACCGTCCCATATCGGATTGTGAGAAAAGGTGAAGGGCTTCCTAATGTTATTTAAGAGACCTAGGTGTCTTTGATACCAGTATATCAACCGGTTTCGGTTTTGGGCTTATTAATTTAGACCCAGTTGGTTAGGAAATATTTATATTTTCATCTGAGTTGTATATTATTGTCGGTTCTGAATAATATAGGAGATCCTCTCTTCTGCCCGTGGACGTAGATAACAAATTGTTAGTGAACCACATAAAATTTCGGTGTCGGTTTATTTATCGTTTTTATATCTTTCTCGCTGACAAATTGGTATGTAGAGCCTTGTTGGGGGTTTCCACAATTTGGCGAGAAAGATGACGGGTGGGATAAACGTGAAAATCAACAAGTTCACTTGGAATAACAGTTTCAGTTTATGGCAGATCAAGATGTGTGCCTTGTTGAAACAACAAGGACTGTGGGCACCGTTGATGAAAAAGACGGTGGATTTGGAAGAAGTTGAGATGACCACTCTAGAGGAGAAGGCACACTCATCAATCACATTGTGTCTCTCAGATGACATCATTACCGAAGTCGCAGAGGAGGAAACTGCGACTGGTCTATTGTTGAAGTTGGAGAGTCTGTATATGACGAAGTCGCTAACCAATAAGTTGTTGAAACAACGTCTGTTCAATTTGCGTATGCATGAAGGTCAGCCACTTCGTGAACATCTGGATCAATTGAATACGATTCTTTTAGAAGTGCGTAATATTGATGTTAAAGTTGATGATGAGGATGCTGCTTTAATTCTGTTGGTTTCTCTACCTTTGTCGTATGATAATTTTGTGCAGTCTTTTATTGTTGGAAAATACACTATGTCTTTGGAAGAGGTCAGATCATCTCTGCATACTAGGAAGTTATGACATAAGGTGAGTGGTGAAAGTTCAAATAATCAGGCTACTGGGCTAGTAGCTAGTGAGAACAAGAGACCTAGAAAATCAGGGAAGAAGAAATTCAAGAAGCTTGGGTCTAAGGGTGTTGGAGAATTAATTGCTCGGATCTATTCGGGATGAATATTTAAATACAAATTTAATTCTAACAATTATTACTAGCATGAATTAATCTTATATTAATTCAAATAATAATTTAACAACTAATCATGCATATAAACAAGTCACATAATTCCTACGCATGCGGAATTGCTAGATGTTTACGTGAACTAACCTCTCGGAGTGACAACCTTTGAGAAGATGGATACCCGTCCACACGAACAAATCCCGTTCACACGAACAAACCCAAAGAGCCTTTTCAAGTATTCCCTCGTCCTCGTTCAATGATCCGGTGGAAAGATGCTCACGAACAATTTAACAAAAGGGAAAAATAAAAATTATGTTGCACCACCTTTGTGGATTTCTAATTTTTCCAACACATAGAATTACATTGGGGATGAAAATTTATCCCCTATTTATACACATAGGGGTGGCGATTTTTTTGAGTGAAAAATAAAGATGGAAAAAACTTTTTCTTAATCTCCAAGAAATCTTAAATATATCCTATATATTCTTTTCTCCATAATTAAATATTCCACAAAATCCCACATCCTAATATTATGGTATAGTTCGAAAATAATAAGGAGTCGAAATCCAAGATTTGGATCTTCTTGAATCTATGAGATATTCTTGTATTTCAAGAATACATATTTTCCATAATATCTTTTCAAGAAAATCAAGAAAATCTTTCCTTTCCTTATCTAATCAAAATTTTTGAAATTTTCTTAATAAATAACCAAGTGGGAGATTTCTTGAATTTAATGAGATAATCTTGTATTGCAAGAATACTTATCTTCATTCCATAACAAAATTCAAAGAAAATCTTTCTCCCATTTTATTTATTTCTTTCGAAATTAATTAGGAAAAATAGGTAACAATAATTTATTTTATTTTAAACATCTTTTTCCGTTATTGGACTTTATCTTTGAGGTACTTGAGGGGCCTTTAGGAGAATTAAGATTGGACATTCCAATGGACTTTGAATTATCAATATTGAGTCACAATATTATTTAAGCCCATAAATATTAATTAATCTCACTACATAATTAATATTGCACTATTCATCTTAACCCATATTACTGTTAATATGGCTCCCGGTTATTATTTCCCGTGTTTAAAATTATCCAGTGCATTAATTAATTTAAGCCACTGAAATAACTTCACATTAATTAATATTTTTTTCCTTAGTTAACGAACGGCTCAACATTGTTATCCACACTGGAAACTAGTTCCACTTGCAAGATTTAGTATAATAAAACTTCTGAGCCTCCCAAGGGGACAAATCAAACAAGACGTATTGCACACGATTTTCCGTATTACTCCCTCCATCCCAGAAGACTTAGCACACTTACTTTTTGTTTGTGTTTTTGCATTCGAGTTGTTTATTAGTATTTGAAAAAATAAAGTGCCTTTTAAGGTGGGATATGATAGTCTTTACCCTCCTCTGTCATACGCATTTTTTAAAATTACTTTATCATTTCAAATAGTAATAAAAAACTCGCTCGCTAAAACACGAGCAAAATAGTAACTGTGCAAAGTGTTCCGGGACGGAGGGAGTAAATCTTAGCAATCGTCATGTAACTAATAATATTGCCCAAGATATAAAGTATTGAATCACTTTAATTCTCTATCCATGATAAGTCAAAGCAATAATTATTAATTTCACACAATCCTATTTAAGGAACGGAGATTAAGAAATAACGAACCACTGAGGTCTAATTCTTTTATATTCCTATTCAGTGCATCATAATGCACTAGTGTAATCTCTTGGTCAAGACAAGCCAATCTGAGTCGTACACTTCAACCTTTTACGATGGATTGTTCATTTCCATCTGAGTTGTGAATTCTATACTTTTGGTTACAATGGACTGTTAATTTAATCTTCAGTGATCTGATATCACTAAATTAACTACAATGTAACACGTACTATTTATTGAACAGTTATATAGTAAATATATGTAACATTCAATAATATTTAATGCAACAGTGATAAATAATTTATTTAAGCAAATAAGACAGAAATTCAGTTTGGTTATACAAAGTAAAAGCATACTTTTCAGTATAACCCCAACAATCTCCCACTTATACTCAAAGTCTGCTTTTAAGTATACTACAACACGTCTTGTGTTGTTCTACGTGACATCTAATGTCATCTACACGAACCTAATAATATATCTCCCACTTATACTTAAAGCAGATTGACAACGCTCTTGACACCCATTCCTTCCACATGTCTCTTGAATGTATTCAGAGGCAGACCCTTTGTGAATGGATCTACTAGGTTTTCCTTCTGATGCGATCTTTGCCACCTCTATATCTCCTCCCTTAACTTTCTCGTATAAGATGGTATTTCCTTTCAATGTGTTTGCTGGCCTTGTGGGCTCTTGGTTCTCTTGAATTTGCAACTTCTCCGACATTATCACAGTAGAGCGTGATGGTGCTGGGAAAATCCGGAACTACGTCCAAGTCCACTAAGAAGTTCTTGAGCCAAACCGCTTCCTTCGCTGCCTCACAAGCAGCTACATACTCGGCTTCCATGGTAGAATCTGCGATGCATTTTTGCTTAACGCTTCTCCATGTCATGGATCCTCCCACCATGCAAAACACATTACCCGAGCTAGATTTTCTGGAATCTAAGTCTGATTGGAAATCCGAGTCCGTGTAACCGATGGGAATCATACTGTCTGACTGATAAACTAACATTCTATTCCGAGTTCTTTTCAGATACTTCAAAATATTTTTAACTGCAGTCCAATGTTCTTTCCCGGATTACTTTAATATCTTGCCACCATGCTTACGTAAAGCATAAAGAATACCTTTCATCATCTATCTCCGTGTTTTAGGGCACATTGCACAATGGATTCCATACATAAGGCTTCCGAAACGCTTTCAAAATAGTATCTATATATGAGAATATAAACTTTCATGTCATCTATCTCCTTTTTGATCCCAAGTGTTTTAGGGCACATTGCTTCATATAGATGGATTCCATGTCCATGAAAGGCGCAAAACCTTTCATGGAATCTTGCATCTTTGAAACGCTTCAAAATAAGATCTATATATTTTTATACACACAGGCTTTCGGTTTGATCGAACCCGATAATCCTATCATCATTTTCTTCTTGACGATCTCGAAAGTGATCTTGATCCCAAGAATGTTGGAATGACCGGCTTTCCCTAAGTCCTTCATATCAAACTGCTTTTGACAGTTACCATGCCCTTACATCCAACAACACCTTTTTACATCATCTCCGGCGAGTAGAATGTCGCTTACGATAGTACTAAGAATACCAATGCAATTCGACACGCTTTTTTATACACACAACTCTTTCCACCTTCCCGTCCCTGGTTCTCTTTGATCGAACCCACTTGCATCCAAGGGTTTAAAACTTTATCAAAATATTGGTTCCAAAGTTCATTTTGTTGGTTTAGTCCATAAATGGACTTCTTGAGCTTTTTGCAAACCATCTTAGATGTTCTTGAATGACGAAGTTTTCAATGAAGCCTTGGGGTTGTTGCATATAGATTTTCTCTTCAAGACTTCCGTGTAAACGAAAACTTTGCCTTTTGCAAGATTGACATCCATTTTGTTGCGCACCATCGGAAGTTCAAAGAAGATCTCAAAGTTGAGATGCACCTATCGACAAGAGAATTTTCTTGATGGACTTAAGTCATTTTTGGCTTCTTTTTTGAAAAAGTTTCCTCACAAGGTCACTATCACTTGAACAAAAACACACTTGATAATCGATCCTTCTTTCTTGAGGAGTAACCTTCGCGCCACAAGCCTATTTATAACATAGTGAAGGTTTCCACCTTCCCCGTTAGAATTTTCTTTTTTTTTCTTTGTATACCCACTTTTATCCAATGGGTTTGACCCCATTAAAATGGTTCAACTATTCTTTCTCTATTTTGTTACTTTTTCTATGGCCAATAGTTCATTTTTAAGGTTGTTGGAATAGACTCAATTCAATTAATACTTTGTTTAAAGACACATGATGGGTTTTAAATTTTAGGGTACATTGAACCATCTTAGGCATCCTTCCAAAAATTAGAGCGTTAATACACAATTTATGCAAAGTCTACTATGATATCACTTTGTCTTTTATAAGTGTATATATATATTTCAATTTCAAATGAGGTGAAGGTGGAGTTCCCCTCAGATGTCTATAAAAGGGTTCTAATGTAGTTCAAAATGATGTGAAACGAGGAACTTTGTACTTTTTTCAAGATTCAACGCTATCTAATTCGGGTATGGAACTTGAAATTGTTGTTGCACATCATCAAGTTCAAAAGACATGAAAGAGGTGGAAAATCAATGGGTGAACAAAATCAAAATCTTTGTGGAAAATTAATGGTATGGAAATGACATCATATGACATCACTGTAGTAGAACGATGAATCGAGGATTTTCACTTTTGAAGAGAGCTTGATGCATGCTCACCTTGGATTTTTTGAGATTTTGGGGTATGACACAACATGTTACCTAATAAACGTGCACCTTTCCAAGGCAATTGGCCAATCTAAAACACCCTATGAAGTGTATCCGGTAAGTCCGGAGATTACCCTAATTTGAGATTTTTTTGATGGTTTATTATCATGTAAATGATATTGGAGCCAAGGGCTTAAAAATGAGTTTTGGGCTATGGAAACGATGTTAAGGTCTCCATCGTGCAAAGTCATACTTACAAATGTTACTTTTTATGAGAATTTATGTTTAAGATGATTCATTTATCAATAGTTTGATCTTATATGTTGATGATATAAAATGAAGATGGAGAACAACACTCACAAACACAGGCGAAAGATGCATCACCACCAATCTCGACCATATGAGACAAGATCATATATTCTTGATCGAGCTAGAAATTGGAATGCTCCAAAAGCGATATAGGTTTGAGAATATGGTGGGTTATGCATTTCTCAGCCATCCACCTTTGAGTTTGAAATGGTAAGTGCATTTGGGACACTGTTGCAACTTTTCGATGTAAAGAAAAATTTTCTAATGGAGATTCATAGGATATGAAAAGATATCATACATCCCAACCATATGGTTTCCAAGAGTATTTTACTGTTTGGTTGAAGATATTTAGTCCTTATATGGGCTCCAAGCCCCTCTCAGCGGTGGTAAAGAGATTTGATGGTTATATGACACATCTTGGGTTAAACAAAAAGTTTGATTCCTTTATCAATTTGATCTTATATGTTGATGATATTCTGATAAAATAACAAGTCATTATCAAGGTTTGGGTATGTCTTCAAAGTCTTTGAGTTTGAATGATTTTGATGTTGCCCAAATTTTGGGAAAGATTCATTTGATAGAAAGATTGCTTTTGCTCCTTTTTCACGGGATGAGACATTCGAGGAAGATATTATCAAGGTTTGGGTTCCCAATAAATCTATTGATACTCCAAATCTAGTAGGTCTATTGTTTGCTCCTAAATGTATGTTATACATGTCTCGGGTTCCTTCTTGCTAGTGCAAGATGTATGCTATGGTTCCTTCTTGGGCAGGCCCTTGCACATCTTTGTTAATGTTGTCAGCAGGTTTATGGGAACATTGGCAAGCTGTGAAGAGGATATTTTGGTACCTTAGAGGTATGTCTGATGTCGGTCTCATATATGGAGGTGATACAAAATGTTTAATTTCAAGCTAAGGTGATTCTGATTATACAGGAGATGTTGACAATAAAAGGTCTATGATCGGTTATGCTTTTACTCTTGGTGGTTCTGTTGTAAGTTGGAAGGCAAATTTGCAGCCTACAGTTAGTTTGTGTACTATAGATGTAGAGACTGAAGCAACCAAAGAGGGAATCTGGTTGAAAGGGCTGGTTAGTAATCTTGGTCTACATCATGATTATTCAACTGTATTATGTGACAGTCTGAGTGCAATACGTTTAGCTAAGGATCAATTTCATCATGAGAGAACGAAACATATTGATGTCAGGTATCATTTTCTGAGAAGTGAGAAGAGGGTTAAGGTGAAGAAAGTTGGGACTGCTTATAACCCCGCTGATATGTTCACCAAGCCGGTTCCAAATAACAAGTTCCAACACTGTTTGAACTTGTTAAATATTACAAGTTGTTAGTTGCCCTGTTTTGGGGGTGAATGTGTGTACGAGGAGTTGCTCGTACGTCTGACACTTTTATGGTGTATCTGATACATTTGTTGATCTGTGAGATGATTCAAGTCAAGGTAGATACAATGAAGTTTTCTTTTATTTTACCATTTTGTTGGAATTGTCTAAAATAAAGGAGTTTTGTTTTATCTCACATCGAATTGTATCAAAAGTGAGAGGACTTCCTAATCCTATTTAAGAAGTCCTATTCCATCCCACATCGGATTGTAGGAAAAGGTGAAGGGCTTTCTAATGTTATTTAAGAAGTCCAGGTGTCTTTGATACAAGTGCATCAATCAGTTTCAGTTTTGGGCTTATTAATTTAGGCTAGTTGGTTAGGAAATATTTATATTTTCATTTTAATTGTATATTATTGTCGGTTCTGAATAATATACGAAATTCTCTCTTCTGCCCGTGGACGTAGCTAACAAATTGTTAGTGAACCACGTAAAATATCGGTGTTGATTTATTTATCATTTTTATATCTTTCCCGCATCAGTTATAACAATGTAAATAAACAATTCACAAAAAATCTCATATTGCATTGTTGGGAAATTTATAGTTTTGATAAAAGTTCCAAAAACACATGTAATAGGACGAATCAAGTTAGAATCGATGTTTATATTACCGATAGAATACCCGGTTGATAATTCTTGTATAGAACAAGTCATGTAATAGATAGGTCAAATTGAGGGAACCTCAATATGTATAGGTCAGAAAGATATGAAGAACAAATTATCATCCCGGGCCGAAGCAAGAGAAGAACGAAAGATCGGACGATCGATCTAGTCGGATATCTCAATTTGAAGTCATAAAAGCTCAAACTCGGAATCGTGAAGATCGGATGACTTCGGAAGATCGGACCGACCTACATCGATCGAGTCTCCTAGTTGAAGCTAAGTCAACCGACATCAGAAGACTCCATCAAGTAAACTGATCAGCCTTGACATATCAGGTCACCACCAGTGAAAATCGGATGTTTCACTTAGTCATCACGTCCGATGATCTCGAACAAGAAGAATGCCAACCTTAGTTGGAAGAACAACATCAAAAGTCGTCTGTTAACCAATAAGGACGAGACACGATGATCGGAGCCGGCAATTACTGGATTTAGTGTTGCTCTCTAACGCTATAAATACAAATTCACGCTTTCGGCCATGCCGTTCCTGAAGCACGTCACATCAATCCGACAAGTCTACCAAATATAGCCTGAAATTCGAATTGCTCTCCAACGGCTCTTTGATTTCAAGGTCTATAAATATGGGATCACACTTCAGAGTGAAAACACTAAACACCGAACAATCAAGAAGCTCAAGCAATTATCGATTTCCGCATCTAAGAACCACGAACTTGAAGTTAATTTTTATAGTGTTCATCCCATAAGTTCTTAGCATAGAAATCTTTTCATCTACCGATAGGCTATCTTAAACACTAGAAAAGATTTCATAGTTGGAACCAAAACAATCTTATCCAAACCCAAAGTTAGGTTAAGTTGTTTAGCAAGATTTCGGGATCAGGGTTTCTAGTTACGATTTTAAGGATCGGCTGAGTGAGAACTCCTTAAATATCTCTGGTTGTAATCGTGGTTGGACTAACACAAAAATCTAAGTCTAGTTGGTTAAGTTGGTGCCCCTTGTGATAGGGGAAGAGTGGACTCAGATTTGGTTTGTCCGAACCACTATAAATCTTGTGTGCCTTTTTTGCTTTGATTAACTGCTTACACAATCGCATTACAACTTTTAAGCAAAGATACATATTCTAAGTTGAGATCACTAGCACCAAGCTTCCGATCCGATCAAGCTTCGACACTTCGATTAACCGGTTAAAAGACTAACTTTGAAATCGATTTATCAAAACTGGTTTTTCACACGGGTAAAACTTAGCTTCCGACACATCGCTTAAACCGATAGTTCGAATGACGGTTTTCAAAGCGATTAGTAAGTTGGTTATCAGTCAAACGATTCACTCGACTGATCAAAGTTATCTCGCCATCACACTTTTGATCCGCACAAAAAGTTTTCGTCTATTCACCCCTCCCCTCTAGACTTCGCTCACAAAAAACCGCTCGGGACCTACAAGTGGTATCGAGTCGCTGGGTTCTACGTATCGTGACTTTGTGTATCATCGATTCTTGAGGAAGAATCTTTGTGGTCAACCGAATCGATCTTGAAAAACCTTCTTAAAACTCATTCATTTTCCAAAATCACTCAAAGATGGATAACACCTCGGTATGTATCATGATCTGCCAAGTTCTCAATCGATGAGTATGCAGATCGGGCCATATATATGTCCAACAATCTAGGTTCGATAAGCGGCAAAATGATGGAAGTCATCGAAAGAGGACCCATCATCATTTATTACGACAACCCTGCAGTTGGAGGAGATCCAGACTTTGCCCCGGGAAGTCTTGTGCGAAAAAGCCCAACTTGATGGATGCAGGAAAAGAAAGTCAAGACACTCTGAGATACTATCGCAAGGCATATTATCATGAAAACAATGGATAAGGTCACCATGAAAAAGATTAAGTATCTCAAAATCGCGAAAGCAATGTGGGATACTCTAGCCGAGATAAGCGAGGAAATGACCCGGATAAAAAGACATACCGGTCTACAAGTCGAACTGGTGAAGTTCGAAAAACTGAAGATGCTGCCCAACGAAACCATCAACGAACTTGATGGAAGGATTACAATGTCAATAAACAAGCTTCGAGAACTTGGTAGAGAGATGTCTGATAAAGATATCAACTACAAGATATTAAGATCTCTTACCAAGAAATGGGATATGAAAGTCACCAGAATCAAGGATTGCCAAGACATTTCAAAAATGAAGCCAAGTAGCCTTGTTTTGAGCCTTAAAAGCTCACGAGTTCGATTGAATTGAGAGAGGACAAGCGATGAAGATGAGGTGCCCGGCCAAGCCTCAACTTCTAAATCGATTGCTTTTAAGGCAACCAAAGAAGAGATCAAAGACCAATGAACCCATTGCAAACATCATAAGTTAAGCGAATGTATCGCTTCGCTACGCTTACGAGAAACTAGAAAAATCAAATATTCAACTTGGTAAGTATCGAAGATTTTATAAAGATTATCAACATAGTTTGGCGAGGAAGAGATAGGAGATCAGCCAACGGATCTCCGAAAAGAACCCGGATCGATGATCGGAGAGATCACAGAGATAAAAGGAAAAGAGATAATCTAAATGATGAAAAGAAGAGATAACCAATCGAAGAAAGAAGCTCGACTACTATCGTAGCGGAAGTCACCGGAAGGAAAGGTTCAAAGGATCAAGGAGCGTTTCGCTTTCAACCGTGAGAAGCCAAAGTCACTACAAATAAGCAGACGCCTGCACTGGACGCCAAGAGAAAGGGAAGAAAAGAGGAACAAAAGAGAGCAACGGCAAGACAGGGACGTAAAAGCCATGGTTGTTTACACACATCAAGAATCGACGATTCTATCTACCCTCCGAGGATTCTCGATACTCCTCTCGTAGAAGATTTCTGTCGACAAGAATGCCGTGGACTTCTATGAAAATGAAGATCCGATATTCTCTTCGATGATGATGAGATCTCGCTGATGGCTGTGGAGGACCAATCTGAGGTAACCTCCAAACCCGCTTTGTTCGCTTTTACACCGCTATCATTAGACACCGGCCGGGGAGATTGACCTCAAGCAGTCTACTCGAGTAATTGCTTGAGGATCTCTCCAATGCAAGAGACACTTATGCTATAGTGGAAGTTTAAAATGACAAGTCGAGGATCGAAATAATCACTTTGTTAAAGAGAATGATCTCAAGAAAAGCCTCCGAACTTAAATCAATAAACCGCCGTATGCAACCGAGGAATTTAACATTCGAAAGTTAAAGCTTCGATCGGAGAAGCGGATCAAAGATCACCGGTTATTAACAAACAAAGAAGTCGATGACTTCAAAATCCTCGCAAGCGAAAATTTGATGAGCTGCTCCTAATGCATAAGAGTCTAAAATCATCTAAGGATAATCAAGCAAAGAAAATAGAAGTTTTTACAAAATCATCTAAAAACGTTCAAAGACATGAACACCTATTTTCTAACAACGACAACAAGAAGGACTTGGGTATGAGAACCCTTCCACATCCTCACAAGCCCCGAATGATTCATCTCAAAAGGGTGTAATCGTGACGAAGTTTACGACAAAGATACACCAAAAGCCAAACTTGTATCTAATAAGGAAAATGACCGTTGAGCGGTAAGGCAGTGCCTGCCTAACGTAAGGGGAAACAAAATGGACCCCAATCGTAAAAGCATCGACCGAGGTATCAACGTAAGAACCCAGTTCTTCAAGAGACCTCAACTCGATCAACATATCGCATATCGAAAAAGACAACCTGTAAAAGGGAAGTCTAATCTGACACCGAATCAAGGTCAGCTGCCTAATAAGCATGCTTTAGGTAAACTGCAAAAACCACCTATGCCAAAAAGATATGAATCTTTTGATGGTAGCGAAATCGTACCTACCCCTATAATCGTAAATCTAGGGTCACAGACCAACCACAATTGGATGAAAAGAAGACAAACAGAAAAGATAAATCACAAGTGTTCTAAGTCATCCAAGGTTCACACTAATAATCATACTAATCAGAAAGCATATAAAGAGACGTATGATTATGTTGATAGGTATGGGAGACAAATCAGGCCTTCTGATTTAACTGATCTCAATAGAAGTGCTCTGTTTGTATGGATCCCCAAAACTAATCCTAACCCCTCGGGACCCAATCCAAAAGGGTACCTAATGCCCGATTTGGCCGCAGGATCGCGTGGGTCCGCCAACAAAGGAGGTGTGCAAGCAACTATCCGCACATCGATAGTGGATGCTCAAGGCACATGATTTGGAAGCAAACACCTCCTCGCTCTTACATAGAACAAAAGGCCCGCGTGTACTCTTTCGGTGATGATAACTTTGGTTACACCAAAGGATTCGAACCTTAGAGAATGATGATGTACAAATAACCTGAGTCTCAGATGTCGAAGGTCCGAAGCACAACCTATTATCGGTTTCACAATTCTCATGACAACGGATTCAAAGCGTTGAGTTCTCGACTGATCAATGCACTATCAAGAATCGAGCCACTCAACAGATTTTGCTAACTGGTTCAAGGAAAGGGACGATCTACACAGCTGATTGGAACAGTTGCCCAAGAAATGCATGCCTGATTGTCAAGAGTTCCAAAAGTAGCAGTTGGCTCTGGCACAAAAGAATGAGCCATCTGAACTTTAAAACTCTTAATAAGATAACAAGGATGTCTCTAGTGGAAGGACTTCCGAATGAAGTATTTTCAAAGGATCAGACATGTGCTGCATGTCAGAAGGGAAAACAGGTCAAAGCTTCATTCAAAGGAATTCCTGGACCGGCATCCAGCAGAGTACTGCAGCTGCTTCATATGGATCTATTCGGACCCGCTTACACCAAATATCTCGCCGATTTAAATATACTCTGGTAATCATGGATGACTATTCCAAGTTTACATGGGTAATATTCTTACATAAGAAGAGTGAGACGACAACGAAGATACCCGAGCTGCTAAAAAGATTACAAAATGAGAAGGGTGTCAATGTAGTAAAAATCGACGATAAAAGGTACAAAATTTCTGAACTTTTTTATAACTGATTTTTGCTCTAAGTTTGGTATACAAAGATGAGACATCACCGCAAGGACGCCACAAATGAATGGAGTAGCGAGAATGGAGGAACATAACTCTCAAAGAAGCCGCCAGACGATGTTAGTTTGAACATGCGATACCAAAGCCGTTTAAGCGTATAATCAACACCGCATGTCATACTCAAAAACAGATGTCTTCTGACTAAGGCTCACTACAAAACACCTATGAACTGTGGGAAGGGCGTAAAACCTTGTGTTTCTTACTTCCATATTTTTGGGTGTAAGTGTTTCATACACAACAATGGGAAGAGTCAGTTGAAGACTTTTGAGACCAAGTCGATGAGGGTATATTCTTAGGATATTCCTCATCTTGCAAGGCTTTTCGGGGTTTACAAATGCATTTAACCCTAGTTGTGGAAGAAACACCCCATGTAGTCTTTGATGAAGCATCATCCCGACAAGAGAAATCTGCCGAACAAGACGCGTTTCTGATCAATCTGCACTGATGCTCGTAAAAATGGATCGCCTAACGATCAAGGAAAAAGGATCGTAAATCGTAATAAAAGATACATTCCGGATCTAGTTGATTCACCGGATCAATCGATCCTAAGGTACGAAAAAAATCGCCGATGAAGAAGTTCGGCATACCGAGAGGCAAGATCAATCAACCATCCGATTCGGGGAACACACGAAGTTCCCACGAACGACATCAAGACATGATGAGTCCAACATCACCGAGACATGTTCTTATCAAGTGGATCATAATCTGCACCACTCCCGATCGCTAGAATGAACCTTTATCGAAAATGGATGATGTTCTCCAAACTAACGCAAATCGAATGAAGGACTGGATAACCGGGTCATCCAACCGATCGATCATCGGAGACCCATCTCGATAAAGTTAAAACTAGACATCGACAGGTGAAAGTGCCATGTATTGTTTGTTATTTGTCTATAAAGGAACCAACAACAATTGAGGAATCTCTACAAGACGCAAGATGGATTCTAGCCATGCGGAGGAGGGAGCTGGAACGGTTCGAGAGAAACCAAGTTTGGGAACCGGTGGACGTACCAAATCATCAAGACGTAATTGGCACGAAGTGGGTTTTCAAGAACAAGAGAGATGAGAAAAATGTCATCACGTAAATAAGGCAAGACTTGTTGCTAAGGGGTATTCACAATCGTAAGAATTGATTATGACGAGACCTTTGCACCGGGCCGCCGCTTAGAAGCCATTCTATTTTAGCTTCGCATATGCTTCCCACAGAGGGTTCATCAGATATCGATGGACGTAAAGAGTGCATTCTTAAATCGGGTACTAAGCAGAGGAAGTTTATGTCAAACAACCTCCGTGCTTGAAAAGGGCAAACCAAGTGTACCGTTTAAGAAAAGCTCTTTATGGCCCCAAACAAGCTCCTCGAGCCCGGTATGATACACTCTCTCGCTTCTTGATCGACAAAGGGGTTCACTAAAGGAATGGGCGGGATGAACCTTATTCGCAATAGAAGATGGAGAAGATATTCTCGATGGTTCAGATCTCGTGGGATTACATCATCTTCGGATCTCCCAACAAGAGTCTATGTGAAAAGATTCAAAGAACCGATGCAAGGGAAGTTCGAGATGTCCATGATGGGACAGATGAATTATTTTCTGGGTCTACAAGTGAAGCAAAGTACAGAAGGGATATTCATCTGCCAAGCAAAGTACACTAGGAATTTATTGGCTAAGTTTGGAGTTCAAAAACCGTAAGGAAGCCAAAATTCCTATGATGACCGGATTCAAGATGGATCCGCATTTGGATGGTCGAAAAAACAAATCGAAAAAGAATATAGGGCTCTCATTGGATCTCTATTATACCCGACCGCCAAAGAAACCGGATATCACCTTTGCGATGAATCAGATGTGCGATTTCAGCAAATCCAATGCAAAGCCACCTAGAAGTAGCTAAGCGGATTCTTAAGTATCTGAAGGGGACAGTAAACCTTGGTTTATTTTACCCATCAGATGATAATCTAGAGCTTAGTGGGTATTCTGATTCTGATTATGGAGGTTGCAAGATTGACAGAAAATCAACCTCAGGAACATGTCAGTTTTAGGAAGTAAAAAGATCTCGTGGTTTTCAAAAAGCGGACATCGATTCGCGACATCTACTATCGAAGCGTAATATATGGTCATGCGAAGAAGTCTGTTCTAACCGGGTCCAGCTTAGTCGGAAATGAGGGATTATAACATTGTAGCTAAGAATGTACCTATATTCTGTGATAGTAATAGTGCTATTACAATCACTCAGAATCCTGTTCTACATACAAGATGCAAGCATGTGGATGTCAGACATCATTTTATAAGAGATCATGTTGAAAAGAAGAATATCAGAATGGAAAAGATTCACACTGATTTACAGAAAGCTGATATTCTAACCAAGCCACTAGATGAGATCAGATTCAGAGAATTGTGCAATGAGCTAGGGCTTCTGGATCTTGGAGAAAAAACACCTAAAATGCTTGATGGATTGTTCTCCAGAACCAGCTGGTTAAGAGACTAACCAAAGTTGAGAGGAATCGATTGAATTTGATATCTCAACCGATAAGAAGATCGATCAAGGAACTAATATGAGAAATCGATCGATTTTACAAGTTAATGATTAAAGGAATCGATCGATTTAAGGTTTATCGATTAAAAACGCGCCGGTTTAAAAGGATTATCTGATTAAATCAGTTTGGTTATTTTACATCTTTGTAAGTCGATTAAGCTGATATTCAACAAGCAAGATTCACAGATTAAAGCCTACAATCGCATAAGAAAGCAGAAAATTTACACAACAATGGAATAATAGAAATTTTCATTGATAAAAACCCCGAAGGTCAGATTACATTACAAGTTACAAGTACAAAAGGACCCGAGGTCAATTCGACATAAGTCATAACCGAAAACCCTAAACCTATAACCCTAAACCCTCATCCTAACCCAAGAAGAGCAGGGGAGAGAGAGATTTTAAATCTGATGCTCTCATTTTCCCCCACTTAACAAGGGTGAGAGAGGCTTTGAAATAATCCTAAAGCCGCTAGCTGAAGCTAAAACCAGTGGAGCGAGAGCGGCATTGATAGGATTTCTAAGCCAGGAGCCCTTAGACCTGAAGTCAATGGGCTCTCCAACAAGAAATGGAGCACATGTGCCAAGAAAGTGGTTCAAAGACCTTATGGGCACATGTGTTGCATGCAAAAAATTGAGTTAATATCGAAGATCACCGTTATTCGATCCGATCAGATATATCAAACTCATGTTTTATATCAGATTGAGTCTTTTTTCCCTCCTCATCTTTATAAGGTTCATCAAAAACCCTACCAGAGTTTTCCCATTCACAAACTTGCGATTTATTTTCTGAAAACTCTCCAGATTACTTCTCTGCGATTCAAAGTGTTTTTCTTAAGCTTCAAAATTATCTTCCCGAAAAACAGAATCTGGTAATTTCTGATTATTTGATGAATCTTTTTCCTTAAAATCCATTGATCTTAAAGATTTTGTCAATCGATGGTATCTTGTGTTATGCTTTATTGTTTCTTGGTTTCCGCATGTGTTTATCGATTACTAGGCCTGTGTATAGGTCTGATAATCAATATATGATATCTTCATGTTTATGCACAACTTTAATCAAGTCTATCTTATTGTAGATGGCCACTCACGGTATGGGAAAGATAATGTGCAATTATGCGGAACTGGCATTAAAGATTGTCGACGACAAGTTCGTACAGTTTGATATCACTCGGGATCCGGAATCAATGGAAGTGGAGCAAATTCTGAAGAAAGGAGGCCTTGAGAAATATTATACCGCTTCAACGCGCAATCCAAAGGATGCAAAGATGAGGCACTTGAATTCCTAAGGAATTTAAGGGTGGATACGGATGCTCCGGGAGAAGAACTACTTTTCAGTCAACGGAGAAGAAATCAGACTGACGAACGCGGACATAACACGCCCTGCTCAAATTTTACCAAAAGGACGAATCTCGCCTGCTCACTACAGGGAGAATGAAGATGAGCTGATCAGAAACGAACTCTTCAGAGAGGCTGACAAACATCAGACCGCAGGTTTTGTCAGACCAATGCTCAAGAGGAAATACCGACTGTTGTTTGACATATTGTCAAAAACAATCATGGGTATTTCGCTCAAATTTTATGCTCTTACATCCGTCAAACTGTACAGCATGGCTGCAATAATTGATGAAGCCAAGAACATCAATTGGCATGGGTTCCTAAAGGCCATTCTACTCCAAGAACATGAGAAATTTGGAGTTAATGAATGGAGGCAGTCTATCTATCGAAGAGGATCGCAAATCTCAACAAGGTTGCGCTTATCTTGAAAGACAAACCGCCAAACGCCGAATGGGACGAGAATGGATCAAGTCCTACAAGGCCTTCCTCACAACAACTTTGAATGTATATATGGGCCACCGATGATGATATGCGCCCACCCTCCAAAGTCAAGAAAGGAAAAGCAAGAAGCAACCTTCGGCCCACACCGGATGCCCCCTTAAAAGAAAAGAAAAAAGCTGGTGAAGGCCTGAGAAGAGGTCAAGAAGGCGGTAGGCCTCCATGACTCTGCTTTAGAAGATGAGTCGATAAAGAAGGAGCGCCGCAAATGTACCCGATGCACCACAAAAAAATCAGGTGAAAAATCGACAGCAAAAAGCTTCGCCGGTGAGCTCGCCCGTAACATTCCCGGCGAAGCACGAGATTTAACGATCTATTTCTCCAACTCGAAATGATTCACCGCTCGCACTATTGGTCAGCCGAGCATGTTTTCCTTCTCTCCCACCGCCAACCCTCCGAACTACATCACGTTTGAGAACCCAAAGTTTACCCGCTAGGAACCAGAGCGCACTCGCCTCTACAATGTAACCTCCGCAGTCGAGCCAATCGGGGACAACTCCCCGCCTACTCAAGAACCACCACAACTCTCCACATCTCATCAACCTCGAATGACAGACAATTCTGCGTCTAGATCATCAAAGACCATCACAGGAAAATGGTCGAATGCAAATCGAACGTATCCAGAATCGTCGCCCATCCCGCTATTAGAGAGGAAGTTATGGAGATCCTCACCGAGAGATCTTCGATTAAAAACTTCTCGATTTTATAATGATTATTGAACAAATGGGCGGGCCGATGAGTTTGCAGATTTTGATTTCGATATGAGGAAATCGCTAAAAGTAGGATCACCACCGAGCCGATAACTATCGAATCTATCAAAGCTCGATCCACGCGAAGCTTCGGGTCGATCGAATAAGGCGAATCGAGATCGGCCAAGAAGCTCCCCGGCGATGCTACAATGAAGGATGCAGAGCCGATGATAGTGGAACCGGTGCCGCAGCTTCATGACCAACCACCGGAGGCGCAAAAACAATCGAAAAGAGATCCGTGACGCAAAACATTCCAACATCTCACATCATCACCGATCAATCTCGTGAGATCGATTTGTATCAAAGATCTCCCGAAGAAGAAGTTGAGGGAGTGATAGCCGATCGAGGCGATTGCCTCAAAGGAATAATGATCAAAGGGAATTGACTATTTCCCATTGAGGCAATCAAAGATCGCCTTCCCAAACTGCGACCACCGTGGTTCCGCCGAACTTATAAAAATCGCTTTTGATGACAAGTCGATTCAGGTGGATCAACAACAAGTTTCTTTTTTCCGATGCTCACCGAAAAAGCTAGAATTGACAAAAAAGAGAAACTTGACAAACCGATTATTACACTCTCTCTTTGCCATGGAATCTGTCAAGACTGAGCTGATCTCGAAGGTTCAAAATCTAACTGCTCAAGCTCAAGGTTTATCTGTTGCAGATCTCAACAGGGCGATATCAGTCAGTTTTGGATCTCTGACTTCCCACCTCACTACTCTTTTTGATCAAACCAAAAAGGGGGAAGGACAGAGTGAGAAACCAACTGACATGATCAGAACAACAGAAGACCTGATTAAGACCGGTTTGAAGCTATGGACAAAGACTAGACCATCTGGATCTCTTTGCTAATGAAGTCTCTGAAAAGATGGAAAAGTCAAAGGCAAGAAAGTTAGCTGCTGCGGGTGCTGGGACATCACAATCTGTACCAGCCACTCAGACTAAGATAGTCACAAGAAGACAAATAGCGGATCTGGTAGATAAGAATCGGGCCGAGAAATCGCCCAAAGAGCAGATTGTCAAGAGGCCCGAAAAAGCGAAGAAGAAAGAAGGGGCGGATAAATTGACAGAGGCGTAAAAATCAAGAAGTGATTCGACGAGAGCGAAGAAAGGAAAGGCCGAAAAATGCATGCGTAACCTCACCGCCCCGACAAGAATTGATGAGATCATTCCAAAAAACCGCACACATTAAGAGGTTTGAGGAATGGAATAAGATCGTAGTGAATGGCTTCGGATGCTTTTGTTCTTGATCTTATTCCACAAGAAGAATCTCCGATGATGAATTCTCAACCGGGTTAGAAAATAAATATCCGATTTTTTCAAGTATCCGGAAAATGAGGCCAAAATTATCAATGCAAAAAATATATCGCCAAGAGTATGATCTGGCTGATTACTCAAAAGAAGGCGGATGACTCTTTTTGACAGATCGGCATTTCGAGAGATTCTATTTTGACATCCTCGAGCAAAACGCATATAATCGATCCTCGGCAGGACCAATGATGTCAAATGGAAACTTTATCGGATTTTCAACGTACCTCAAGATCAAAGAGAGATGCCAGAAGGATACAAGCCTAAAGAGTGAAAAATCAGAAGACTTCTCAGGATCAGCTGTTCTTAAATTCAAAACTTTTCTGATGTAACATGTAATCGACATATCTAATGAGAAAAGTTTATTTCCTGATCCTAAGACAAAATCTCATTGTCTTCTGATTATGTGCTCTTTACTGTTCTATATTTATCAACTGTGTTTGGTTTCTCAAGTGTTTTGGTTTTATCAAAAAGGGGGAAATTGTTGGGAAATTTATAGTTTTGATAAAAGTTCCAAAAACACATGTAATAGGACCAGTCAGACCTGTTAGCTAACTGATGTTTATATTACCGTTTATAGAATTCCAGTTGATAATTACTGTATAGAACAACTGATGTAATAGATAGGTCACATATTGAGGGGGAACCTCAATATGTATAGGTCAGATCTGAAGATATGAAGAACAACTGATATCCGACAGGCCAAAATGCAAGAGAAGAACAGAAGATCAGATCGATCTGATCTAGTCAGATATCTCAGCTGAAGTCATAAAGCTCAAACTCGAGAATCACGTGAAGATCGGGATGACTTCTAGAAGATCGCACCGTAAGACCTACATCACCGAAGTCCGCTAGTTGAAGCTAAGTCAACCGCATCGAAGACTCCATCGGTGGTGATCGACCTTTTGATCGACAAATACCACCGTGAAAAACCGATGTTTCACTTAGTCATACGTCGATGATCCAACAAGAAGAATGTCAACCTTAGTTGGAAGAACAACAATCGAAAAGTCGTCATTAACCAATAAGGATGAGACACGTATGATCGGAGCCGCAATTACGGATTTAGTCTTTGCTCTCTCTAACGCGGCTATAAAATACAAATTCACGCTTTCACCATGCCATTTCAAGACGCCACATCAATCCCGCAAGTCTACTAAATATAGCTTTGAAATTGAATTGCTCTCCAACGGCTCTTTTGATTTCAAGGTCTATAAATATGGGATCACACTTGAGTGAAAACACGGAAACACCTGAACAATCAAGAAGCTCAAGCAATTATCGATTTCCATACGAAGAACACGAACTTGAAGTTAATTTTATAGTGTTCATCCCATAAGTTCTTAGCATAGAAATCTTTTCATCTAGCCGATAGACTATCTTAAACACTAGAAAAGATTTCATAGTTGGAACCAAAACAATCTTATCCAAACCCAAAGTTATGTTAAGTTGTTTAGCAAGATTTCGAACTAGGGTTTCTAGTTACGATTTACGGGATCGGTTGAAGTGAGAACTCCTTAAATATCTGTGGATTGTCTTTGTGTTGGACTAACATAAAAATCTAAGTCCGGTTGGTTAAGTTGGTGCCCCTTGTGATAGGGAAGAGTGGGACGTGGGATCGTTTGTCCAAACCACTATAAATCTTGTGTGCCTTTATTTGCTTTGATTAATTTGTTTACACAATCGCACACAACTTTTAAGCGAAGATACATATTCTAAGTTGAGATCATTTAGCACCAAGCTTCGATCTCGATCAAGCTTGACACTTGATCCAATCAACGTTAAAAGACTAACTTTGGAATCGATTTATCAAAACGGTTTTTCACACGGGTAAAACTTAGCTTCCTTTTGTCGATTAAATCGATAGTTACTAAATGATCTGCCTTCAAGCGATTAGTAAGTTGGTTATCGATCAAAACCCGATTCACTTCGCCTCTCGATCGAGCATCTGCCCATCACACCCGATCTCTGAAAAAAAGTTTTGTTCTATTCACCCTCCTCTGAAACCTGCCTCACAAAACCCGTTCAGGACCTACATGCATTATAATTAAATTTATTAATAAATTATATATTTTAATATAATAATATTTAAAAAATATATTATAGAATTTACCATACTCTTAATGCATAGGAAATTTTAAAAAGTATTTTAATTGTTGAAGGCGACGAAAGGCGGCCTATTATTTGTTACCAACAATTAAAAAGTGGCGGCTCAGTCAAACAGCAAATTGCAGTTCACGTTGCAATATCGTTTTTGTGGCTTCAGCATTTATGGGAGTAATACAAAGCCGTGGCCCCACCATAACATATAATTCGTCAAATCTCATATGCACTTAAATCCGTGTGTCCGTGCAGCCTTCACGATTTTAGTTAAATTTAGTATTCATGTATAAAATTAAAGTTAGGGTCACTTTTCATTTCATGTTTATATTTTAATTATATTAACATGTTTATTTAAATTAAAGCTAATTTTGTGTTTCATGCAAAATTTGTATCATATTTTAAATATATGTCTAGTTACCTTTCCATCTAACAAAAAATTTGCAACCATTTCTTTAACCAAAAACTTGCGGCCCACTTTGATATCCAATTTGCGCCCTGAATTTAAAAGAAGCAACAGCAGCCGAGAATGGGGAATTGTAATGGATACATCCATTTTAAGAGAGATATATTTAGTGAGAGAAATTTTGAGAGTTTTCACATATATTTTAAGCTACTAGGTTGGGTGTCTATTTAGAAAAAAAGATGATACGTTTGTCTTCAAAAGAGAAGATTAAATCACAAAATCATCTTCTAGGCTTTAATTTTACTTTTATTTTTGAAATTATGTTTTGATTTAATTATTTTATTTTATTTTTAGTTAATATGATGAACTTATTATGAATTTTATGGTGCTTTTGTTGCTTGATTTCATCTATTAATCAATGTATGAATTTATGCTTGTTATAAAAAAGAATTGTGTGAACATGACTAAGCTAGGGCATTTATGTGAGTTGAAACTAATCAAATGTGTCTATTGTGTTTTTAATCCATTCGAGAGAAGTTAATTAACATTAGTAGCCTGATTATTAATTAGACATTAATAATCTAGAGATGAAAATTTAGGTGATTAATAAGAGAAAAAATGTATGTGTGTGTTTGACTACTATGTGAGAACACCTCACCAAGGCTATAATACCTCTCTAGGAAACATGTTGGTCCCAAGTACGAGTCTCACACGTGTATGGGAGGGAGGAATACACGTGTATAATATTTTTCAACTTTTCAAAACTTTACTGATCAGTGAGTCAGGCCTTCTTGAGTTTAGTCCTGAGAAGCACAAATTATCCTGAGTAATAGTCTACCGAGACAATCACCCTGAGCTTGATTTCAGATTTACAGATTAGCTCAATTGATCCTGAGTGCTACAATCCTGAGTAGGTTGGTACAGATAATAATCTTACTGAACACTCAGAGAGTTATTTGTTGGGATTATACTGGAAAGTATGCTTTTACTTTGTATAATGAAAACTGAATTTCAGACTTATTTACTGAAATAAATTGTTTATCACTGATGCTTTAAATATCATCGAATGTTACATATATTTACTGCATATCTGTTCAATAAATAGTACGTGTTACATTGTAGTTAATTTAGTGATACCAGATCACAGAAGATTAAATTAACATTCCCTTGTAACCAAAAGTACAACATTCACGACCTACATGGAAATGAACAATCCATCGTGAAAGGTTGAAGTGTAAGGCTCAGATTGGCTTGTCTTGACCAAGAGATTACACTAGTGCATGACTGATGCATTGAATAGGACCCTCTGGGGAGGACAAATTCTTGAACCCGAACAAGGAAGAATTATGCCTCAGTGGTTCGTTATTTCTTAATCTTCGTCCCTTAAATAGGATCACTTGTGGTTGGTAACTATTGCTTTGACTTATCACGGGTAGAGAATCAACGAGATTCAATACTTTATATCTTGGACAATATTATTGGTCACATGCGATTGCTAAGATTTAATACGGAGAATCGTGTGCAAGTACGCTTGTTCGATTTGCCCCCTTGGGAAGTTCATAAGCTTTATCATACCAAATCTTGCAAGTGGAACTAGTTTCCGGCATGGATAATAATGTTGAACCGTTCCTTAACCAAGGACAAAAGATATTAATTAATGGAAAACTATTTCAAAGGGCTTGAATTAATTAATGGGCTAGATAATCTTAAACACGGAAATAATAACAAGGGAGCCATATTGACCGTAATATGGGTTAAGATGGATAATGCAATATTAATTATGTAGTGGGATTAATTAATATTTATGGACTTGAATAATATTGTGGCTCAATATTGATAATTCAAGATCCATTGGAAGATCCAATTCTTAATTCTCCTAAAGGCCCCCTAAGTAGCCCAACATAAAGTCCAATAACTGAAAAAAGGTGTTTAAAAATAAAATAAATATTGTTGCCTTCTTTTTCCTCTTTTTTTCGAAAATTATGGATTAAAAGGGGAGAAAGATTTTCTTTGAATTTTGTTATGGAATGAAGATATGTATTCTTGGAATACAAGATTGTCTCATTAAATTCAAGAAATCTCCCACTCGGTTATTCATATAGTAAATTTCAAAAATTTTGAAATATAAAGGGCAAAAAAGATTTTCTTGATTTTCTTGAAAAGATATTATGGAAGATATGTATTTCTTGAAATACAAGAATATCTCATAAATTCAAGAAGATCCAAATCTTGGATTCTTGTTTCCTATTTTTCGAAAATTACACCATACAAGAGTGAATGGGATTTTTATGGAATATTTTAATTATGGAGAAAAAGAATATATGAGATATATTCAAGATTTTTTGGAGATCAAGAAAAGATTTTTTCCCCTATTCCATGAGCAAAAAATCGGCCACTTCAACTCTATAAATAGGGGATGAGTGTTTCATTCCCAAGTACAATTCCATGTGCTGGAAAAATTAGTAAATCCACAAAGGTGTTTATTTTCCTTTTGTTAATTGTTCGCGAGCATCCTACCACCGGATTGTCGAGCAAGGATTAAGGGAATACTTGGGAAGGTTTTTTTGGTGTGTCTAATCAACAAGGCCATTGCCACTCCAAGAGGTACGTTCACGTAAACTCGTAGTAATTCCGCATGATTAGGATTTACGTGAACTGTTTATCTGCATGATTTGTTGTTGAATTATTATTTGAATTAATATAGGATTAATTCACGCTAGTAATAATTATCAGAATTAAATTTGTATTTAAATATTTATCCCGAATAGATTCGTGCAATTAATTCCCCAACAACTGGTATCAGAGCCTCGGTTTCGGGCTCTGAATTTTAAATTGTAATTTAATTCGCTGTCATTAAATTTTGAAATTGGATAGTAGAATTGCTAGATATTTTTTGCAGGTATCCAATTGTCATGGAATTTAATGTGTTTATTTATGCATGCATATAAATTGTGGTTTTTTAATTCGATTCGTTCGAATTCGTTTTGCCTCGTGAGAAAATCCACGAGTAGATTAGGATTTGTTTGATTTGATCAATGTAATAGGCTAGTCTAGATCTAGGTTTATTTAGTTTTTGTAAATAAATTATAACCGGATCGATCGGCTTGAGGCGGAGACGAAGAATTAAAGGATAGATCCGAGAATCGCACGCGGACGGCGTGCATCACGCGTGAAACGTCTTAAGGAGGCATGTGCACGATCTTGATCGCACGCGCTAGGCGTCCAGCGGGATCGGCCAGACGCTGCGTGAGACCATCTTGCGCGGCGGCGGCGGACCGGAAGCGAAAGAAGGGCGGCGTGGGGGGCGGCAGGGGGCTACTTGAGATCCACGGGCGAGGCGAGGCCGCAAGCGCGGATCTTGAGCGATGGATCTGCGGATACGCTGCCGCCGCCGATTCTTCCGTCGTGGTTTAGGCAGGCGGGAAAGGTGTCTTTGAAGTCTTTGAGGGTCGCTGAGGCGCTGAGGCCGGGCCGGACTTGGGCGTGCATCCCGTATCC
Organism: Stenogyne calaminthoides; assembly: GCA_037126765.1. Taxonomy (NCBI): domain Eukaryota; kingdom Viridiplantae; phylum Streptophyta; class Magnoliopsida; order Lamiales; family Lamiaceae; genus Stenogyne; species Stenogyne calaminthoides. Next base: position 24,333,249 of record JBBCBC010000023.1, on the reverse strand, counting down.
GCGAGCTACTTACGCGTTGCATTTGAGATGGAGTTCTTTTCGAGACGATAGAGTGGGGAGAAATTCAAGGCGGCGTTTCTTCAAAATCAAGCCAAGAAAAATCAAACCATGACAATTGGATAATTTGTGCCCAATATGTTTATTTTTCCGCTTTGCTTGATTTATTGTTGTGATATCTTGTACCTTATTTAATTTGTTTAAATGTGTTTGCATGAGAATTGCCCAATGAAAAATCTCACCTTCAAAAATTACTAAGTATGTTTAAATAATTAATTGACAATTTTATTCCGGACAATAAAATTGAATTAATTTTGACCTCCATGATTTATTTATTTGTGAATTCTTTTGGAGAAATTCCCCCAACGGGACGGTCAAAAGATAGCTTTCACATGAATAAATTCCAGATGGATGATTGTGGATTATTACTAGTGGAGACGATGATCCCCCCCACGAGGCTCGTTCAAAGCGAAATAATAATTACAGATTTAATCATGGTTATTACTTAGGTATAAAATTGATATGCATATACTTCCCAAGTCCCCGCTCAATTTTATATTGGTCAAGTGGGGAGCCAACTATTAATCTGGATATTAAAGGTTTATAAATCGTTCTTGTTTATAACTTTTTGAATGAATGTGTTTAAATAATGACCCACCCCACGTGGCTTATTTAAACTGTTTTGAGATGTTGGCTGATGCATGTTATTGAATTTTGAGATTTTAATATGAAACATGTGATCGAATTTTCAGATATATTTGTGCTTATGCATATTATTGTTTATTTCAGTTCATCATGTCGCAACCTTTTAATCCACTGTTATATACACTCAAAGAACACCAATTAACTGGTGACAACTATAATGTTTAGAAACGAAATATGAGTTTTGTCCTACCTGCACAAGAACATCATTGGGTTCTTGATGTACCCAAGCCTCGTAAGCCTACTGATGAATCAGCTAATGCGGAAAGACACTTGTATAATATTTGGGAGCAGGCCAATAAACCCATGAAACGTGTAATCTTGACTTCACTGTCCGATGATTTGAGACACATTCATGAAGGTGTTGAGTCTGCTGCAGAAATTATGCAAAGTCTTGAAGAAATGTTTTTAACAAAAGACCGCATGATCAATCAGTTTAAAAATGACGACGTGACCAGGCTAAAGATGGTTGAGGGAACACCCGTAAGGGAGCATGTTCTCAGAATTAAACGCCATTTTGAAAAACTGGCTTATCTCGGTACTAAGTATTGTGATGAGGCCCAAATTGAATTTCTTTTGCTAACTCTTCCAAGGTGCTTCGATGGGTTTTACTGTAGTTTTGTGATGAGTGATCACATGTTTACTATGGACATTCTACAAGAAGCCTTGGAGAAAATAGAGAAGCATTTAGGAAAGAAAGACGAAGCATTGGTGACCAAAAGTCTTTTATCAAGATCTAGGCCAATGGAAGGCAAGTCTCAAGAAAAGGAAAGTGGTCAGAACCAAAGCAATCTCATCACTAAGAAAAGTGAGAAAAAGACAGCTAGCTGTTTGGGTGTCAAGAAAGTACCAAAAGGAAAATGTTTTAACTGCGGTCAAAAGGGACATAGGAGGTCAGCCTGTTCCAATCCCAAAAGGAATGGAAAGAAAGGTAATTCTCATGCACTAGTTGTTGAAACTTGCTTAGCGGCGTATGCCTCCCATTTATGGGTAGTGGATACGGGATCCACTGATCATGTTTGTTTCACTTTACAGGGTTCAAGCGGACCGGCAACTAAGTGAGAGGAAATCCTCATCACACCGGGCAATGCTTCGAGAGTGGCAAAAATTGAAGCGATGGGGAGAAGTGCACCCGTCTTTTGAAGACGAGTTTTAATTTTAAGAGATGTTCTTTACGCTACAATTTTAGAAAGAATTTAATTTCGGTTTAAACTTTACCTTGATGGATATTCGGTTACTTTTAATAAAGTTGTTACCATTTCTTTTTGATAAATTTATCTCGTCATGGAACATTGTCGAATAATCTCTATACAATTAATCATGCACACACCACTCAATGAAATGCATCCTATAACACATCAATTTGCTTTAGAAAAAGAAAACGTTCATCGACGCGTGAACGAGACACTTCTATGGCATCTAAGATTGGGACATATTAATCCAAAGAGGATCCAAAGGTTGGTGAAAGACGGTTCACTGGAGTTTCTCCAAGTTGAACCAATTCCAACCTGCGAATCATGTTTGGAGGGTAAAATGACCAAGAGGGCAATCGGAGCCAAGGGGAATAGAGCCAAAGAAGTGTTAGAAATCGTTCACACAGATGTATGTGGTCCAATGTCAACCAAAGCAAGAGGAGGTTATGAGTATTTTGTCACTTTTATTGATGACTACTCAAGGTACGATTATATTTTCCTTATGATGCATAAATCTGAGACCTTTGAGAAATTCAAAGAATTTAAGGCTCAAGCAGAGAATCATAGGGAAAAACGTATCAAGTCTCTACGATCTGATCATTGAGGCGAGTACCTCAGCGATGAGTTTTTGAACTACTTGTCTGATAAAGGGATTGCATCCCAGCTAACTGCACCCGGAACCCCTCAACAAAATGGGGTTGCAGAGCGAAGAAACAGAACTCTTTTGGAAATGGTTAGATTTATGATGAGTTATGCGGATCTTCCCAAGTCGTTCTGGGGTCATGCCTTGGAAACAACAGCTTACATTCTGAACTTTGTGCCATCCAAATCGGTTCCCAAAACTCTCAAAGAATTGTGGACCGGGCGCAAGCCCAGTTTGAGACACATGTAAATTTGGGGGTGTCCGGCCTACGTGTTGGACAAGGAAGCCAGAAAATTGGATCCTCGATCAGAATTAAGGTTGTTTGTAGGATACCCCGAGGGAAAAAAAGGGTGTATGTTCTATGGTCCCGAAGATCAAAAGGTGGTAATAAGCACCCACTTTAGATTTTTGGAAGAAGACTATATGAACAAAAGAAGACCCATAAGTGAGATTACCTTAAATGAGCTAAGGGGGCTAACCTCATTGCCAACTGTACAAGATGATATACCAAACGACACACTTTCACAACCGGAACCTCGTCGTAGTGGGAGGGTTGTGAAACAGCCCGAGAGATTCATGGGGATAGGAGAGTCCTCGGACTTGATTCCCGGACAAGACGAATCAGACCCATGGACATATGACGAGGCAATCCAAGACAAGGATGCGGTTTCTTGGCAAACAACAATGGAAGCCGAAATGGGTTATATGGATCATAACAGAGTGTGGGAGCTAGTCAAACCACTTAATGGGGTCAAATCCATTGGTTGCAAGTGGGTGTACAAGAGAAAAAGAGGACCATACGGGAAGGTGGAAACCTTCAAGGAAAGGCTTGTGACGAAAGGTTATACTCAGAAAGAAAGGATCGGCTATGAGGAAACTTTTTCGCACGTAGCCATGCTCAAGTCCATCCGAATTCTCTTATCGATTGTTGCGCATCTCGACTTTGAAATCTGGCAAATGGATGTCAAGACAGTTTTCCTTAACAGAAGTCTTGATGAAGAGATCTATATGCAACAACCCCAAGGCTTCATTGAAAAAGGCCAAGAACACCTAGTTTGTAAGCTCATGAAGTCCATTTACGGACTCAAACAGGCATCCAGAGCTTGGAACCAATGTTTTGATCATGTTATAAAGTCTTATGGGTTTAATCAAAACGAGTTCGAAAGTTGTGTGTACAAAAACGGTTCGAAACTGCATTGGTATTCTTAGTACTATACGTGAGATTTACATTCTGATCATCGGGAACGATGTAAAGGTGTTATCGGGGCGTAAGGGCATGGCTTTCAAAAAACAGTTTTGATATGAAGGGCTTAGGGGAAGCCACAGACATCCTTGGGATCAAGATCACTCGAGATCGCAAGAAAAGAATGATAGGCTTGTCGCAAGCTTCATACATAGACACTGTCTTGAAACGATTCAGCATGCAGGATTCCAAAAAGACTTCGTACCTTTCAGACATGGAATCCATCTATCCAAGAAAATGTGCCCTAAGACACAAAATGAGATAGATGACATGAAAGGCATTCCATATGCTTCGGCTGTCGGAAGCCTTATGTATGCAATGTTTTGTCTGAGATCGGATATCTGCTTTCTTTGCTTGGCATGGTGGCAAGATATCAAAAGTAACCCGGGAAAGAACATTGACGGCGATTAAAAACATTCCTCAAGTATCCGAAAAGAACTCGAGATAGAGCGTTAATTTATCAGTCAGATAGTCTAATCCCCATCGGCTACACGGACTTGGATTTCCAATCAGACTTAGATTCTAGAAAATCTACCTCCGGTAGTGTGTTTTGCATGGGGGGAGGAGCCATGACATGGAGAAGCGTTGAGCAGAAATGCGTCACAGATTCTACCATGGAAATCGAATATGTAGTCGCTATGAGGCAACGAAAAAAGAAGAGTTTTGGATCAAGAACTTCATAGTGGACTTGGATGTAGTTCCGAATTTCCCTAGCGGGAATCATCGCTTTATTGTGACAATGCCGGGCAGCTTGCAAATTCAAGGGAACCAAGAGCCCACAAGGCCAAAGAAACACATTGAAAGGAAATACCATCTTATACGAGATATCGTTAAGAGAGGAGATATAGAGGTGGCAAAGATAAATATCGGGAAGACAACCTAGCGAGATCCATTCACAAAGTGGTCTCGCCTCGAATACATTCGAGACATGTGGAAGGAATGAGTGTCAAGACCGCTTGCTAATCATTTGAGTATAAGTGGGAGAAATTATTAGGTTCGTGTAGGTGACATTAGATGTCACGTGTTAGGAACTACACGAGACTTGTCAGAGTATACTTAAAAGCGCACTTTGAGTATAAGTGGGAGATTGTTGGGATTATCTTCGAAAGTATGCTTTTACTTTGTATAATCAAAACTGAATTTCGGACTTATTTATCTTGAAATAAATTGTTTATCATCGATGCTTTAAATATCATCGAATGTTACATATATTTTAATTGCATAACTGTTCAATAAATAAGACGTGTTACAATGTAGTTAATTTAGTGATACCGGATCGATCGAGAAGATTAAATTAATAAATCCCTTGTAACCAAAAAAAGTATAACATTCACGACCTAGATGGAAATGAACAATCCATCGTGAAAGGTTGAAGTGTAAGGCTCAGATTGGCTTGTCTTGACCAAGAGATTACACTAGTGCATGATCGATGCATCAATAGGACCTCTGAGGAGGACAAATTCTTCTTGAATCCAACAAGGAAGAATTAGACCTCGGTGGTTCGTTATTTCTTAATCTTCGTCCCCTTAAATAGGATCACGTGTGGTTGGTAACTATTGCTTTGACTTATCACGGGTAGAGAATCAACGAGATTCAATACTCTATATTTTGGGCAATATTATTGGTCACATCGCGATTCTTAAGATTTAATACGGATAATCGTGTAATGCAAGCACGCTTTGTTCGATTTGCCCCTCGGGAGGTTCATAAGCTTTATCATACCAAATCTTGCAAGTGGAACTAGTTTCCGGTATGGATAATAATGTTGAACCGTTCCAACCAAGGACAAAAGATATTAATTAATGGAAAGCTATTTCAAAGGGCTTGAATTAATTAATGGGCTAGATAATCTTAAACACGGAAATAATAATCGGGAGTCATATTAACTGTAATATGGGTTAAGATGGATAGTGCAATATTAATTATGTAGTGGGATTAATTAATATTTATGGGCTTGAATAATATTGTGGCTCAATATTGATAATTCAAGATCCATTGGAAGATCCAATTCTTAATTCTCCTAAAGGCCCCCTAAGTAGCCCAACATAAAGTCCAATAACTGAAAAAAGTTGTTTAAAAATAAAATAAATATTGTTGCCTTATATTTCCTCTTTTTTTCGAAAATTATGGATTAAAAGGGGAGAAAGTTTTTCTTTGAATTTTGTTATGGAATGAAGATATGTATTCTTGGAATACAAGATTGTCTTATTAAATTCAAGAAATCTCCCACTTGGTTATTCATATAGTAAATTTCAAAAATTTTGAAATATAAAGGGCAAGAAAGATTTTCTTGAAAAGATATTATGGAAGATATGTATTTCTTGAAATACAAGAATGTCTCATAAATTCAAGAAGATCCAATCTTGGATTCTTGTTTCCTATTTTTCGAAAATTACACCATAACAAGAGTGAATGGGATTTTTATGGAATATTTTAAGTATGGAGAAAAAGAATATATGAGATATATTCAAGATTTCTTGGAGATCAAGAAAAGATTTTTTCCCCTATTACATGAGCAAAAAATCGGCCACTTCAACTCTATAAATAGGGGATGAGTGTTTCATTCCCAAGTACAATTCCATGTGCTGGAAAAATTAGTAAATCCACAAAGGTGGTGCAACAAAGTTTATTTTCCTTTTGTTAATTGTTCGCGGGCATCCTACCACCGGATTGTCGAGCAAGGATTAAGGGAATACTTGGGAAGGTTTTTTTGGTGTGTCTAATCAACAAGGTCATTGCCACTCCAAGAGGTACGTTCACGTAAACTCGTAGTAATTCCGCATGCGTAGGATTTTTGTGAACTGTTTATATGCATGATTTGTTGTTGAATTATTATTTGAATTAATATAGGATTAATTCATGCTAGTAATAATTATCAGAATTAAATTTGTATTTAAATATTTATCCCGAATAGATCCGTACAATTAATTCTCCAACATTATTTAGTTTGATAACTATCTACACTAGCTAACTAAGGTGCGGAAAGTGTAGGCCCTAAGTTTATACTAGTTTTAACTTGCTGAAAATATCTTTTCCTTTATGAAAAAGATGGTTAAGGCTGTGATCAAATTAATACACTTTCAGTGGATTGTTTCCAACTGAATCAGAAAACCTTTGTGTGCTTTCAGTGAAAATATGCAACAGTAAATGCAGTACATAAAGCAATAAACAACACAACAAATATAGTGGTTCAGAGACTCAAGCTCTTACGTTCACTCTCCCTGACCTCAGGGGAATTCCTTAATACCTTATGAATTACCTGGGTTTATAGTGCTAAGGTACACTGACCAAAATTACCTCTCTATGGTAATCTGATCCCTATGATCTACTTCCTGAGTCCTAGTGCTCAGAAAGTACTACTCTCTCTCAAGTTTTCAGACTGTCACATCAGCTTACTAACTTGTTCAACAACTCTCTCAACTTCCCAAAACAAACTACACAAACTACCTAACACTTAGGGTTTGGGTTTTGGTTTGATTTCCAACTAAGGTTGAGATATCCTTTACAAATATGAACAAATGCAAAGGCTAGGATATCTCTACTAAGTTTTGAATCTTAATAATACTAGGCTTAGTATATGAGCTCTCTTCAAAGATGAAACACTTGGGAAATCTTTAGGGTTTCGAGTGCTTCAAAACAAACTTCAATATGCTTGAGCTCTAGAGTTGCTTGATTCCCCTAACCTTGAATGTTGCAAGGCCTTCGGTATTTAGAAACAAACAAAATGACTCTTTTTAGGTCAACCACACTGAACTGATATGTTCCTTAATGTCCACAAATGAATAACATTCTCTTTGTTTGTATTAAGAGTGAACAAAACACTATTTTCTCCGAAATAGCTGTTCAGGGTCTTATTGGTCAGTACAAAATAGTCTTCAGGATCATCGGTCTTTAGGATTTTCTAAGTCTTCAGGATCTTCACGACTTCAGGATCTTCTGAGTCTTCAGGATCTTCTGAGTCTTCAGGCAATTTGAAGCAACCCTATCTATCCTGAACTATATATGCTGACTGTACATGGTGCAGATAATCCTGATCCTATCACCTTTTGAAAACCTGGTCCTTATCTACCAAGATGTCCTGATACATGTCATACTCGGGGGTTTCAGGGGTTTTGGGATCTAATCAAAATCTTTATTAAATTCATCTCCCAACAATTTCCCCCTTTCCGATGATGCCAAAACCATCTTGTTACAATTTCAAAAGGAAAACAGAACCTAATATCTCTTCAGGTTTTTCATTTCCTAAGAACAAGTAACCAAGAGTTATAACATAGCAGTTACACATCCTTGTCTACCCGCTCCTTCCTTAATTTGAACACCATCTTAGTGATAGTGAACTCAAAAGTCTTAAGCACGTTGGGAAGTTCAGGCATGGCCGCATCCGTCTTATTCATATTGTAGTTCACAATGAAGCCAGAATATGAATGCGGGAGCGACTGGAGGATAGCATAAATGAAAACGTTGGTCTTTTAGCTCAAAGCCTAAATTACCAAGTTTATCAATTAGGCCTATCATCTTTAGCACATGAGGTGAAATCTTCTCTTCTTTAGCTAACCGACATCATAACAGATATTCTCATCACTTCATAAATCTCAGAACGAGGTTTAGAATAAAAGAGATCCTTCAGATGCTTGAGCATTTAGAAGGACCCATTTTCTCATGTTGCCTATGTATATCGGAAGTCATGCCGAGCAACATCACACACTGAGCCTGGGAAGCATCCTCTTGATGCTTTTTCTGAGCTGCTACGTCAAACGTGGCTGCCTCATAGTACCAGCTTTAAGGGTAACCGAGATATACGTGTCCAACACGTTCTCAATCTTTTCTTGTCTCAGCACCAAACACATGTTTCGGTGCCAGTCCAGAAAATTTGGCCTAACCAATTTAGTTTGTTTCCAAAACACTTCTCAATAACAGTTATACATTTCAACTAACCAAGAGAAATAAAATAAAATGAGAATTAAATACATAATTCCTATGATCAATATTCAGCAATCAAAAAAAACAGGACCTTTCTTTTGTGTTTATTTTGTCTCCATTATTTTCACATACTTAAGGACCTCAACGGAAAATTACGAATTTATATCAAATATAAATTATAATGGATTAGGATCCACATTACTACTATCATAATCCCAGCGAGGGCTGATCATTATAATAACATAACTAGTAGGTCTCCAAACCAATTGCAAAACTGCAATTCCTAGTTTGTCGAACCTAATTCGACTGATGTCCCTTACCCTTTGTTCCCCGCTAGGGCTAGAGAAATAAAGTTAACTTGGTTTACAACCATCAAGTGGCGACATTACATATCCCTATAAAAGTCCCGTTAGATGTAGATCCGAGTAAAAGACGAGGGTCTTTAAGTACTCATTGGAACGAAACCTCCCGTTTACTTTTAATTTTGATGGAAGACATCTTATCAAATTAATGAGAAAATCATATTTTAGTGATGAACGTTTTAAAGACGGGGTATTAATTTCTTAATCGAGATCCAACATGTTAATCTACATCACATTTGAGCAATTATTGGGCGCCGCCTACCCAAACATGATTTACACGAACTAACATTTATATGGGTGCCGTCTACCCAAACAATAATACGGTTTGACAAGTATTGGGCGCCGCCTACCCAAACAGTTATAATGCGAACTGTAAATGCGTTAATAAATTATTTAATTTAGTTAACCAAGTGAGATTTAATAGCCTTTTTAAAATTTCTCGAATTTCAAAATCCAATTTTAAATTCAATTTTAAAAATTATTAAATTTCAATAATTAATCCAATTAATTATTTACTTATTGGTCCAACCAATTATCCATTTTCAAAATTAAAAATTTTATAATAATTTTAAAAAATAGATTTTAATTATTTGTTTGTCAATGGCTCACGTGCAAAATCTTTAAAATTGCACAGAAGGGCCTGTCCAAAATTAAATTTCAGCACAACCCTTCCCTCATCATCGCCCAGTTTCCAAAACCGTTTTTCAATTGGGACAATCAGCACAAACCACAATTATTCATCAATGTTCGTCAACACTATTCTAAATAACTTTGAAGAACATGATAAAACTCAAGCGTTTATACTATCAATTGAAAAACACAGGCAACAACAGGCACAATCCAACAAAAATGAACAGATACAGTCCATTGGTGTGACGATTGCGCGCGAGACGCTGCCGTCGCTAGGCGCGTGCGGACGACTCGCCGTCGCAAATGAGATCATAGGGGCGCGCGCGCAGCCGCGACCCTTCGACAAGTACTGAATTGGCATGAGGCGCGTCACCGCAAATCGAGTCGAAACATGGCGCACCGCCTCGAATCATAACGGAACCGAAGGGCGCCGCCTGAATCGCGGCGAATCTGCTACGCTCCGCTACGGGATCGAGTCGAATCTGCAACGCGCCGTCACGATTTGGATGAAACGAGAGCGATGGTCCATAAATAAAGGCGAACCCAGGCAGCGGCGCTGCGTATTGGAGCGAAACCATTCGCGTCACCACGAGTCGGAAAATCGCCGTCGCACATGGCGAACCAAGCTAGCGCGAGCGCCGCCGACTCAAGCGTCGTCGCGTTCACTCACAACACCGGGCAATGCGGGGTGGGTTGCAAGGTGCAGACGAAGCGCGCCGGAGAGAGGTTTTTCCTAGAAAACCCTCGACTCCTTGAGGAAGATGACCGAATAAACAAATAATCAAAGGGGTGCGGTTTTGGTCAAACAAACAGCCGTATCCCGGTTTTAAAATAAAAAAAAATTCTTTTAATTATAACACCAATTTTAATGCAATTAAAACAAGAGGCTGAGCTCTGATATCACTGTTGGAATTTAAAGGCACGTAAACATGTAATACATGTTGTAATAGTCGCGCTTACTATTATTCGACCAACATATTTCATCTATTGCATGCATTTTACATTATTTACGTGTTAATATAATTTATGTGTTATGTGTGATTCTGCAATATTTATCTTACGTTTAGATTGTTTTAAAAAGAGAATTTTATAACATTTATACGTGATTAGTGGTAACGAAACTCTAATTTAATTTGTTTAACTTATTAGGGTTTAGTGGCCCTCCTAAATAAGTTAGCGCTTAATAGTGTTAATGAAAAGTAATAAATAAATAAACACATAAAATTAGTTAAATAAATGTATAGTGTTAGTAAATAGTAACCATAGAGAGGAGTATGAATGATATATGTATTACGTAAGCTCTATAGGAGCATAATTGTGGGTGCATGTATATTATCTATTTAATAAACTAATATGTAAATGTGGCACCTACCACAACAATTAACTAATTTAAATTATAATAATAATATTAACAATGTCAAGAGGTGGAAATTGAATTGCTAAGCCTACTTATATAATTGTGCACTATATGTATGCATGCATAGCATCATTTAGATATTAGGTAATGTTATATTAAATAAAATAAGATTAAATAAATAAGATTAAATAAATAATGATAAAAAAAGAAAAGAAGGAAGAAAGCTTACCTTGGAAGCTAACAAAGGCGGTGGATTTCTATGTATATATCCATCTACCAATTTTAAGGAAACACACACATCAGATTGTGAGGAAAGAAAGAAAGAGAAAGAAAGGCGGCAAAGAGAAAAGAGAAAGAAAGGCAGCCGCGAGGAAGTTAACAGTAAGAAGAGAAAGAAAAAAAGAAGAAAAAAAAAAGGGAAGAGGAAGGAGGAGAGGTCGAGGTCGTAGACACCAAGGTTGTGCAATCAACATAGGTATCTATGTAAATCTTAATTTTATGAATATTTATATGCTAAGGGTTTTGTATACTAATCTCGAAGAAGATAATCACCTAGTTAAATTTATGATCTCAGGGGCATTTTTATACGTTAATTAATAATTTTATCTGACAATTTGTAAATATTTGATTCACCTAATATATATTGTATTTAGTCGTCAAACCCTGGTTATAATTAGGGCTAATTGGTATAATTAGGGTGTAATTAGGATTTCTTGTATAGGCATAAAATTATAGGAGAAATAAATTAAACAAACATAAAAAGCATTAATTAAGTGAATTGATAAAGGTTTTCTATAATATTAGATTTTATATAAAATAAAAATTTGTAACTACAATCCATAAATATAGTATTATGTGACTAATTTATATGTAATTGACAATATGTAAATTTAGGTGTGTTGTGCCCGGTTTAATATTCCGGCCAATAAGTTACTTAAACGATGAATTATTGAACATAAAACAATAAAAACTCATAATTTGTTGACCCAGTTCGTCTTTGAAGAGACTACGTCTGGGGGCGAACCAAGCCGAGTGTTTTTACTATCTTCTATGTTTTTAGCACTAAGGATTCGGATCAAAGTTCCAACTCCTTCTAGTATGGCCATGGTGGCCTATTTATACAAGGATTCCCGCCTCTCGGGCGGGAATTTACATAAGGAATATGCAATAAAAGTGGCTTCAATTTCGCTGGCCGGGAATTCCGCCTCGCCGGGTCAGATGTCGTTGCATTTAGTCGCGATAATCGCCGGGCGGACTTCGGGGGCGGATTTTGTGGCTAGTCTAGTGTTCCCTTTTGACTGTCGAGATGCATGACTTTGATTGGTACAGGTAGTCTCCAACTTGTGGAGGTCTCCATGTGAGTCGCTTAGCGACCTTGGATTTGGCAACCCCGAGCTGAGCTACCTTGTGACTGTGACTGCGACACGCTAACTGTGAGCTACATGTGACCTGTGACATGTGACCTGCGACTTTTGGCAGCCTGTGAGCTACCTAAGACCTGTGACCTACGACTTCTGGCAGCCTGTGGGCTGATTATTATGGCTACAACAATTGCCCCCAAGAGCGGACTTCGACTTCGTTCGGAGGTCGGTCTTCATCTCTACTTCGAATTATGACATGTCTGCTTTCGCACTTGAGGTTGGATTCTTGGTATTAAGTTTGACATATCTTTGCAGGCTTGATTCTCCCTCGTGCCCCCAAGTCGGGGGGTTATTTACCTGAAATTTTTATCTGCCGGGATCGAGCTCGTCGAGAGGCTAGGCTCGCCGAGAGTCTAAGCCGATGCTCGCACTTTGAGGTGGATCTCTCTATACGAGTCTTGTCTGTGCTTGTACTCCGAGGTAGCGAGCCTCTTTGTACAAGTCTTTTCTGTGCTTGTACTCCGAGGTAGCGAGCCTCTTTGTATAAGTCTTTTCTGTGCTCATATTTTGAGGTAGCGAGCCCCTTTATACGAGACTTGATGTAAATAGCCTTCGGGCCTTCCGTCGGTAATGAAAATCGTTTATTTTTCCTCCCTTTATTGTGCTGACTTGATTTCCTTATGCGACTTTTAAAATTGCATGTGTTCTTGCTGTCTTATTTGGATGCATCTTATTTATGAACTTTGCTTAGTCGTCTTACGAAGTCGGGGAAGGACCGCACTGCTAGGGTGGTGATCTCGCCGCCAGTATGTCGAAAGTCATACTTCAGGAAGGCGTTGTTTTTTCACACTACCTCCTTTAGTTTAAACACATAGGAATTTTGAAAAGAAAGATGACACTTTATTTGACTTGGCTAAACTAGTACAAAAAGGTGACCTCCAAAATAGTTCTTCAGGTGAGACACATTTCATGGGTACTGTCTTTGTGCCATGTGTGTGTTCGAGCTCGTAAGCTTTAATAGGTAAACATCTTGGTGTCTTCGATGATGGGGAGACCTATCGGCTAGATCTCCTCGCTCAAGATGGCTGGGTGATTAGCGACCTCGAGGCTCTAGCTCGTTGTCTGCTTGAGGTCGCTTGACGAACTCATTCAATAAACCTTCCTCATATAGCCTCCAAAGTTGTTTCAGCAGGTCCTTGCATTCACTTGTGTAGTGACCTATCTGGTCATGGTAGTGGCAGAACTTGTATGGATTCTGCTTGTTCCTATTCTTCATTGGGTGAGGTGGGAGAAGTATCCCTCGACCCTCAATCTGCGTGTAGACATGAATGGGTGTCATGTCTAGGACATCCATCAACTTCACAGAAATTGACTCCTCGAACGGTTCGTAGTTGTTGGGAGCTTTTTGATGGCTACCAATTCCGTTGGAACCCCTCTTCAGTACCGTGACTTTCGTTGTGTTGGAGAGTCGGGACTCAAGGAGCTCCGTAGTGAGTATTAGGTTGCCAGCCCGCCTCCTGAAGTCGGTGTAGCTGGTCGGATAGTCGGCGGTCATGCGTCGCCACATCTGAGTTCCCTTCTTGAGGCCGCCAATGGCCCCGAGCAGTTTCACCTCATCCCCTAAGGGATCTCCCTCAAGGATGAGCTTCTCAATCCTTTCAATATAGGATCGATCAGACTCATTATCGCCCTGTTGAGCATTCATCAGGCTCTGCTTCATCGCTGGTCGGGGAGCCATTATCGAGAAATGACTCAAGAATAGTCCGGTGAGCTGGTTGAATGTGTCCTCCGAGCATGAAGGCAGTGAGGTGAACCACATATGAGCATGGCCACTCAAAGTCAATGGAAAGAGCCTACATCTGGTCGCGTCGGTTGCACCCGTAGATGCCATGTAGGAGATATACCCAGATACATGAACCCTTGGGTCCGAGCTCCCATTGTAGCAATCTATTGCCGCTGCGTCGACTTTCCTCTGAGTGGGTGCTAAAGTAATTAGCGTACCAAATGGTGATCTCGGGATAAAGAGGTTGGTGTCCATCTCCATCATCCCGTTCTGATCTTCAACCCATTCAAGCAATGCCTGAACCACGCGGGTAAGTGTGGCGACTTGTGCATCGCGAAGATGTGAGGTCGGGAAGGCGCCCTGCCTGTTGCCATGACAGATAACCGAGTTTCTTGGCAACTCATCATGGTGCATGTTCAGCGTCATGGCAAGGTCGTGCTCCACCCGCTCTGAATGTCGAGGCTGAGAATGAGCCTTATCCTCAGCTTCTACCGCCGCTCTTCGCACCACCTGGTTTCCGAGGCGGGTGAACACATTGTTCGAGCTCACGGGTCTTTCCAGGATCTGATAGTTTTGGGTGATTGCGTGCTTCGCCGGGAGGTAGGCCAGTTGGCCTGTCGATCGTCCCTTTTCGATTAGGGTTCCATTACCCTTGGAAGGTCCGGCTTCGTGGGCGGTCTTTTTTACCAGCGGTTGATCTTCCGGGCTGCCAAAATTGAGATACCTTTTGTTGAGGACGGCAATGACAACTTTTTCGTCCTCCGGTGTCCGGATGAGATTGCCCCAGTCTGGAGTAGCTGTAGCGGTCATTTGATGGGTGTGATAGGAACTCAGGGAGACTTCTGCCCCATCACGAGCGTCAGCCTTAGGTCAAGCAACTTCGGTCTGGTTGATAGCCATTGTTGATGAACAGAAAGTGGGTCTTCTAAGAATGATGAACAATCAGTATAAATCTTTCCCACAGACGGCGCCAATTGTTGTGCCCGGTTTAATATTCCGGCCAACAAGTTACTTAAACGATGAATTATTGAACAAAAAACAATAAAAACTCAGAATTTGTTGCCCCGGTTCGTCTTTGAAGAGACTACGTCTGGGGGCGAACCAAGCCAGGAGTGTTTTTACTATCTTTTATGTTTTTAGCACTAAGGATTCAGACCAAATTTCCAACTCCATTCTAGTATAGCCATAGTGGCCTATTTATACAAGGATTCCCGCCTCTCGGGCGGGAATTTACATAAGGAATATGCAATAAAAGTGGCTTCAATTTCGCTGGCCGGGAATTCTGCCTCGCCGGGTCAGAGGTCGTTGCATTTAGTGCGCGCTAATCGCGGGACGGACTTCAGGGGCGGATTTCGTGGTTAGTCTAGTGTTCCCTTTTGACTGTCGAGATGTATGACTTTGATTGGTACAGGTCGCCTCCGACTTGTGGAGGTCTCTATGTGAGTCGCCTAGCGACCTGCCGATTTGGCAACCTGTGAGCTACCTGTGACCTGCGACTTCTGGCAACCTGTGAGCTACCTGCGACCTGTGACCTGCGACTTCTGGCAGCCTGTGAGCTACCTACGACCTGTGACATGTGACCTGCGACTTCAGGTTGCCTGTGAGCTACCTATGACCTGTGACCTACGACTTCTGGCAGTCTGTGGGCTGATTATTATGCTACAACAACGTGAATTGTGAGATATTTTGAGTTACATTGCATTGCATTATGCATATCATGCATTATCATGAGATGAGATTTGATCAGATAGTGTGTGTGTTTGCCACTGATTATACACCGAGGGCGGAAAGGGTGACCTGGGAGTAACGCGACCAGGAAGACCTGGCATGGGCTACCCAGAGTAGGCCACCATCTTATGTGATTATGCGGAAGGGGTGACCTGGGAGTAAGGCGACCAGGAAGATCCTGGCATGGGATACTCAGAGTGGACCGCCATTTTATGTACTATGTTGTTGGACCACCTAGGAGTAAGGCGACCAGAGAGCTCCTGGCGTGGGCTACTTAGTGGGGGTCATTTGGGAACCTGAGATTAAGGCGACCAGTGAGCTCCTGGCATGGGCTACTCAGTGTTTGCCAAAGTGTTTGCCATTTGGTTATATATGTTATGAGCTCATGTCGGTGTATAACAGTGGGCCAAGGGCCCTACGAGTGTTTCATAAATAAATTGGTGATTTTAAAAGTGAGTGTATGGGGAGGATTTTCAAAAGATTCACTGCATCATGCATAATTTTTGCTTACTGAGATTTATATATCTCACCTAGTTTATGTATTGTAGGTAATTCTAATGTGATGTGACGTGTTGGGCTTAGTGGACAAGCTGCGGAGCTCCTGTGGGTTTTGAGTGGTTGTGTACATGACGACCTGTTGGGTGTACCGTGGCTTATCTTGCTTTCATTTATATATTTCGTCGCTTATGAATGTGTATTGCATCGTGGTATAATGTCTAGTGCGTACTAATGTGTTGGTTTTGGGGTTGATTATGAATTACTAGTGTGTTGGTTTAGAGTTGGTTGTGGATTGTTGGTTTGTTGGTGTCTTTTATATATATATATATGAATGTGAATAGGTTATGTTTTGAGCTTGAGATAATGTTGATGTCATAATTTTTGGAAAAAAAAATATTTCAAGTTTATAGGTTAAAATATATTTATATTCGTATAATGTTGGGTTAAATAAGGGTGATCGTGACACATGCGCAACGAAATAAACAGTTCACCAACAACGAACAATTCATTGCATAATTAAATACGAGTAAACATAAACAAAATTCTTACAACAATTCGTACACGGATTCCTCAACTATGGTATCCACGTAAAAATTGTTTACTAATTTGCACAGATCTTTCAGCATTGAATCCCCGAGATGAATTTGCTAGAAAAATTCTAACTTAGAGATTTTATGGAGAAAATATGAACTCACGTTTTACGAATTCCCAAGAGCTCATATATATATGAGAGACCCAGCTTAAATTTTAAGCTAACCTTTATTAGGAAAAATCCAAATAAAATAAATCTCTTAGATTTATTTCCCATGTATCAAATCTCTACGGATTTAATTCCATGTATATCAAATATCTACGGATTTGATTCCATATATATTAAATCCTACAATAATAATATTCCATATATTATTATAGGGAATTCTATTTAATTAAATCTAATTTAATTATTTTCTGAACACAAAAATCAGTAGAGTTTCATTAAGTCAAGAACATAAGTACATGATACAAAACTCATCATACACTATTGAAACAAGAAAAACACAACTTCATTCCTCTTCAGACTCAATCTCATCAGATGGTGGATCTAAATTGAACATTCCATAATATATCTTCTTAAGCTCTTCCCTTTCCTCAATGATCCTCGCATCATTCCCTGTCAGTCCGAGATATTTAGCTTGATCCACGAAGTCTGCATAGATGAAGTCTTAGTTGATCATCCCATTCCTGAATTTGGGTGGTGGATACTTCATTTGTCCTGGAGCCTTAGACTGATAGCCCAAAGTGTCAAATAAATTGAACCACCTTTGGCACACATCAGTAAAGTTCCTCAGAAGATATTCAATGAATGCATCATCTCTGTCAAAGATAGAATGAGGCCAAGTTTGCAAAATGTCATAGTTGAAGACAAACTCCCTCTTGACTTGCCCCCATTTATCATTCATCTCAATTGGTATCCACTTGTCTATATGAGGCCACTGTATCTTCCTCGGTTTGGTGCCTCTCCTTCTCATGACAAATCTCTGAAATCCTCCTCTGATCCTTTTCTCATCTTCTCTAGCTTTTCTGGTCATTTCCATTCCTGACACAGACATGGCAGCCTTCCTCCTTCTTTCAGCTTCAATCGTTTTGACAGAATTGTGCCAATCCCAGTTAATTCTCTTTGAAGCAACATCATATTCACCAAAGCCTTCCTTGAACAAATCATCAGCTTCAGATTCTTCACTCCTTTGTGCTTCAGTTTCAACAATATCTGCCTCAGAGAATTCTTCTGACAATTTTCTCCTGATTTTCTTTTCAGCTTGTTTCTTCTTCTGAATATGCTTTTCAACAAAAGCAGTAGATGATTTTGGAGAGTTAATAACACCATGAGCTTCTCCCATTTTGCTTGATTCCTGTGCTCTCTGCCTCTTGCTTCGCTGCTCTAAGACTTCCATAGCAGCTTCAAGATGAATTACCACTTCTGGTTCCTTCCTTTTTCCTTCTCTGTGAATAATTGTCTCAGCTTTAGGCTGTTTTCTTTCCAAGGAGGGCAAAGCAACCAATCTGTCATAACTCTCCCCCTTTTTGGCATCATAATTCACATGTATCTCAGAGAGGGTTCTGTCCATATGCATTTGCTCCCAACCTACAGACCGAAGTTCAGCAGCAATGAGGAAATTTTCTTTCTGCAAAATTTGAAGTACATTCAATCCTGTTGCTGTGTCCTCAGCAAGACCACCATAGGTTGCACGCATCTTTTCCATGAGTGAAGTACTCATCTCCTCAATAACAGCTTTGATTAACGCATCTGTCCTAGCTTTCATCATATCCTCCAACAGTTTTGATCTCAGCTCAAACGTCTTCTCCATTTCTCCCAACACATCTCTAGATATATCTCCTAATCTAGTATCTATCTCAGCAAACATATTATCAATAGTAGTGGATAATAAAGTTACCTGGTCAGATGTCACTATAGATGTGTTTAGCAAATCAATTGTTTTGCTCTGAGAAGTTTGTGCATCAGCAAGCTTCAACACTTTGTCCACCAGAGGCTCAAGCTTTGTAATTTGATCAACAAGCGGCTCAAGATTGCTAAGCTTATCAAGTATTGGAGTAAGATCAATAGTTGGTTGTGGAGGATTTGGAACTTCAGCTTCAGTTTGAACTCCAACATCTGCAATCTCAGTCAGTGTAGCTGCAGGCTCCTTCTGGTAATGGACAGTTTCTCCAAAGGTGATCATCTGCAGAGGTGGAACATTCTGAGTTTGTTCCCCCTGAATGGTTGCATCAACACTTGACTCAGCAATCTTCTTGCTCCCTTTAGGAACATCTTTAGCATCTTTCTCCTGAGTGGGTTCCTTATCATCCTTATCTTGTCCACTCACTTCTCCTTCACGTTGGGTGACAACCTTCCTTTCAGAAATTTTCTTCTGTACTAAGGCATCAAACTCAGATTGTTTGATCCTTAGTCTTCTTCTTCCAAGACCGGAAAAGGCATCAAGTTCAGCAACTTCCTCTACCCAAAAGTCTTCTCCTCTGAAATTGCCAATTTTCAGCATCATGGCAAGGGATTGATTTACAATCAGCATTACAGTTTTCAATCTGAAAACATTTCCTGAAGATCAGGATAGTCTGAAAGGTCAGAATATTTGTCCAAGACTAATCTCTCTGCTTTCTGCCTCCATTCCCTCTCTTCAACTTCACTCTTTACCTTCAACTCTCTGACTCTTAAGGACGTTTTTCCAAACCTTTCCTGACTTTCTTTTTGGCCACTTCTGCAATAGCTACATTGTCCTGATCGGACTTAGATTCCTCCGGTTCCTCTGGTTCCTCCTGAGCTGTGGAACCCGGACTTCCTGAATTGGCCGGTTTTCTTCTATGTGACTTAGGTTTTCGGAACATGATTCTATTCCGAGAAAACTCAACTCCAGACATCAAAAACTCATTCTCTTTGGGCAATGTTTCAAGAAGAAAAATAATCTTTGTACCAAAAAAAGTACCTTTCCAGTTTTCTTGAAAGCCCCTTTTGCAAATGACAGTTTTTGGTTTTGATGCATGATGCAATCTGTAAGGAACTTTAACCAGTTGAATTCAACAGATGGAGAATCTTCAATCGATGTCCATGAACACTTGTTCAAAGCGGGACTTATCAAGCTCCCGTGCTCATCAAGCACTTGGCTACAATATCGATCAAGACCCTATATTTGGCCTTCAAACAACTTTATGTAGAGCCCCTTTCAATTATGCCTTAGTCTCTGTAAACGGTCAAAAATTTCTTGTTCCTTGCCAGTCATATATAATGCAGGATCCTCTCCTTTATTATTAAGTTCAAAAACACATTAATATCATTACGAGACAATATTACCTCTCTGGTATATACAGTCTCTGCTTTGGATTTTGCATAAGTTTGAAAACTTAACTGCGAGACAAGTGAACCCCGTTCTCCTTCCCAAAGATTGACTACAAACTGCAGAACTTCTTGAGAAAGTTATCTATCTGGCATATTGCTCACCAGCCTGTGCAATCGAGCCACTCGCAGCATGTTGAGAGCTTCTTCATCGATTGTTGTAGCTTTATTGTCGATTATGGCTACCACATGCTCAAAGTAGGGTTTTCGGTTTTGGCTAGGTCCTTAATCATCGGGTATTTGGGAAACTCCATTGTAGAATGAATTATGGAAAATGGAATTTGGAGGATTTGAAGATTTAAAGATTAAGGGTTTTGAATGTTTGAAACGTTTGAATAAGTTTAAGAATGTAAAGTGAATGACCGAAGGCAAACACTTAGGTATATATATGATCTGAAAAACATAGATCAATGGTTGAGATTAAATCTTAGAAGATAAATCAGATGAACGGTTGAGATTTAAATCGAGAGTTAAATTAATCTCGAGGGTTTTTGCTATTTATAGCTATTTGATCAGACATATTTGAGTAAATAATAGCAATTAGGGTGACAAAATGATGTTTCACGCTAATCGAGACAACCCTTCGACCAGTAGTATTCTTCGAAACATTCCCGCTCAAAGTTCAGCCCTTTTGTCATTTATTTCAAATGATTACTGACTGAAATAAATGCTTGTGAGTAAATGCATGTGTCAAATATTGTTTCAGGATTAATTGAATATTTAAACCTTACTGAATACTGACCATGACTAAAATCGTCCTGAGTCTCAGTTTCCACCCTGAGAAATTTTTGTCCTGAGTTATTCCTTCCTGAATAACTTCATGCATCTGAAGGACTTTTCCCCTCAATGAATTCTACTCACCTAGATGCGAGGATATCTTGGTATCTTGCACATATCTCAACAGCAAAGGTAATATCAGGCCTACTTGCAGTGAGATATAGTAGTGATCCAATGATCCCCCTATAATCAGTATGGTTAACTGATTTACCTTCAGGATCAGGATCCATCTTGTAGTTAGTATTCATAGGAATCGTAACTGCATTGCAATGTTGTACATTATACTTAGCAATCAGATCTCTGGTGTACTTTGTCTGATTGATGAATATTCCTTCCTTAGTTTGTTTCACCTGAAGTCCTAGAAAGAAATTCATCTCCCCCATCATTGACATCTCAAACTTTCCTTTCATCAGGGCAGAAAACTTCTCACACATCTGATGATTAGGAGATCCAAATATGATGTCATCCACATAAATCAGAACTAGTAAGATATCTTTCCCATCTTCTATTCTGAACAAGGTTCTATCAACTGTACCTTTGGTAAAACCATGATCAATAAGAAACTGAGAAAGGGTATCATACCATGTTATGGGTGCTTGCTTTAGACCATACAAGACTTTCCTGAGCTTGTAAACTTGGTCATTCTGACAAAAGCCAGGAGGTTGTTCCACATAAACCTCTTCTTTAAGCACACCATTCAGAAATGCACTCTTCACATTTTGATAGAATGTGAATTTCATGTGAGCAACATATGCAAGAAACAATCTAATGGTTTTTAGTCTTGCAACAGGTTCAAAGGTTTCATCATAATCCAAGCCTTCTTCTTGCAACAGGTGCAACTAGTCTTGCCTTGTTTCTTACAATGATATTGTTGGGATATTTTTAGTTCTGATAAATTATGCCAAAACATTATCAACTTGTGTTATTTAAATTAATATACCGATAACAAGTTGAGGGGGAGAGAACAAGTTAAGAAGAAGAAAGAAGAAGAAGAAGAAGAAGAAGAAGAAGAAGAAGAAGAAGAAGAAGAAGAAGAAGAAGAAGAAGAAGAAGAAGAAGAAGAAGAAGAAGAAGAAGAAAATTAATCTATTTTTTTCATTTATAGCTATTTGATCGATATAAATAAGAGGGTTGATGTTTCATCGATTTTGACTCTCTGTATTTTCAGATCCGATTGATCTCAAAGTCTTTTGTCATCCTTGATGAACAAATGTGTTTTTCAACTTGATTTAACAATTGATTTAAAGACACCGTAAATCTACGATCGATTTCAATGGACCCGATCGGTTTCCCACCGTAATCGATTTTTGTCGAAGAATCCTTCTGAATAAATTCATGATCCATTAGACACACAAAAGCAAAAATTCAATAAGAAGATAACAACATATGTGGATGTGACATAAAATTCGCAAACAACAAAAAAAAAAGACAAAGTAAAAATATCGAAGATTATTTAGTATGGATTTGAATATTACTCTCCAACGGTAATATTCAAATCCACACTATAAATACATTGCACTATCTTCAAAAGAAGATAATGGAGGATCCGCAAAGTGAAATTAAAGCCAAATATTCAAGCAACTCCATTCATAGAACACGAGGAAGAAATACACACATATATTCAAAAGTGTTCTACCTTAGATCTAAGCACAAATGCTATATCCTAAGCTTAGAGAGATTTTCTCATCCTTAGCATTGAGGCTAAACAAATGTAAGGGAAAATCTCAACCTAGTTGAAAACCAAACAAACCTTACCCAAATTGTTTGATAGGATAAGTTTGTAGGTGAGTGTGAACTTCGGTAAACATCTAGCAATCCCCCGAATACCCGGTAGTAAATCCCGTGAGGGAGATAAGTCCCGCTTTGAGTGTGAACTCGATAAACATCTATAAATTATCCCGTGAGGGGATAAGTCCCGTTTGAGTGTGAACTCGGTAAACATCTGCGTTGTTAAGTTGGTGCCCCATGAAGGGAAGAGTGGATGTAGGATCGGTTTGTCCGAACCACTATAAAAATCTGGCGTGTTCTTATTTGCTTTCATATTAACTGTCATACATACTTTTTAGCAAATCAATAACACACAATCAAAAAAAAAAAAATTTATCACCCCCCATTGACACGAGCTTTTAAATCGGGTTTTCCCCATCAAGTGGTATCGAACCTGGGGGTTCAAAAGTTCACTAGATTTTAATGTGAACACTGAATTCTTTTTTTGTTAAAACCCATTTAGTTTAAAATGCATATTATTTATAAAATTCATGGAGGTTGACAATCATCTTCTCATCATTTTTTTTAATGCATCAAATATTCTTCATCATTTCTCTTGTTTAACTAACACTGCTTTTCTCGTATATTTTTATTGTTAGTTAGTTTTGGCATCATTATCAAAAAGGGGGAAATCACATTGTGCATCATTATCAAAAAGGGGGAAATCACATTAGTTAGAATATTTGATGCATCAAATATTCTTCATCATTTCTCTTGTTTAACTAACACTGCTTTTCTCGTATATTTTTATTGTTAGTTAGTTTTGATATTATTCCCATCTCTCTTGTTTTTGAACACCCACTCAGTTCTAATCACATTGTGCCTCTTAGGTCTATCTACTAACTCCCAAACTTCATTCCTTGTAAACTGATTCAGCTCCTCTTGCATAGCAGTGATCCAGAAAGAATCTTGAAGAGTTTCCTCAATCTCAGTAGGTTCTTTCTCGGATAGGTAGCAACAGAACAATGCACTTTCACCATGAAACCTTCTTGTTTTAACTCCTTCTGATAGATCACCCACAATCTGACTTGAGGGATGACTATCTAACCATGTTCTCCTGGATATTCCCCCTTAAGTAGTATCCTCAACATCAGAAATGTTAGGATCACGTAATTCATTAAACTCAGGGAACAAAAGAAAAGGAGAAAGAGAATCATCTTCCTCAGGGGAAATTCCATTAAGAAAATTGTCAGTGACATTTGTTCCCTCTTGGTTGATAGATTCAGAATTTGCCTCAGCTGTGACCATATCTTCATCGGCATTACATACCGAGTCCAATCGGGGTTTGTTCAGTTATTGGTCACCTTCAATTAAGTTGGCTTTCCTTCAGTGGAGAACTATCATCCTGAGTTTCAACTGCCTGATTATCTTCATCCTGAGCTTCTTTATCTGAGTCTGACTCACGCCATTCATAAAATATGATTGGCTTCTTCTTTTTCAGGCTCAGAGGATGTTTTGGCATTTTTCTTCAGGCTAAGTCTGGTGATCCTCTTTGTCAAGTCTCCTTAGTCATGTTCCTGTTTCTTCTGAACACAAGTAGATTCATAAAAAAAAACATGAGGTGTTTCTTCCACAATAAGGGTCCTACAGTTGTAAACTCTAAAGGCTTTACTGACTTCAAAATATCTCTAGAATATCCCTTCATCAGCTTTTCTATCAAAAGTTTTCAACTGATCTTCACCATTATTGTGTATGAAACACTTACAACCAAACACACGAAAGAAAGAAACAAGAGGCTTCCTTTCATTCCACAGTTCATATGGTGTTTTTACTTGATTCTTTGTCAGCATGGATCTGTTCTGAGAGTGGCATGCAGTGTTGACTGCCTCAACCCAAAATCTTTTAGGAATGTCAACTTCAACAATCATTGTTCTTGCAGCTTCTTTCAGTGTTCTATTTTTTCTTTCAGCAACACCATTCTGTTGTGGGGTCCTTGCAGCTAATGTTTCATGAGCTATCCCATTTGCTGCACAATAATCATATATAATATGGTTGATAAACTCAGTGCCTTTATCTGATCTAATTTTGACCAAACTCAGATTCTTTTCATTACTGAGTCTTTTTCAAGAAAGGCGATTTTAATGCGAGTCTCTTTCTTAGTGAGTAAGAATATGACTCATGTGTATCTAGAGTAGTCATCAACTGCCACAAGTGTATATTTTCTGCCATTAGTGCTCACAGGTGTTACTGGACCAAATAGATCCATATATAACAATTGAGTATTCTATCAGTAGAAACTTCTACTTTTTTTTTTTTGAATGATGCTCTGATTTGTTTGCCATTGACAAGCATCACACACATGATCTTTGTTGAATACTTCATTAGGTAACCCTCTCACAAGTGCTAATCTTGCAAGTTTTTTCAGGGTTTTTGAAGTTTAAGTGATTCAATCTTTTGTGCCATAACCAACTGGTTTCACTAGCTTTCTTAGCAACTAAACATGTATCCATAGGAGTCAGTCTCCAATCAACAAGATACACATTTTCTTTTCTAGTACTAGTCAGTAATACTTGTTGTGAAACATTATCTTTTACATAGCACAAGTTCTTTGAGAATTCAACACTGAATCCTTTATCACAGAATTGACTGATGGAAAGCGGGTTATGCTTTAAACCAGACACATATGATACACCATGGATATGAACAATATCAACTTCAAGTGTTCTATATCCTTCAGGTGTCCTTTGGAATTGTCTCCAAAAGTTATCTGAGGTCAGCTCAGTGCCCTTCTCCTTCACCTGAAACAAAATCCGGCCTTAGGTACCCATTTGGTATAGGGTCCTACTAGGTTAGCTGTACCTTTTGGAACCCAAATCTTCCTAACAACTCTAATTACTTTAGAGTGACTGATTTGTCTTCCATAAACATCTACATACACATTCACCACCCTAGGTGCCTTGGCAGTATCCTGTGTATGAGTGTCAGCCTTAACATGAACATGAGCCTTAGAGTTCTTCTTGGGTTCAGGCTTTTTATTCCATTGCTTTGACCTTGGTGCAGCTGGTCTATGTCTCTGCTGACTTGGGTTCACGAAACATTTACCCTTAGGCAAGTGGGGTTTAAGTTCCCTATACTGAAATTGGGGTCTTTCAAGAATCATCCCTTGGTCTCTTGAAGAATTTCTCGATCGAGTGTTTCTCTTCAAGATTCCTCCGATGATTCAGTACCTTGAGTTGGTATTCTTAAAGAGGCTTCAAGTCTTGGCTTTGAGGATTTCATTCTGAGTGTTCAGGTTTTCTAGCCTTTTCCTGAGGTTTAGGCTTTCTTTCTTGAACCTTCAGGTTCTCTACAACCATAAGTCCTTTACCCTTGTCCAAAACACGAGGTTTTTCTTCAATAAGAAGATCAGTACGAACCGCCGATTTAACAAAGACAGTCTTAGTCCCACTAGAAGAAGCAGCATTCAAAAGACATTGTGAGGTTCCCCCTGGATTATATCCCAATCCAACTTTTATAGTTGCAAGTCTTTGATAACTCTGAATCTCATCTATTGCATTAGATGCATAATTCAATAGAGCTAACTTTCTCTACAAGCTATCCTCACTTTTCTTTAGAGTGTCATGTTTATCAAAGATGTCATTGAATTAAGTCCTGATAAACTGATTCTCTTAAGTGGATTTCTCTAACTTTCCTTTCAAGGCCTCTATCACTTTCTCTTTCTCTGAGAGCTGTACTTCAGAACATATAGTTCATCAGTAACTCCCAGCATTAGAGTTTTTTCACTTAGGATTCTCAGCAGTCAGTTCCTCATTCTGCTCTTGAGTTTCAATGAACAGTTCTTGTAACATATAATAGTCCTTCATCAGATTCTCAAAAGAACCTATCAGGTCAAAATTACTTGTTACAGAAGAACTTGACAACTCGGGTGCTTGTGTAGGAGCAGCAATAGAGATAGAAGAATTTACCTCTTCAATAGCAACAAGGCAGACATCATCACTATCACTATCTGAGAACATTTCTTCTGAAGAGCTAGATCATTCTTCAGTATGTTCTTCTTCAGCAACCGTAGCTTCTTGCTTGAGTACTTCTTGTGTCTTGTGGCTTGTCTCTCCTTTCTTTCCTTGGAGCTCAACTCAGGGCAGTCATACTGGAAGTGACCTTTCTTTTTGCAATTGTAGCATCTGTTGGTATCATCATCCTGATCATTCTCTTCTTTGGATTTTGAGTTCTTCTTTCTGTATGAAGATCCTTCAGCTTTGTGGTCCTTCTACTTCTCAGTAGACTTTTCCCCACCATTAGAGTTGTTCCTGTTCCTGTTCCTGTTATCTTTGAAATACTTTTGTATCTCCCAAACTTACTATTGAGTCTATCAAACCTCCTTGCCATCAAGGCATATTTCTCATCTTTTTCATCCTGATCTTTGGCAGGTGGGTTTTCAGGCTCTTTAGTAATGCAAAGGTTCTCTTTGGCTTTAAAAGCCACATTATTGCTAGATGATGACTCATCTTTGCCATCAGGTTTCTTAGTTTTCTTATCAATCACAAACTCATAAGCTTTCAGTTCAGAGAAAACTTGTTGATATGGCATAGATGCAATATCTTTGGTGTTCTCAATCACCACATTATGTATATCTCATTCCTTAGAGAGTCCTCTAAGGATTTTCAGTGCAACTTCTCTTTTGGGATATATTTTTCCAAGAGAACTCAGATCATTCATGATACTAGTGAATCTGACTTCAAGTCTTTCAATAGATTCACCATCTTTCATTTCAAAACCATCAAATTTTGCAATGGCTACAGACAGTTTGTTTTCCGTAATATGATCAGTGCCTTGACACATAATAGCAAGTGTGTCCCAGATTTCCTTAGCAGTTTCACAGTGGTAAATCATTCCCATAACACCATCATTAATAGTGATATACAGTGTATCTTTAGCAATGTAATCCAAGTTAACCAACTTTTTCTCTTCAGGAGTAAGCTGATCATCAGTTTTGGGAAATTCATCCCTTGGATCATCTTTTTCAGCATTAGTAGATCTAGGATTAACAACCTTATATTCAAAAGGTCCTTGAGACACAACTCTCCACATTCTCTCATGTTTAGAGTACAGATGTGCCTGCATCCTCGGTCTCCATAGATCATAGTTCTCAACAGAGAACATAGGTAGTTTTTTAGAAGGCATGATGAATGAGCCTTGTAAGATATCAGCAGTAAGATCTATTCAGTAGACCACCAAAGTCTCTTAGTAAACAAGAATTATGGCTACCAAAGCAAGTGGTCAGTTGAACCACTGCTCTGATACCACTTATTGGTCCCAAGTACAAGTATCACACGTGTATGGAGGGGGGAATACACGTGTATAATATTTTTTAACTTTTCAAAACTTTACTGATAAGTGAGTCAAGCCTTCCTGAGTTTAGTCCTGAGAAGCACAAATTACCCTGAGTAATAGTCAACTGAGACAATCACCCCGAGCTTGCTTTCTAGATTAGCTCAATCGATCCCAAAAGTTCAAATCCCGGTTTCACATATGTAACATAGATTTTACGTCTATGTCGCAAAAAAGTAATTAATGAATAACGAATGAATAAATCCACAAAAAGCATAAAGAACGAACGAATTTGTTGACCCATTTCGTCCAGAAGGACTACGTCTGGGGGCATACCAAGCCAGGTTTATTTTACTATAATTTTTGTGTGGATCTCCTCTCTTCCTTTACACTGGGGGTTCTCCCCTATTTATAGAGATTACAAAATATACCAGACTTCCCTAATGGGCCTTAAAAATGGGCTCGTGGAGCTAATCTAATCTAAAAACATGAAAGTAAAGTCAGATTATCTCTTTGCACTGTGCTTGTCGACCTTGCTCGTGGACTGTCCTCGGAGGAGGTCACTCGTTAAGGCGAGCTCAATCTTCTTTGCTCGTCGCTAGGTCGCCCTATGAGGGTCGACCTTGGCATTTTTGTACTTTACTGCTGAACTCGGTTCTGGTTTCCACGTGACCACCATTTGCCACGTCATAACTATTTACCATGTGGCTCTTGACTATTATTATGGCTACAACAATTGCCCCCAAGAGCGGGCTTCGACTTTGTTCGGAGGTCGGTCTTGATCCTGGTTTCAATAGAACTTATCTAATTGTGGTACTTGAGGTCGCATTCTTTGCCCCTGTGCATGCTCGGAAATGCCTTCATAAGGCGTTGATTGTTTTCACTTTGATGATAATGTTTTTGGTGTTAAGTTTGGATCTTCAACTTCACACATGGTCATGTTTTAGCGGATCGATTCTCCCTCGTGCCACCAAGTTGGGGGTTTAATCTTGTGCTCACTGCTTGTAAGGAGGTTAATCATCTGAATTTGCTATTTGTTGAGATTGAGCTAGTCGAGTGGCTAGGTTGGTCGAGAGCCTTGGCATTTTTGTACTTTACTGCCGAACTCGGTTCTGGATGCCACATGACCACCATTTGCCACATCATAACTATTTACCATGTGGCTCTTGGCTATTATTATGGCTACAACAATTGCCCTCAAGAGTGGGCTTCGACTTTGTTCGGAGGTCGGTCTTGATCCTGGTTTCAATAGGACTTATCTGATTGTGGTACTTGAGGTCGCATTCTTTGCCCCTGTGCATGCTCATAAATGCCTTCATGAGGCGTTGATTGGTCACACTTTGATGATAACATTTTTAGTGTTAAGTTTGGATCTTCAACTTCACACATGGTCATGTTTTAGCGGGCTCGATTCTCCCTCGTGCCCCCGAATTGGGGGTTTAATCTTGTGCTCGCTGCTTGTAAGGAGGTTAATCATCTAAATTTGCTATTTGTTGAGATTGAGCTCGTCGAGTGGCTAGGTTGGTTGAGAGCCTTGGTCGTTGGTCAGAATTGCGACTTGGTAGGTATTTGGTTTTCTCTTTTGTAAAATTTTTGAGGTGATCCTCTTTTCTGAGTTTTTTTTTGTTCGTAGGATGTTCTTTGTCTGATTTTTTCTTTTCGTAAGGGTGAGCCTCTTTGTAACGAGTCTTTTTTCTTGTCGTGCTTTGAGGTGAGCCTCTTTGTCATGTCTTTTTTTCTGTTTCTATGTCAACCATTTTTTGTAGATTGGTCAAATAAAAATCTCGCCGAGTAGGAAGAAAGACGACTCCAAAGAGGCGGGCTAGTCGACGCCAGATGAAGGCGGACAAAATCATCGCCAT
Organism: Stenogyne calaminthoides; assembly: GCA_037126765.1. Taxonomy (NCBI): domain Eukaryota; kingdom Viridiplantae; phylum Streptophyta; class Magnoliopsida; order Lamiales; family Lamiaceae; genus Stenogyne; species Stenogyne calaminthoides. The sequence goes on along the minus strand of JBBCBC010000023.1, from coordinate 24,303,275 downwards.
AGGAGGCGGAATGCCACCATTGAAGCCTTAGAGGCGATAAGATCATTGCCACGGCGGCGGAATGCCGGTGAGTACGGGTAGGGTATCTACTTTAATATTTATTCACGGGACTAATGCCACCAGCCAAGGAGGTGGGAAGAAGACGCCTTAGAGACAGACAAGATCATCGCCACGGCTGGCTTCAAGAACGCCAAGAGGCGAAAGGTTCATTCCACAAGATCATATCCACGGTGTTTTTCAATGAGAGGTGGAAAGCGACACCCTTAGAGGCGGACAAGAACATCGCCACGGAAGGTGGAAGAGGAGGCGGGAACATCTCACCCAGAGGCAGACAAGATCATCGCCACGGCTATGAATTGGAAGGCGACGCTTTTTTTGCCATTCTTTTGCCAAATGTCCGACACCTTCAGGTGAACAAGATCATCGCCACGGCGGTTGCAAAGACCAAGAAGGCGGAAGGCGACGGCCTTTAGAGGCGGATCAGATCATCGCCACGGCAATGCAATCATTGTTCTTGAGGCGGATAAAATCATCGCCACGGCGTTCTTGCACCAAGTAGGTGGGCAGTTCTATCATCGCTTTGAAGGCGAATGCCGCCGCCAAGGAGGAGGAAAGGCGAAACCCATTTAAGATTATCACCACGGCGAGGAATGCCAAAGATCGAGGCAGGCAAGGTTTTTTTGAATATCCACCATTTGCCAATGCCAGGCGGGTAGGTCGATATGGTTGATAAAATCATCGCCATTTATCATGCCGTCTAATTTTAGAGAGGCAACAAGATCATTCTCCACGGCGGAATGTCTTTTTTTACCTTAGAGGCGGACAAGATCATTTCGAAATGCTAGCGCTTCGGAGGCGGAAGGCGATTTTTTGAGGCCGAGAAAATCATCGCCACGGCGAGGAATGCCAAATTTTCCTTTAGAGGCGTAAGAATATGACCCATGTGTATCTAGAGGAGACGCCAGGTCAAAATCATCGCCACAAGTGCCAGCCGCCGAGGAGGCAGTTGTCGCCATTAGAGGCGGCTCATCGCCACGGCTTCAGTAATGACCAAATAGATCCATATGTTACAATTGGATATTCTATGAAGGCGAATGCTTTATTTTTTTTTGAATGATGCTCCAAATGGCGAGTTTGTTTGCCTTTGAGGCGGACAAGATCATCACACACAAATGATCTTTTGAAAGGCGACTTCAGAAAATCATCGCCAGGTAACCCTCTCGATGCATTAATCTTGCAAGTTTTTTCGCCACGGTTTTGAAGTTTAAGATTCAACGCTTTTCTAGATAAAATCATCACCACGGGCTAATGCCGGGCCGAGGAGGCAGTTTCAGTCGACTTTCAGAGGCAACAAAATCATGCCATCCATAGGAGGGCCGATGCCTCGATATCATCGCCATGAAGATACACATTTTCGGGCGTTTTCTAGTACCATCGCCAAGAATACTTGTTGTGAAACATTATAAATTTTACATAGCACAAGATTCTTTTGAGAATTCAACACCACGGCGGCTTTATCCTTTATCTAAACGCCTTTAGAGGTGGAAAGATCATCGCCACGGCGGAAATGCCAAAATAAACGGAAGGCATATGATACACCATGATATGAACAATATCAACTTCCAAGTGTTCTATATCCTTTTATTTGTCCTTTGAATTGTCTCCAAAAAGTTATCACCACGAGGTCAGCGCCAAGAGGCCGGGCTCGACTTTGAGGTTCATCCCATGAAACAAAATCCCGCCTTAGGTACCCATTTGAGCACAAGATCATCCCACTGCCAGGTTAGGAAAGGCGACGCTTTTGAACCCAAATCTTCCTAATGCCACTCTAATTACTTTAGAGGTGGACAAGATCATCGCCTTCCAGGTAAACATCTCGACCATAGGCGGACAAGATTATCGCCATTGGCGGAATGATAGCCGTCATGCGTGTCGATGCCTTAGAGGCGACAAGATCATCGCCACGGCTTTGCCAGCACCAAGGAGGCATGAAGATGATGCCTTTGAGGCGGATTCATCACCACGGCTATTTAGCAAAGGAGGCGGGCATTCCATTAAAATCATCGCCACGGTTTGCTGAGGCAGCAGTCGATGCCTTAGAGATGGACAAAATCATCTCCACGGGTTGCTAGCGCCATGAGGCGGAAGGCGATTTACCATCGCCACGAAGAGGCAATGCCGCCACGTGGGGTTTAACGTTCCTATTCATCGCCATTAAAGACGGAATGCCAAAGACCAAGGAGGCGGGAAGGCGACGCCTTAGAGGAGGACAAGATCATCTCCACGAAGGCGGAATGCCAGGGCCGAGGAGGCGGGAAGGCGACGCCTTTGAGGCAGATAAAATTTCACCACGAAATTCTGGTTCTTTTCGATGCCAGAGGCGACAAGATTTCCATTAATGCTGCCGACCTTCCGAACCTTTGAGGCGGATAAAATCATCGCCATAATTGCCAAGGAGGCGGGGTTTTCACGCCTTTAGAGGCAAAAGATTATCGCCAGGTTTTTTTTCAAGGAAGAAGAGGTTCATAGGCGGAATGCTCAAAGGAGGCGGGCGTGTCTTTTAGTCGACAAGATCATCTCCAGGTTTGAATGCCAAGTCCTTAAAATCATTGTCCAAAAAGGTGGGCAGTCGACGCCTTAGATTTTTTCATCCCACCATGGAATGTTGGGGAAAATCGGGGTCTTGATCTATTTGAGGTGATTATTTAAACACATATTTAAATTAAACAATTAATTACTAACATGAAGTAATCCTAAATTAATTCAACATAATAATAAACAACATGCGTACACATAATTCACGTAAATCCTAAACATGCGGAACTATGAGTTACGAAATTACTAACCTCTTGAAGAATCAAACGGATTGTTGGGAAATTTATAGTTTTGATAAAAGTTCCGAAAACACATGTAATAGGACCAAATTTTGAATCGATGTTTATATTACCGTTTATAGAATACCGAATGATAATTCTTTGTATAGAACAACCGATGTAATAGATAGGTCACATATATAGAGGGAACCTCAATATGTATAAGTCGAATCTAAAATCCAAAGAACAAATTGATATCAAATGATGCGCCAATGCTTTAGAAAACGAAAGATCGGATCGATCGATCTAGTCGACATATCTCAAATTTTCATAAAGCTCAAACTCGAATGCTTGAAGATCGATGACTTCCGGAAGATCGTAACTTTACATCACCCGGAGTTTCTAGTTGAAGCTAAGTCAACCACCGAAGATCCATCGTAGATATCACTTTCGATCGATCAGTCACCACCAGTGAAAAAATCGATTTTCACCTAATCATATATGATTTGAACAAGAAGAATGTCAACCTTAGTTGGAAGAACAAACACCTGAAAAGTTTTCATAACCAATAAGAACAAGACACGATGATCGGGTCGACAATTAAGGGATTTGATTCTCTTTAACGGCTATAAAATACAAGTTCACGCTTTTCGCCATGCCGCTCCTAAGACGTCCATCAATCTCAAAACTCAAAATAACCCAAATCATTTCAAACGGCTTTTGATTTCAAGGTCTATAAATATGGGATCACACTTCAGAGTGAAATACGAAACACCGAACAATCAAGAAGCTCAAGCAATTATCGATTTCCGCATCGAAGAACACGATCAAGAAGATTATTTTATTAAGTGTTCATCCCATAAGTTCTTAGATAGAAATCTTTTCATCTACCGATAGGCTACCTTAAACACTAGAAAAGATTTCATAGTTGGAACCAAAACAATCTTATCCAAACCCAAGTTAGGTTATGTTGTTTAGCAAGATTTCGATCAGGGTTTCTAGTTACGATTTACGGGATCGGTTGAGTGAGAACTCCTTAAATATCTGTTTGTCTTTGTTGAACTAACACATAAAACTAAGTTCGCTTGGTTAAGTTGGTGCCCTCTAGGGAAGAGTGGACTTTTGTCCGAACCACTATAAATCTTGTGTGCATTTACCGCTTTGATTAACTCTACACAATTGCACACAACCTTTAAAAGCGATACATATTCTAAGTTGAGATCGGCTAGCACCAAGCTTCGATCTGATCAAGCTTCACTTCACCAACCGGTTAAAACACTAACTTTGGAATCGATTTATAAAAACTGGTTTTTCACGGGGTAAAACTTAAGCTTCCGCACACATCGATTAAACTGATATTCTTTAATCTGCCTTCCTTAGTAAGTTGGTTATCGCCAAACTGATTCACTCCCCACCATCAAAGCTAATCGCCCTCACACTTCTAAAAAAGTTTTGAAGTTTATTCACCCTCCCTCTAGACTTCTGCCCTCACTAAACCCGTTCGACCTACAAGTGGTATCGAAAGCGTTGGTTCTACAGACCCTCTTACTTTGTGTATCATCGATTCTTGAGGAAGAATCTTTGTGGTCGTCAATCGATCTTGAAAAACCTTCTTAAAACTCATTCATTTTCCAAAAACACTCAAATGGATAACACCTCGTATGTATCATGATCTGCCGAAGTTCTCAATCGATGAGTATGCAGATTGGGCCATATATATGTCCAACCATCTAGGTTCGATCAAATTTTCTAATGATGGAAGTCATCGAAAGAGACCCATCATCCTATATTACGACAACCCTTGCGCTTGGAGGAGATCCGAACTTTGCCCCTCGAAGTCTTGTACGAAAAAAAGCCCACCTTGATGGATGCAGAGGAAAGGAAATCACATACTCTAGATACTATCGCAAGGCATATTATCATGAAAACAATGGATAAGGTCACCAAGGAAAAGATTAAGTATCTCAAATCTGCGAAAGCAATGGGGATACTCGGCTTATCAGGAAATGACCGGTGGATAAAAGACAAAAAATCTGCAGGAAAACTTGTAAAGTTCGAAAAATTGAAGATGCTGCCCAAATCGAACTCGATGGAAGGATTACTATGTCAATAAACAAGCTTCGAGAACTTGGAGATGTGTCGATAAAGATATCAACTACAAAATTTTAAGGTCTCTCACCAAGAAATGGGACATGAAGGTCACGGAATCAAGGATTGCCAAAACATTTCAAAAATGAAGCCAAGTAGCTTGTTCTTGAGCCTTAAAGCTCACGAGTTCGATTTAATTGAGAGAGGACAAGCAGATGAAGATGAGGTGCCACCATCTTTCAACTTCCAAATCAAAAAGGCAACCAAAGAAATTGAAGACCAATGAGCCCATTGGAAACATCATAAGTCTAAGATTTTTTTGAAACTAGAGAAATCAAATACTCAACTGGGTAAGTATCAAGATTCTATAAAGATTATCAACATAGCCGAGGAAGAGATAGGAGATCGACAACATCACCGAAAAGAACCGTATTCGATGATCAGAGATCACAAGATGAAAGGAAAAGAGATAATCTAAATGATGAGAGAAGAGATAACCAATCACCATCATTACTATCGATCACCGATAGATCATACGAGACGGAGTGATTCACCCGAAGAAAAAAATTCCGTAGGATCAAGGAGCGTTTCAAGAGAAGTCAGTCACTACTTAATTTTTCGACGCCAAGAGAAAGGGAAGAAAGAAAACGTAAGAGCAACGGTATAGGGACAGAAAAGCCATGGTTCTTTTTTTCGTCAGAATTGGCGATTCAGATTATCTGCCCTCCGAGGACCTATACAACCTTAGAAGATTTTTGTCCGATCAAGAATCTTTGTTGACTTCTATGGAAATGAAGATCAATTCTCTTCACATGATGATGAGATCTGTCTCATGTTTAGGACCAATCTGAGGTAACCTCCAAACCTCCTTCGCTTACACTGCTATCATTAGCACACCTTGCTGGGAGATTGACTGCAGCTCTACTCGAGCAATTGTTCTCAATCAGAGAACTTATGCTATAAAGGGAAGGTTGATAAGTCGAGGACCAAAAATAATCATTTTGATAAAGAATGATCTCATCAAACTTAAATCGCCAAAACTCCTCATTCAAAACCGAGGAATTTAAAATTCCCTTGGTTAAAGGTTCCGATCAAAGACAAGCAGATCAAAGATCACCGGCAATTAACAAACAACAAGTTCGATGACTTCAAAATCCTCGCAAGCAAAATTCGATGAGTCGTTAAAAAGCATGAAAGTCTAAAATCATCCGAGGAGGATAATCTGCGTCAAAATCATCTAAAATCGCTCAAGACATGAACACCTATTTTTTAGAACAACGATTAACAAGAAGGGACTTGGGTATGAGAACCCTTCCACATCCTCAAAAGCCCCTACCGATTCATCTCAAAAGGTGTTTTTAAAAGATACACCAAAAGCCAAACATGTATCTAATAAGGAAAAAAAGACCAGTTGAGCAGGTAAGACAGTGCCTAACCGTAAGGGGAAAAAAATGACCCCAACTGGTAAAGCATCGATCGAGAATCAACGAAGAACCCGGATTCGAGAAGAGACCTCAACTCGATCAACAGATCGAAGAATCGAAAAGACAACTCGTAAAAAAGGAAGTCCAATCGAGACCCAATCAAGGTCACCGCCTAATAAGCATGCTTCGTAAAAATGCGCAAAAACCACCTATGCCGAAAAGATATGAATCTTTTGATGGTAGCAAATACCTACCCCTATAATCGAAATCTAGGGTTTTACACGCCACATGGATGAAAAGAAGACAAACAGAAAGATAAATCCCAAGTCTTCAAATTTGTTCACACTAATAATCATACTAATCGAAAAAGATACAAAAAGAGACGTATGATTATGTTGATAGGTATGGGAGACAAATCGGGCCTTCGATCTAAATGATCACAATAGAAGTGTTACATTTGTATGGATCCCCAAAACTAATCCTTTCGTGACCCAATCCAAAAAGGGGTACCTAAAGCTGATTTGGGCTTAGGATCGCGTGGGTTTGGCCAACAAAGGAGGTGTGGCAACTATCCGGTACATCGATAGTGGATGCTCAAGGCACATGACCGAAGCAAACATCTCTCGGCTCTTTACATAGAAACGAAAGGCCCGCGTGTACTCTTCGGTGATGATAACTTTGGTTATACCAAAGGATTCGGAACCTTAGAGAATGATGATGTACAAAATAACGAGTCTCAGATGTCAAGGTCCAAGCACAACCTACTATCTTTCAAAAAATTCAAGTTGAGTTCGACCAATGCACTATCAAGAATCGAGCCACTCAACAGTTTTGCTAACCTGTTCAAGGAAAGGGGACGATCTACACACCTTGAACAGTTGCCCAAGAAATGCATGCCGATTGTCAAGAGTTCCAAAAGTAGCAGCTTGGCTCGCACAAAAAGAATGAGCCATCCGAACTTTAAAAACTCTTGATAAGATAGCAAGGATGTCTCTAGGGAAGGACTTCCTAATGAAGTATTTTCAAAGGATCGGACATGTCTTTGTCGGAAGGAAAAACAGTCAAAGCTTCATTCAAGGGAATTCCCGGACCGGTCCAAATTGAGTATGGACCATATGGATCTATTTGGACCCGATTACACCGGTCGATCTCAGCAACGTCAAATATACTCTAGTAATCGTGGATGACTATTCCAAGTTTACAGGTTATATTCTTACATAAGAAGAATGAGACGACAAACGAATTGCCCCCAAGAGCTAAAAAGATTACAAAATGAGAAGGGTTTTAGTAAAAAATCGGAGGATAAAGGTCGATCCTCTTTTATTATGATTTTTGCTCTAAGTTTGATCTTAAACATCACCGAAGGACGCCTGGAGTACTTGAGGAACTCTCAAAGAAGTTCTTTCGCACAATGTTAAATTTGAACATGCAATACCAAGCCGTTTAGCGTGCCAATCAACCGCATGCCATACTCGAGCGATGTCTTCGATTGTTCACTACAAAACACCCTTGATGGAAGGACCGAAAACCTGTTTCTTGGTTTTTTGGGTTAAGTGTTTCATTCACAACAATGGGAAGAACTTTGAAGACTTTTGAGGCCAAGTCATGGGGTATATTCTTAGGATATTCCTCATCTAGCAAGGCTTTCGGGGTTTACAAATGCACAAACCCTACTTGTGGAAGAAACACCCCATGTAGTCTTTGATGAAGTCTTAACAAGAGAAATCTGCTCGAACAAGTTGTACACGATCAACTAGTACCGATGCTCGTTGGATCATCAAGGAAAAAGAATCGAAAACCGTAAATAAAGATACATTCCGTCTAGCTGATTCACCGATCATTCAAATCCTAAGGTACGAAAAAAGTTTATGAAGAAGGTCACAAATTTGATAAGATTCAACCGAACCATCCGGTTCGGGGGAACACTGAAGTTCCCACGAACGTACATCGACATGATGAGTCCAACATCACCGAGACATGTTCTTATCAAGTGGATCATAATTCGCACCACTCCCCCCTAGTAATGAACCTTTATCGAAAATGGATGATGTTCTCCAAAACCATAAATCGAGCGTAGGACCCGGATAACGCATCCAACCGATCGATCATCGGAGACCCATCATAAAGTTAAAACTAGACATCGACAGTGAAAGTGCCGTTGTTTTATTTATTGTCTATGAAGGAACCAACAACAATAGAGGAAGCTCTGAGGACGCAGTCGGATTCTAGCCATGCAGAAGAGCTTGAAATCAGGTCGATTCAAGTTTGGGAACCGGTAGGCGGACGAAATCATCAAGACGTAATTGGCACGAAGTGGGTTTTCAAGAACAAGAGAGATGAGAAAAATGTCATCACCCGGTTAAGGCAAGACTTGTTGCTAAGGGGTATTCACAATCGAAGAATTGATTATGAGGACCTTTACATTTCGCCGCTTAAAACCATTCGGTATTTTTGATATGCTTCCCACAGGGGTTCACTTTGTATCGATGGACGAAAAAGTGCATTTTTAAACGGGGTACTAGCAGAGGAAGTTTATGTCGAACAACCTCCGTGCCAAAAGAACAACCAAGTGTACCGTTCTTAAAAGCTCTTTTTGCACATCAAGCTCCTCGAGCTTGGTATGATACACTCTCTCGAGCTTGATCGACGATGGGTTCACTAAAGGAATTGGTGGGACGTAACCTTATTTAGAAGATGGAGAAGATATTCCGATGGTTCGGATCTCGTGGGCGACATCATCTTCTGATCTCCTAACAAGAGTCTATGTGAAAAATTCAGGGAAGTTCCTTGGGACGATGATGAATTACTTTACGGGTCTCGGTGAAGCAAAGTGCGAAGAATATTCATCTCGCTAAAAGACACTAGGAATTTATTGGCTAAGTTTGGAGTTCAAAATTGCAAAGGAAGCCAAAATTCCTATGATGACCTTTCAAGATGGATCCGATGAGGATGGTCGAAAAACAAATCAAAAAGAATATAGGGCTCTCATTGGATCTCTCATGTTTTGGATATCACCTTTTGCGTGAGGTGTATGTGCGATTCGAGCAAATCGATGCAAAGCCACCTAGAAATACTAAGCGGATTCTTAAGTATCTGAAGCACAAATAAACCTTGGTTTATTTTACCCATCGATGATAATCTAGAGCTTAGTGGGTATTCTCGATTACGATTATGGAGGTTGCAAGATTGGCGGGGAAGTCAACCTCGCGAGAACATGTCGATTTTTAGGAAGTAAAAACGATCTCGTGGTTTTCAAAAGCGCTCGATTCATGACATCTACTACCATCAGCGAATATATTTTTGCGAGAAGTTTATTGCTCCTCAACCGCTCTAAGCTTAGTCGGCGGTGAGGATTATAACATCGTAGCTAAGAATGTACCTATTCTGCGGCCCGATAATAGTCTTTATTGCAATCACTTTCGAAATCTGTTCTACATACAAGATGCAAGCATGTGGATGTCGGACACCATTTTATAAGAGATCATGTTGAAAAGAAGAATATCGAAATGGAAAAAGATTCACACCGATTTACGTGAATGATATTCTAACCAAGCCACTAGCTGAGATTAGATTCGAGAATTGTGTAATGAGCTAGGGCTTCGGATCTTGGAGAAAAAGCACCTAAAATGATTGATGGATTGTTCTCCGAACCCGGTGGTTAAGAGACTAACGGTCGAATCGATTGAGTTTGGTATCTCAATCGATCGGAAAGATCGATCAAGGAACCGATGTGAGAAATCGATCAGATTCTGAGTTATCGATTAAAGGAATCGATCGATTAAGGTTTATCAGATTAAAGGAAACGCACAATTTAAAAGGAATATCCGATTAAATCGGTTGGGTTATTTTACATCTTTGTAAGTCGATTTATATATTCAACAAGCAAGATTCACAGATTAAAGCCTACAATCGCATAAGAAAGAAGAATTTACACAACAATGGAATAATAGAACTTTTCATTGATAAAGACCCGAAGGTCGACATTACATTACAAGTTACAAGTACAAAGGACCCTGAGGTCAAGACATAAGTCATAACCAAAAACCCTAAACCTATAACCCTAAACCCTCATCCTAACCCAAGAAGAGCGGGGAGAGAGATTTTAAATCGATGCTCTCATTTTCCCCCACTTAACAAGGGTGAGAGAGGCTTTAAAGAAATCTTAAAGCCGGATAAAACCATCGAGAGCGGCATTGATAGGATTTCTAAGCCGCCCTTAGACCAAGTCAATGGACTCTCCAAATGTTAAATGGAGCACATGTGCGAAATTGGTTCAAAGACCTTATGGGCACATGTGTTACATGAAAAAATTGAGTTGATATCGAAGATCACCGTTGTCGATCAAGACCGTATATCGACTCATGTTTTATATCGATCGAGTCTGTTGATCTTTGGTTACGTCATAACGATAGACACACAAGGTGCATACTTAGGAGAAAGTGTCTTCTCGGTTCTTGACAAGTTAGATCCATTTTAGTGGTGGTAAAGGAGCTTGGCAACAATTGTATGTGAAATCTTTGATGACGCATTTAAAACAAAGATAAAGGGACACACAGGGTTGATTTGAGAAGTCAAATCATTGAAAAAGGGGTAAAGGTGTTTTGCCTTAAGTTTCACCGGAAATAAGGGTTCACCGTAATGCATGTTTTACAAAGAAAGATAAGTATGGTGAATGGGTTATGTTGTGTAAAAACATTGGTCCAATTTATAGAGGCCAAGCAAGGGTGCAAATGTAAATTTGATTTCAAAAAGCCTTTTAGAGAAATTTGCATCACAAGGACAAATGTAGAAATCACGATCGATAATTGGATAAATTCTGGCGGATTGACATATCAAGATATCGATCGATAATTACGATAAAAAAATCGCGCCAACTTAGGGAATAGAGACTACTATTCTAGACTAAGTTTTGAGGTAACACTTATCCCAAGAATTGGCTTGATCTAAGAAGAATCGATTAGGTCAACCAAAATCGATTACATCTGGCCCATCGGATAAGGAAGATCGGTTGAACTTGAAACCTCAACAAATCGATATATATCGGCTATGAGAAAAGCGAAAATATCAGTTGAAGGAACTTCAACCGATCGAGAGGATCGAAGGGAAATCAGACACAAAATGAAACAGATCAGTTGAAAAGAACAGTTGGGAAATTATAAGGTTTAGGCAGAAAACTAAGATCAACAAGTGGAATCAACTTCAAGTGGTATTGACTGATTACTATATCAGTCAATCAGATACACCTTTCTTTTCCCTTGTTATTTGCTTATTCATCGGATTTTATTTGTTTTTATTTGCCTTCTTGTCAGCGACACGTGTGACGTATCCCCCAAATCATTTAATCTTGACGTAAATACATGTATTAATTGCTACAAAATGAGCTTTTAAATCCAAAAGGTTTTCGTACGTGCTTTTCCCAACCATTCGATCAAAACCGCTTAATCTGGATCGTCTAATCTTTTCAAACGGTTGATCTTCCAAATCTTGTCTTTTTTCCCTCCTCATCTTTATAAGGTTCATCAAAAACCCTACCAGAGTTTTCCAAATCACAAACCTGCGTTTTATTTTAAAAACTCTCGATTACTTCTTTTGCGATTCAAAGTGTTTTTCTTAAGTCTCAAATCCGAAAAAACGAGAATCTGGTAATTTCGATAATTTGATGAATCATTCTTTTAAAACCATTGATCTTAAAGATTTTGTCAATGGTCGATATCCTCAGATTATGTTTTATTGCTTCTTGATTTCCGCATATGTGATATTCTTAGTATTTATGCATAATTTTAACCTTAGTAGATGATCACTCACGGTATGGGTAAAATAATGTGCAACTATCTTGAATCGACATTAAGGATTGTCGAGGACAAGTTCGCATAATTTGGGGTGACAAAGGATCCTAATCAATGGAAGTAGAGGAAATTAAAAGCGGACTTGAGAAATATTGTCTTTGCTCAAAGCAATCCGTGATCAAAGATGAAGCCCCTCGAATTCGTAATGAATTTAAGGGTGGATCTGAGATGCTCCGGGAGAAGAACTACTTTTCGGCCACGGAGAAGAGATCGGTCGACGAATGAGGATATAACTTTCGTCTGCTCACTACCTACCAAAAGGACGAATCTACTTTGCTCACTACAAGGAGAATCAAGATGAGCCGATCGAAAACGATCATCGAGAGGCCACAAACATCATCGTCGAGGCTTTGTCGAATGCTCAAGAGGAAATACCGATTGTTGTTTGATATTTTGTCAAAAATAATTATGGGTATTTCATTCAGCCGGATGCTCTTACATCAATCAAACTGCATGGAAGATGGTCAATAATTGATGAAGCCAAGAACATCAATTGGCATGGGTTCCTAAAAGGCCATTCTACTCCAAGAACATGATAAATTTGGAGTTGATGAGTGGAGGCGAGTCTATCGAAGAAGATGATCGCCAATCTCAACAAGGTTGCGATCCTACAAGACAAAATGCCAAATGCCGGATGGGAACAGAATGGACTTTAAGACCTACAAGGCATTCCTCTCCACCACTTTAGCCATATTTGGGCCACAGCACGATGATATGCGCCAACTCCCCCAAAGACTAAGAAGGGAAAAAGGAGGGAAGCAACCGTCTACTACACCGAGCCGGAAGAAGAAAAAGAAAATCGCCAAGAAGGCGGCGCAAGCCTCCATGACTCGATGCTAGAAGATGAGTCGGATGAAGAAAGCGCCATGAATCGATCTGTTGCACCACAAAAATCGGTGAAAAATCGACAGACAGGCTTTCACCCGGTTCATTCTGGAAGAAGCACGAGACGAACGATCCTTCTCCTCCAATGATTCACCACTCGGGTGACTAATGGTCAAGCATGTCTCTCCTACTTTTCCACCGCCGCGAACACGAAACTACATCATCCGCGAACACGAATTACAGGCTTCGCGAACTGAAATGAAAAATTCAAAATTTATTTAGGAACCAGCGCAATCGCCTCCACAATGAACCTCTGCAGTCGAGCCTATCGAGACAACTTCCACCTACTCAAGCACCACCGGAACCCTCCACATCTCATCAACCTAATCTGGATGATAATTCTGAAGAGATCATCAAAGACCATCATAGGGAAAATAGTCGTAATGCAAATCGAACGAGAAATTGATGAGATGTATCGAACGGGTCGCCCATCCCGCTATTAGAGAACAAGTTATGGAGATCCTCACCGGAGAGATCTAAGATTAAAAAGCTTCTCGATTTTTATAATGATTATTGAGCAAATGGGCGTCTTGATGAGTTTGCGATTTTGATTTCGATATGAGAAATCGCTAAAATAGGATCACCACCGAGCCGATAACTCATCAATCTATCAAAGCTCGATCCACGAAGCCGGGGTTGATGAACAAAATGGCGAATCGGAGATCTCAAGAAGCTCTGAAGCGGATCTACAATTAAGGATACATGAGTTTAGATGATAGTGGAACTGTGCCGCAGTTCATGACCAACAACCGGAGGCAGAAAACAATCGAGACCGATCAAGTGACGCAAAACATTCCAACATCACATATAATCACGATCAATTTCAGAAATCGATCTTGTCTCAAAGATCTCCCCGAAAGAAGAAGTTGAGGGAGTGATAGTCGATCGAGGCGATTGGCCTCAAAGAAATAACAGATCAAAGAATTGGCTATTTCCACAAAGATCGAAATCGGACCACCGTGGTTCGGGCCAACTCATAAAATCCGCTGATGACAAGTATTCAGATCAACAACAAGTTTCTTTTTCCGATGCTCACTTTAATTGATGGAGAAACTTGACAAACTGATTTTTTTTTTACACTCTACCATGGAATCTGCCAAGACCGAAATGATCTCGAAGGTCGTCTAACTTCTCAAGTTCCGTGTTTATCTCAATGATCTCAACAGGCAATATCGATCGGCGCCCACAGAACCAAAAAGGGGAAGGATGGAGGAGAAACCAACTAACATGATCGTTTACCCTAATTCGCATGTTTGAAGCCTCATGGACAAAGACTAGACCATCGATCTCTTTGCTAACGAAGTCTCCGAAAAGATGGAAAAGTAAAAGGCAAGAAAGGTAGTTGCGACCGGACATCACAAAAGGTAGCCTTAGAGGGAAATCACAACCTGGCAATCATCGCCACAACCCGGCACAAATGCAACCAAACAAACAACATTAAATCCCACTCGGACTAAAATAGTCACAAGAAGCACAAATAAAAATCATCAGCCGATAAGGAACCGGCCGAGAAACTTTTGAGCAAAGGTCAAGAGGCCCAAAAAGTTTAAGAAGAAAGAAGGGCGTAAAATTGACAGAGGCGTAAAATCAAGAAAAAAAATTCGATCGAGAAGCGAAGAAAGGAAAGGCCGGAAAATCGTGCGGAACCTCACCGCCAGAGAGTTGATGAGATCATTCCAAAAACTACCACATGCTAAGAGGTTTGAGGAATGGAACAAGATCGGTGAATGGCTTCGGATGCTTTTGTCCTTAATCTTGTTCCACGAGAAGAATCTCCGGATGATGAATTCCTCAACCGGTTAGAAAATAAATATCCAGAGTTTCAAGTATCTGGAAAATGAGGCCAAACTTATCAATGTAAAAATATCTACCAAGAGTATGATCTGTTGGATTATTCAAGAAGGCGATGGCTAATTTGACAGATCGACATTTCGAGAGATTCTACTTTGACATCTGAAAGCAAAACGCATATAACTCCGATCCTCGCCAGACCAATGATGTCAAATGGAAACTATATCGGATCTTCAACGTACCTCAAGATCAAAGAGAGATGCCAGAAGGATACAAGCCTAAAGAGTGAAGAATCAGAAGACTTCTCAGGATCAACTGTTTTTTAAATTCAAACTTTTCCGATGTAACATGTAATCGACATATCTAATGAGAAAAGTTTATTTTCGATCCTAAGACAAAATCTCATTGTCTTCCGATTATGTGCTCTTTATTCTTCTATATTTATCAACTGTTTTGGTTTCTCGGTGTTTTGGTTTTTATCAAAAAGGGAAATTGTTGGGAAATTTATAGTTTTGATAAAAGTTCGAAAACACATAATAGGACCATTCGGACACATTAGGTATCGATGTTTATATTACCGTTTATAGAATACCGGGATAATTCTTGTATAGAACAACCGATGTAATAGATAGGTCACATATTGAGGGGAACCTCAATATGTATAAGTCGATCTGAAAATCGAAAGAACAAATGATATCCGGCTGCACTGAATGCTAGAGAAGAACGAAGATCGATCGATCCGATCTAGTCGATATCTCATTTGAGTCATAAAGCTCAAACTCGCAATGCTTGAAGATCGGATGACTTCGGAACAAACAAAAAAAGTCGTCTGTTAACCAATAAGAACAAGACACGATGATCGGCCGACAATTAAGGGATTTGATCTTTGCTCTCTCTACGGCTATAAAATACAAGTTCATGCTTTACCATGCCGCCTCCTCAAGCACGCCACATCAATCCCGCAAACCTACCTAATATAGCCCGAAATTCAAATTGCTCTCCTCAGGCTCTTTGATTTCAAGGTCTATAAATATGGGATCACACTTGAGTGAAATCACGGAAACACCGAACAATCAAGAAGCTCAAGCAATTATCGATTTCCAAGAAGAAGAACACGATCAAGAAGATTATTTTATTAAGTGTTCATCCCATAAGTTCTTAGCATAGAAATCTTTTCATCTAGGCGATAGGCTACCTTAAACACTAGAAAAGATTTCATAGTTGGAACCTAAACAATCTTATCCAAACCCAAGTTAGGTTAAGTTGTTTAGCAAGATTTCGGACTAGGGTTTCTAGTTACGCCTTTAGATTTTAAGGATCGGTTGAGTGAGAACTCCTTAAATATCTTTGATTTGTGTTGAACTAACACATAAAACTAAGTTCATTGGTTAAGTTTAAATTAAACAATTAATTTTGTCCGAACCACTATAAATCTTGTGTGCATTTAAATTAATTCAACATTGCAATAATTTAAACAACATATTCTAAGTTGAGATCACACCAATTCATTCGAAAGCTTGACACTTCTCAACAAAACACTAACTTTGGAATCGATTTATAAAAACCGGTTTTTCACGGGTAAAACTTAAGCTTCCTCACACATCGCTTAAACCGATATTCTCCGAACTAATCTTCGAAGATTAGTAAGTTGATCGGCTAAAATCAATTCACTCGCGATGAATCAACCCTCAACCGATGTGCACAAAAAGTTTTCAAGTCTATTCACCCCTCCCCTCTAGACTTCTGCCCTCACTAAACCCGTTCGGGACCTACACGGATGAATCAACCCAAGAACCTTCCCAAATATATCCCCAAAGTCCACGAACGCTATCCGGTGGGAAGATTTTAATGGGAGAGAAATTAAATATTTTGCTACCACCTTTGTGGATTTCTAATATTTCAAACACATGGAATTGCACTTGGGAATGAAGAGCTCATCCTCTATAAATAGGGAGGAGGGGTTCGAAATTTTAGGGTTGGAAAATAAGGGAAAAAATCTTTTATTGATCTCCAAGAAATCTTGAATATATCTCTTATATTATTTTCTCCTTAATTAAATTTTCCATAAAATCTCTTTCCCCTCTTCTACCTAAATTTTTTTTTTCAAAATACACTAATAAAGGAGTTAAGATTTGACTTCTTGAATTTATGGGATAATTATGTATTCATACAATAATTATCTCTTTCCATAAAATATCTACAAGAAAATCAAGACAATCTTTTCTTCCTTTAATAGACAATATTTTCGAAAAATACACTTGGAAATATAGCAAGAATATTTTCTTCTCTCTCTCATTAATTGGACTTTATTTTGGGCTATTTGGGGGGTCTTTAGGAGAATTAAGATTGACCTCCAATGGACTATGAAGCTTTAATATTTGGGCCAAATATTATTCAAGTCCATTAATATTAATTTACTCCACTATAAAATTAATATTGAACTATCCATCTTAACCCATATTATTATTTCACATATAACATGGCTCCCGGTCATTATTTCCCGCGTTTAAGATTATCTTAGTCCATTAATTAATTAAGTCACTGAACAAGCTTTATATTAATTAATATCTTTGTCCTTGGAGTAAAGACATCTCAACAATATTATCCATGCCGGAAATAAATTTCCACTTGCAAGATTTGACATGATAAAGGATATGAGCCCACCAAGGGGACAAATCAAGCAAGACGTACTTGCACGCGATTCTTCGTATTAAATGTTAGCAATCGTCATGTAATTAATAATATTGCCCAAGATATAATGTATCGAATCGCATTGACTCTCTTCCCATCATAAGTCAAAGCAATAGTTATTAATTTCACATGATCCTATTTAAGGGACGGAGATTAAGAAATAACGCACCACTGAGGTCTAATTCTTGTATATTCAATACCGAAGAATTTGTCCTCCTGTAGGTCCTCATTCAGCGCACCTAAATGCGCCAGTGTGATTCCTTGGTCAAGACAGACCAATCTGGGTCTCACACTTCAACCGTTCATGATGGTTCGTTCATTTCCATCTGGGTTGTGAATTTGTACTTAATTACGAGGGCTGTTAATTTGATCTTCAGTGATCGGGTATCACCAAATTAACTACAACGTAATACGTACTGTCTTATTGAACGGGTTTGCAATAAACATATATAACATTCATTCATATTTAATGCAACAATGTAAATAATTTATTTCAGTAAATAAATAAGAAACTTCAGTTTACTTTTCAGTATAACTCCACTTATACTCAAAGTTTGCTTTTAATTATACTACAGCATGTCTCGTGTTCTATGTGACATCTAATGTCACCCTACACGAACCTAATAATATTTCTCCCACTTATACTCAAAGCAGATTGGCAACGTCTTTGACACCCATTCCTTCCACATGTCTCTCGAATGTACTCTGAGGCAGACCCTTTGTGAATGGATCTTCTAGGTTGTCTTCCGATGCAATCTTAGCCACCTCAATGTCTCATCTCTTAACGATTTCTCGTATGAGATGGTATTTTCTTTCAATGTGTTTACTGACTTTGTGGGCTCTCGGTTCCCTTGAATTTGCAACTGCTTCGGCGTTATCACAGTAGACCGTGATTTTGCCGGGCAAATTCGGGATCACGTCCAAGTCCACCTGGAAGTTCTTGAACCAAACTGCTTCATTCGCTGCTTCACAAGAAGAGACGTACTCGGCTTCCATGGTAGAATCAGCAATGCATTTCTGCTTTACGCTTCTCCATGTCATGGCTCCTCCCCCATGCAAAACACACTACCCGAGGTAGACTTTCTGGAGTCAATGTCTGATTGAAAATTCGAGTCCGTGTAACCGATGGGGATTAGACTATCTGACTTGTAAACTAACATTATGTCCCGTGTCCTTTTCAGGTACTTCAGAATGTTCTTTACTGCAGTCCAATGTTCTTTCCCAGGGTTGCTTTGATATCTTGCCACCATGCCTACGGCAAAGCAGATATCCGGTCTCGTACACAGCATTGCATACATGAGGCTTCCCACAGCCGAAGCATAAGGGATGCCCTTCATGTCATCTATCTCTTTCTGTGTCTTGGGACACATCTCTTTGGATAGATGGATTCCGTGTCTGTAGGGCACAAAGCCTTTCTTGGAATCCTGCATGCTGAAGCGCTTCAAAATAGTATCTATGTATGAGGCTTGCGAAAGCCCGATCATTCTTTTCCTGCGATCTCGAGTGATCTTGATCCCTAGGATGTGACCGGCTTCCCCTAAGTCCTTCATATCGAACTGTTTTGATAGCCATGCCCTTACGTCGGATAACACCTTTACATCGTTTCCGATGAGTAGAATGTCGTCCACGTATAGTACCAAAAATACCAATGCAATCCTGTCACGCTTTTTATAAACACAACTTTCAAATTCGTTTTGATCGAAACCGTAGGTTTTTATAACTTGATCAAAACACTGATTCCAAGCGCGGGATGCTTGCTTCAGCCCATAAAAGGACTTCCTTAGCTTGCAAACCAGATGCTCTTGGCCTTTTTCAATGAAGCCTTAGGGTTGTTGCATATAGATTACTTCGTCAAGATTTCCATTAAGGAAAACTGTCTTAACATCCATTTGCCAGATCTCAAAATCTAGATGCGCTGCAATCGACAAGAGAATGCGGATGGACTCTAGCATGGCTACGGGCGAAAAGGTTTCCTCATAATCGATCCCTTCTTTGTGAGTGTACCCTTTCACCACTAGTCTTGCTTTGAAGGTTTCAACCCTTCCGTCCGGTCCCCTTAGAGGAGGACAAGATCATCGCCATGAAGGCGAAATGCCAGCGCTGAGGAGGAGGGCAGGTCGACGCCTTAGAGGCGGACAAGATCATCAGCACGTAGTCGGAATGCCAGCGCCGAGGAGGCGGGCAGGTCGACGCCTTAGAGGCGAACAAGATCATCGCCACAAAAGCGGAATTCCAGCGCCAAGGAGGCGGGAAGGCGACGCCTTTGAGGCGGATAAAATCATCTCGATTTAATGCGAATGTCGCGCTTTAGGAGGCGGACAAAGTTGAGGAGGTGGCAAGTAGCAAGTAGTAGGTAGGCGCCAAATACGAGGACTTGATTCCCTTTGTACATGTGTGACTTGATTTACTTATGTGACTTTTAAAATTACACTTGTTCTTATCGTCTTATTGTCATTGCGATATAATTGAACTTGTTCTTGCCATCTTACTTGTATGCAGCTTTATTTATGAACTTTTGCTTAGTCGTCTTACAAAGTCGGGAGAGGACCGCACTGCTCAGGGTGGCGATCTCGCCGCCAGTATGTCGAAAGTCGTACTGCGGGAGGTTCGATGTTTTACTTATGCAACCTCCCTCAATTTGAGCACATTGTAGGAAATCTTTTCAGGTGGACTGCGTTCCTAAAATATTGGGTCGGTGTGCCCTCGGATTTGAGACATTCGTGATGTCATTTTGGGTGGTCGTTTTATTGAGATTACAACTCCCTTTTGATTTGTTATTTGAAGGGCTTATTTTGTCGTCTTGTTTATGTTGCGACTTGATTTCCTTCTGGTATGTCCCTTGTGTTCATCGGGGTCAATAGGGCCGTTCGTTTGATACCGCGACCTTGTTAACTCGAGTTCGTCGGGTCTGCTTGTTTGAGACCGCGACTTTGTGAATTTTGAGAACTTAGCTTAGTTGCTTGATACGATTAAGCTTGAAGTCGAATTAGAAGTTTGTTTCATCTGTATGAGACTTTCGAGTGCTCGTAGATAAATTTTGTGATAGTCCCTTCTTGAGGGTTTATGTTATTAGTGAAAGAATAAGAATTTGGAGTTTGTTTTAATTAACCCTCCAAATTTAGACAACGGCTCAACTCTCGCGACAGATAACAAGCGGCAGCTCCGATGACTTGCTTTGTTTCCGTGCACCTGGTGTCCGGTTACGGTGCAAAAATTTCGATGGTTTGAATATTGTAGCAAGGAGGTCGGGTTTGTCCGCGAGGTTGCCCGGCGGTTCGCGTGTGACTTCGGGTTGGGGCGATTTGCAGAAAGCAACGACGAGGCGCGCTTGGGTGATATCCTGGCTAGGGCAGTGGCGATGCGACGGCAACCCGCTATTGACCACTTGCTGAGATTGGTGGTGGGGTGGGGCGTCGATCTGAGAAAGGCGGTGCACCGATTCAAGAAGCGGTGCTGCTGTTGTGATTAACGAGCAGTGAGAGGCTGGCAGTGGCGCGACGCTCGCTCCCGAAGGAGATGGCTCATGGTTTCCGGTTGCATCAACTGATAGCACTAATTTTTGACATACTGGAGCATTAATCGGCGTCGAAGACAAGCGAATTTTTGCCCCTTTCTGCGTGTACTTGGGCAGAAATCTGGTGCTCACAAGAATTGATTTATTTGAATTTTTGGTCAAGGTTTTTCGATTTTCCGGCCAATTGCAAATTGGTGCATCCTTCTGCCTCCGTTCTTCTGCGTATCTATGCTGAGTTTGTTTGTGTACTGGAAATGGTACGATGGAAGATTTTGTACAGAGACCAATGGTTTTATTTTTTGATGCAGATTGTAGAAGGTGTCATTGATGAATGGTTTTTTTTTTTTTTTTGATGAGCAACATTGGTTTTTTGGCACGAACAGTGAGTATGAATGTACTGTTGAAAGTGTGGTTGGTGTATGAATTTTGTAAGGAATTCATGAGTCTCTTTGTTGAAAACAACAAGAATGTATGAAAAATGGGTTTTTTGGATTATCGATGAACGATGAACAGTGAATGTTATCGTTTTGATCTTTTGTTTTTGAGTCCTAACGAATATTCAATGAAAATTCGTTAGATGTTTCTCACAGACGGCGCCAATTGTTGTAACATAGATTTTACGTCTACTTCGCAAACAAGTAATTAATGAATAACGAATGAATAAATCCAGAAAAAACATAAAGAACGAACGAATTTGTTGACCCAGTTCGTCTAGAAGGACTACGTCTGGGGGCATACCAAGCCAGGTTTATTTTACTATCATTTTTGTGAGGATCTCCTCTCTTCCTTTACACTGGGGGTTCTCCCCTATTTATAGAGATTACAAAATATACAAGACTTCCCTAATGGGCCATAAAATGGGCCTTAAATATGGGCTCGTGGAGCCAATCTAATCTAAAAACATGAAAGTAAAGTCGGATTATCTCTTTGCACTGTGCTTGTCGACCTTGCTCGTGGACTGTCCTCGGAGGAGGTTGCTCGTTAAGGCGAGCTCGATCTTCTTTGCTCGTCGCTAGGTCGCCCTATGAGGGCCGACCTTGGCATTTTTGTACTTTACTGCTGAACTAGGTTCTGGCTGCCACGTGACCACCATTTGCCACGTCATAACTATTTACCATGTGGCTCTTGGCTATTATTATGGCTACAACAACAGATAATAATCTTACTGAACACTCAGAGAGTTATTCAGTTTGATAACTATCTACACTAGCTAGCTAAGGTGCGGAAAGTGTAGGTCCTAAGTTTATACTCGTTTTAACTTGCCGAAAATACCTTTTTCTTTATGAAAAAGATGGTTAAGACTGTGATCAAATTAATGCACTTTCAGTGTATTGTTGCCAACTAAATCAGAAAACCTTTGTATGCTTTCAGTGAAAATATGCAACAGTAAATGCAGTAAATAAAGCAATAAACAACACAGCAAATATAGTGGTTCAAAGACTCAAGCTCCTACGTCCACTCTCCCTGACCTCAGGGGAATTCCTTAATACCTTAGGAATTACTTGGGTTTATAGTGCCAAGGTACACTGACCAGAATTACCTCTCTATGATAATCTGATCCCTAGAATCCACTTCCTGAGTCCTAGTGCTCAGAAACTACTACTCTCTCTCAAGTTTTCAAACTGTCACACCAGCTTACTAACTTGTTCAAAAACTCTCTCAACTTCCAAACAACAAACTACCTAACACTTAGGGTTGGGTTTTGGTTTGGTTTCCAACTAAGGTTGAGATATCCTTTACAAATAAGAACAAATGCAAAGGCTAGGATATCTCTACTAAGATTTCAATCTTAACAATACTAGGCTTAGTATATGAGCTCTCTTCAAAGATGAAACACTTGGGAAATCTTTAGGGTTTCAAGTGCTTCAAAAACAAACTTGAATATGCTTGAGCTCTGGAGTTGCTTGATTTCCCGTAACCTTGAATGTTGCAAGGCCTTCGGTATTTATAGGCAACTCTCTAAGAATCACTCTTGAAAAACTATTTGTTGGAGGAGATAGCATCAAGGGTTTCCTCTTTTGGTTAGTGGTAAACGACTACACTTAGGGTTTGAACGCGACCTTGCATGGTTTGGGTAATATATAGCCAAACAGCCAATCACCACTTTCTGTGAACTGGAAGATATCAATCTTGACATTTCCTCAGTGAGATGTCATTTTCAGTGTCAGTAAAGTATCGCTGTTGTCGCCTCCTCATTGGTCGAAATCTCCTTTTGAACATAGACAAACAAAATGGCTCTTTTTAGGTCAACTACACTGAACTGATATGTTCCTTAATGTCCACGAATGTAAGATTCTCTTTATTTGTACTAAGAATGAACAAAACACTATTTACTCCAAAATAGTTGTTCAGGGTCTTATTGGTCAGTACAAAACAGTCTTCAGGATCATCGGTCTTCAGGATCTTCTAAGTCTTCGATCTTCACGACTTCAGTATCTTCTGGGTCTTCAGGATCTTCTGAGTCTTCAGGCAATTTGAAGCAACCCTATCTATCATGATTTATATCTGCTGACTATACATGGTGCAGATAATCCTGATCCTATCACCTATTGAAAACCTGATCATTATCTACCAAGATGTCCTGATACATATCATACTCAGGAATTTTGGGATATAATCAAAATCTTTATTAAATTCATCTCCCAACAAAACACCTTTAAGATTATATTACCCAACATCAAATGAGGCATATACCTAGCCATCTTGAGTGATTGTATATTAACTGCTTGATGCAAATATGCTTAATGATTGTCCTTATAATCACTCGATTAAGAAATGAACTAGGATAGTTTCACTGATTTATTTATTTGACTTTTTTCAATTTGATCATAACCTAAGCGTCCTCTCCATATTACCTCAGCTAATTGGGTGCCAGTTTATAGTTTTCACTTATTAAATTTTATGCTTATTTTGCATATAGATGTAACTTTGAGTATTCCAAAATTTGGTCTACAACTACAATAACATATCACATGGCCTTAGAACCACACTGTACGCATTATTTCTCATGAAGGCATGCACAACAATTTGATTAAAAGAGATGAGTGGTTAGTAGGTGGGAGTGGGATGTGACATGGTGTAAATTGGATTGTGGGAAAGTTAGGGTATGTTTGTCTTTCTACCTTACCATTTGTACTTAAGAGTATTGTCTTAAAATATTTGTACCTACGAGTAATGGGTCTCTATTATTTTATACCTATTAGTAATCTTCTATTTGACACAATTTCCCTCAAATAAAGACAATCGAGTCTCCCCTCAAACGACTTGCTCTCCCTAGGTCAACCCAACACGGTCCACAAATAAATCGGGTCGTTTGACCCTAGCCTTTGTAAAGAAAACAACATCAAGGTGTATGTGAACTAGAATTAAATTTGAAAGTGATTCGAATTAAAGTTGAGGCATGCAGTGTGCACATAACTATTTGTCTTTTTTAATATTTTTAATATTATATATAATAATATCTAGGTTGAAGTTATTAATTAGTTAAAATTAAATTTAGATATTATATAGTAAATATATGTTATACAAATGATATTAGTTAGGCATGCTAAAAAAACTAAAACCGTCGGTTTGCCGGTTTCGGAACCGGTAGTACCACGGTTCCACGATTTCGGTTCAAAAACTGGACCTAAACCTTAAATGATACAGTTCAGTTTCGATTTTAGTATATTTATAACCAAGAACTGATGGTTAGAATCGTAATTGGATGTTAAATTAAAAAAAAAAAAAATCGGGCAGCCAAGATCAAGTGTCTGTTGAAGATCTATGGTTGAGATTATTTGACTGTTGGAAACGAACGATCGATTATAACTAGGAGAACCGGAATCGCCGGTTGAATCGAGGGTTTATTAAAAAAAAAAAAAAATTTAATTAATTTTAATGGCTAAAATATGGAACCGGAACTAGCGGCTCATGAACCAAAATCGGTAATTCAAAAATCGAGCCGAAACTACCCTTAACCCGGTTTGGTTCCGGTTCCTCTCCCATAATTTTTGGAACCGCACGTTCAAAATAGGAATTGGCAATTCTGGAACCGTGAACAAGTCTAGTATTAGTTTCAAATGAAACTCACTCTCATACCATGTAAGAAATTCCATTTGTGCATTGGGCAAAAGTAGGCCACTTTATATATTGTGTGAGACTATTCATAAATTAGTACAAATTAATACTCTTTTTTTTTTTTTGAAGTTTATTCCCAAATTATATTCCATCTCGGGCTTACACAAGGCATACTCTTATATATTCTTGTTTACTTTCTTATTTGTTTGCTTAACAAAAGGAATGCACATGAAAATTAATAAAAAGTTATCCTTAAACAACATTTTGGCCTGATATTTTTTCCGAGCTTTCTTTATTATCCGTTTTTGTAGGAGAGTTTGGTGCTGCCTCTACCACTTTTTGATCTTTCATTTTACCCCAAATCACTAAGTAGAGCCCAATAACAATCACAATAGCTCCACTTACTCTGCAAAGTTTAGGACAAAATTCGTGTGAGATTGTTTCACGAATTTCTAAGCTTAATTCTTAAAACAAGATTTTTTTTTTTTACAGAATTCTTAAAATAAGATTAATAATGCTTATAAATGAAATTTAAATGAGTCCAACATTCTAATTGGAAGATAAAATCATATCGTCATACACGACCTATATATTAAATGTATTAATATATATATTTATCTATTCAAAATTAAATTTATTAATGTATCATACGACTCTTAGTTAAAAAAAACTAGCATCGTTTTAACACGTACTCTCCTTCCATTTAAAATTATTTGATATTTGTATAAAATTATTTGATTTTTAGCATTTTTTGCTCCATTTTTTGCTCTTAATTAATTAATTATGGGTAAATTTGTCATTATTCACATCCAATTCCACCAACAAATGTCAAAGCATCAAATATTTTTAAAAAGAGGGAGTATTAATTTTAACTTATTAAACAATCAAAGTTGTAGAAATTAAACTTACATTCCGACGGTCATTTGCTCGGCAAAAATGAAAGAACTCATGACGGCAACGACGACCATGCTGAAAGGATTAAATGCTGTCACGAAAACTGGCCCTTTATCCTTCATTACGATTCCTGTTATATAATATGTAATTCCTGATGAAACGATTCCCTGAACCATTTTTAAAATGACTCAAATCATTTTATATCATTTTTTCTCACACAGAGTATATCATTTAAAAATGACCAAGTGCACTGTGCAATTCAAGTGTAATATTTATAAATAGTATTAATTATTTTAATTGAACAATCGCACTTATTTTTATTGAACAATGTTAATTTATCAACTATTATTTTTCAGTGAAAACAAGGAAAACTGTTTGTTGGGAAATAGTTGGCATTGTACGATAATGAACGAGTTGTAAAAAGCACATGGTCCATACAAAGTTTTGTATATATTGTGATATATATATATATATATATATGATGTGTTACATTTTAAAAAACATATTAATTTGATATTTGTTTTAGTTAGTGAATGCAATATATTATAATTCGAGAGTAGGGTGTGAAGTTTGTTTATAATATGCATGAAAATTATACAGTTACATTTTATTAGTTGATATCATTACATTTATAAACTAAGATCATAACATTAAATATTATATGTGTTAATTAATTTATAAAAATA
This sequence comes from Stenogyne calaminthoides, assembly GCA_037126765.1. Taxonomy (NCBI): domain Eukaryota; kingdom Viridiplantae; phylum Streptophyta; class Magnoliopsida; order Lamiales; family Lamiaceae; genus Stenogyne; species Stenogyne calaminthoides. The sequence continues at coordinate 24,276,584 of JBBCBC010000023.1, read as the reverse complement.
GTAAATATCAATTTATAAATGTGATGATATGAGTTCGGTATCGTGATAAAATTTCACACAAGAGTCTGATAATTCAAAGGAGCAAGGAAATGGAATATTGAATTTCAACCGGCCCCATTATATACCTTTCACTTTCAGGAAATTAAGGAACTTATCTTATATTTTATTTTATTTTATTGGAGCAGGAAAAGAAAGCTGTTAACTTGTTATAAAATGAAATAATATTATAGTTGAAAAAATAGTTACCCCATAAACATATCCTAAAAGCTTGGCGTCCCATCCAAGGGTCCAGACTGCAGTATTGCTTTTCTCTACAGTGAAGGTCAGTGCGGTTCCTACTGTTGCTCCCAGCGTACAAACTATGGCTGTTATGGAAAGTGCCGTGGGATACGATTTCAGTGTGATTGCCTGCATGTGTTTTCCAGAAATAAACATATACTCTGTAAAAATTCAGAGCAGTCAAAATTATACAAGACTGTATTATAAAGATTAATTACAGAGGTTTTTTCTATCGATTTAGAACTTAAAAAATAGAAAATTATCAATTCGAGTCTCGAAATATAGAAGTCGTCAATTTCAAGACTCAGAATTAATAAGACCATATTTTAAATTATTTTTAGAAGAACTTCACACCTGTGTGAAATTAATACTCATGTTCATCTTTTCATTTTGTCAAAACGGGCATCCCAACTTAAGCTCCTTATTTCCTTTAATGAAAACCAAGTCTCTAAATTTTATCTTCCTATTTTTATCTACCTTTTGTCTTTTCGATCACATTTCAATAACTCATTGCACATATAATACTATATTTCTTAGTTTATGTGTAAAAAGCAAATAGAAACTCAACAAAAGATGAGGGTAGTATATCTTTTATTCTTTTGGAGTTTTAATTTATAAATATATAATTGGATAACTGTGATTTATAAAATTTTAAACATGATTTTAAAATATGTGAGACTTATACTGATTTATAAGATTTCAAACTCCGTAGCCATTTAAAAAATTATTTTTTTTATAGTGATTAGTGAAAACAATAACATCATAATCATTATTCTCATTATCATTATTCTAATAATATTTGTATATAACTTTAAAGAATTATCAAATATATGATGCAAAAGAGAAGGATTTTTTGAAATTATATTCTTATCATTTAATTGATTTTTATAATTGATTGATCTTTTCTTTAGTTATCAAGTAGGAGTATTAATTTAAAGAAGATTCCACCATATATTATGAGACAAGCTCTTTTTTACGAATATAGTTCAAATTCTTTTTGGCCCCATTATTAATAAACAAATCTTTTTTGCCCTTTTATGATATATTTACTCTTATTAAAATAAAAAGTCGTGCATGGATTGAACATAGAGATCGAGTGTAGGTTGCGCATGGGTAGCACATGGATCACGCGACCTATGTGCGGCCTAATGGATTGAATAGACATTTATGTAGTAATTAAAGGTAAAAATGTTATAAAAGGGTGAAAAAGAATTTTTCATCAAGGGTAGAATAAAAGAGAATTTCAACTATCAATAAATGACATTTTTGCATATTTTCTATTGTATTATATATACCTGAAGAATGTAAAATCCGGAGTAACCTAGATTGGCACATAAGAGCAAGATCGCAGCCTTGATCGGATCTTGATCATGATTAGTGTTGGAATTGGAAGAAGGAGAGCCGTCGGATTTGTGTGTCCATGGCAATCCTATTACAGCTCCTTTGATAAAGGTCAAAATCATGGCTCCACCTACTGTTACCAAAGTCCCTACAATCTTTGCATGACTCCGAATTTCTTTCAATTTCACCTTCTCAATCCTACACAAATATTCCATGCACTAATAAATATTAATTTTATTACGTTTACAATTAATGTTGTAAGGTAAAAAAAATAATAATAATAAATCTTGTGTGGGATTGTTATACATGAGACAAAGAGCTTTATTTTAGTGGGGAAATTACTAATAGGTACAATTTTTTTATACAAATTATTAATATTTACAAACGAGATTATATATATATATATATATATATATATAGCTAAAGTTGTACTCGAAAGTGTACATGTATCTTTGTATATACAATCATTTTGCACCTATTAGTAAATTGCAATCCAAAAATATATCTATTATGTCTCTCTATTTTAGTGAGTCTTACTCAATTACCACATTAGCACTAAAATTTAGTATTGTTGGGCTAGCTTGTGCAAGTTACATGTTTATGTGGGTGGGAGGTTGGGGTGCGGTTGGGTGGGGGTTGCAAATTTTCAAGGAAGCAAAAAGATGATCCATATTTACAAAAAAATTATACAAATTGATTAAAACTAGATTAATCAACGAAGTTTATAGTATTTATAAAAAAAAAATTAAATAAAAGTCGATAATATTGTTTGCAAAAAAAAATTGTTAGTTTTTTTTTAAAGGGTCACAAATTACCAAAAACATCCAATTTTTCAAATTTTAATTTAGTGCTAGTTTTGTAGCACAAATAGAACAATTAGAAACAATTTTTTTTTTTTTTAAGTTGGTGTGGCCCAACTTTTTTTAAAAAAAAAAGTGCTAAGTGGTATTTTAAAACACCATCTTAATCTAATAAAAATACAAACCACTTAGTCCAATAATAACTTCTAATTAATTTAATGGCTTCTTGACGATAAAAGTTTACAAATAATTTTCAGAATCCTTTTTTTTTTTCAAAACTACTGTCACAATATTTGAAATTTTTTTTTTAAAAACTGTTAATTTTAATAAAAGTTGAAAAACATATCCACAGTGGTAAAGGGTAGTGAAGTATCTGAGTAACCAAGCCATGAGAAAAGTTAGAGCAGGGAGAAGATTGCACATAGCTGCGGTGAAAGTGGGCGTTGAATATTTGAGTCCAGCATAGAACATATTCTGACCAATCACCGGGCTATTTATTACATACAAACAAATTAAATGGTTAATTAATTTGTGTACGTGACCAAACATATATCGTACGTTAATTTATCCGTATTAACATACATGCATGTACACGTACACACACATACGTGCGTGTATGTATATACATATATATGTTAATACGTGTGAGTGAATTGAATATTAATTTCGGATTATTTTCCGATTAAAAAAAATCGGATTATTAATCAAGTACGCCAAGTAGTAGCATCTTTACGAATAAGCCGGCCGTCATTTTTGGCCTCGTTTTCCTGTTGAAACAAAAATGAAGTGTCACTGTTGTGTGTTACAGATGTGACTGTTATGCGTATAAAGTATCATTAATTCATTTTTGGTCCAACAGGACATGTTATCCTCACGATTTTGGTCAAAAAACCATTTTTTCAAGCATTTTTGTCCCAACGTTACGTTTCCCGTTAAAGTTAGCTGTTGTTTTGGTCCCACAGGACAAGGTTTAGGGCCAAAAGTGCAGTTGAACTTAACGGATTCAACAACGGAATGATCAAAATTGCATGAAAAAATTCTTACAGAATGATGAGTACTGTGTGATCAAAAAATCGTGAGGTCCCAGGACATCCCGTGGGATCAAAAGTGAATTTCACTTTATTTTTTTGTCAACATGGATGATGACACTTTTATGCACTAAGAGCGATATTTGAAAACTTGGAAAAAGAAAAAAAAGGTGAGAGAAAGAAAGTTTTAAAACCTCTCTAAAACGAAGGCAAAAGGGAGAAAAACAGCAGCTGCAAAAGCATTTCTGTAAACAGCAAAAGTATAATGGCTGCTTCCATGATTTAAAGCAGCCTTTGCAACTATTGCAAAACCTGCATTAGCAAACTGCAGAAAGATAATTAAAATATATGGCTTCAGTTTTTTCACAAGCTTGGAATCCATTTTCAAAGTAAAATTTTGCCCTAGTTTTCTTTTCTTGTTTAATTTACAGGGATGCATGCACATATATATAGAAGTTTCTTAATGAGATGCGACAAAATTGACACTGTTAATGGAATATTACCTTTGCTAATTAATTAGTTCAATATTGCTTTTTAAATTTTTTTATGATTAAAGGTTCTCCTTCTGCTTTAATAATTTCGACGGATTCTCAATTTTAAAATTATTATATATGTTCATGGAACTGTTGTTAATTCCCTTTAAGAAAAAAAATATAAAAATTCCACTTAAATTTTCTTTCAAAAAGTTCCACTTTAATCTAAACACTGTAAATTGAAACGCTTGTTAGTGGTCGATTGCAAAATAATGTATGTTATTGGAAAATTTTAGTTTCATTTTTGGTTCTATATATAAATTGAGAAGGGTCAGTGTACTGTGATATTTATTTATAGTATAAAATTTAATTACATCAATATACTTAGGACTCGTTTGATAGCATGTATGTGATAATATATGATATCTTAAATTGTAATTTATTTGACAAGTTTTATACATATATATTTTGTTTGGTACAAAATAATTACGCAAGGACATATTTTATATTTCATTTGGTAGCTTTTTAAAATTTGTTGATAATTTTAAAATAGTTATTACTACCCTCCATACTTTTAAACCATTTTATATTTTTATCATCATTAACTATTGGTCTCCATTTAATGTCATCTTCTCCGAATAATTAAAAATATTATAAAAAGTAAAATTAAATTATTACAATTAAATTTATTAGATTTTTTTTTTGAAAATGGTGAATAAGAGATTCTAATTAAAATGGTGATGTGCAAATGGTTATGGAAATTAGTTTAATTGAATATTCCAACATTGTGGACCGGTTTAGTTGTTTACTAGTTGATGGATTGGTGAAATGTGAAAAGTGGATACATATGATTAAAATGTGAAGTAGATTTCTCCAAGTTATGATATTCTTTGGGTTAAATTTGGAAAAAATGATTTTAACTAGTGATATTTTTATAAATACCACTTCTCTAGGTGGTATCCATCGTATGAATTCAGTGGAGTGGAGACCGGGCCGTCACTTTTTAAAGGGCCTATGTGTTTATGTATATGACTTACCAAATATCATATTAGGGGTGTTAGTGTGTATATCACTCACTAATAACCCCTATCAAACAAGCTCTTATATTATTATATAATTTATTAATTATAAATTAATATCATAGTATTAAACAATATATATAGATCTTAACTTATAATAGTAATCGTATTAGTCGGTACATGTAATAGTACTAATTTCATGAAAAAAAATTCAAGAGAACTTGTGATCCGAGTATGGCCATTCTTCGTGCAATTTTGGACTCATCCACTAACTATTTGATGAAAACCGTTATATTTTAATAAAATTTTAATTTTAAAATTAATTTTATAATTATATACTCCCTTCGTCCCAATTATAATGACATTCTTACTGTTCATAACGATTTAGTGGAATAGTGATAAAGTGGTGGGGTAGGAAGAGTTGTTTATTAGTATCTTATATGATAAAGTGATAAAGTGATGAGTAATTGGGGGTAAAAAATGTTGTTTATTAATATTTTATGTGATAAAGTGATAAAATAATAAAGTGTGTAAGTAATTTTACCATTATAATTAGGACTAAAATATGGGGTACTTTACCATTATGATTGGGACGGAGGGAGTATAAAATAAAGAGATTTTAAAAATATTATTACAAACACAAAAAAATAAAAAATCAAATAAAATCTAAAACATTAATTATAGGGTGGGTCTCATGTGCACCAGAGTGCACCGTGCATTCATAGTGCATTTTTGAAGCGTGCAACTGTACAAAACATAAACATGCAACTATTTCAAACAGAACCATGCAACTGTGTTCCCATATTAACATTTGCACTTTTCTGTGTATATAAGTCGTACTTTTCAGCATAACAAATTTCACGCTTCTAAAATGCACTATGAGTGTACGGTGCACCCGGGTACATATAAGAACTAGCCTTTATTATAATGTTTATAAAGTAATTCTAATTTATAATAAAAAATCTGGATAATGATTTAACTATCCAAAGAATTCATAT